>JARHVA010002130.1:12500-612500 GCA_037957365.1 Torreya grandis | reverse complement strand
AATTGATTTTACACTACGCATTCAAATTATCCACTTGAATGTGTTGTGGAGAAAGAAGTTGATAACCAAACTGGGATTAGTACCTAAGGAAGGGGCTCTCGACAAGGCACTTCCAATCCATCCACTATTTGATGGGTTCTTGAACACCAATTTTGTGAAGGTGCTCATTAGGTATGCCATGTCGCACGTCAACAATTGAGGAATGATCACCATTCGGAAGTTGAAATTTATCACGAAGAGTGGACCAAGGAAACCAATCCCCTGAATTTTTACAAAACAAATATGAAATAACCTTTATTCCTATTTTAAACAGTGTAAGCTTTTAACCCAAGGGACCATGGCAAAAGGGACACCATAGTAAGAAAGGATCAAAGACTGTATACACAATATTTTTAACTTATCATTTGTTGACGCTTTCTCTTGCAACAGCTTGTCGACGCATCAATGTCTGGAATGGGGTGGGAGAAGTTCGTGGTGCTTTGTGAGAGATGTCATTATATCATTATTACAACATTACTACTATCAGATTGACCTCCTATAAGTGTCAATCCATCTATCTCTTATGTCTACCTCTTATCTAGATTTGCTAGTTTCCTTATATCCTACGAGCCAATACTGTTTGTTTTGTGCCTTCATCCTTTTTGTACCGTATCAGCTAGTTTGATACAATTATGAATGTGTTTTCTAACATTTGTACTACATCAGCCTGGCCAATATTGTTCTGTGTCAACAGACATCTTCCAATTGTATATGTTGGGCCGATACTGTAGGCTTAGAGTTTAGAATTGATTTTGGGCATTGGAACTATATATATAGGGCGCATATCTCATTCATATCATATCATATACCATTCATTCACTCTATTTTCGCTCGCGTTTCTTCCCTAAGTACCATTTGAGAGAGTTAGTGGCTTAGATCCTTATCTTGAACAATCTTGTCTTGTGGTGTCATTAAAGCTCAATAGGAGTCGTCATTGGGAGTTCCTAGCTAAGGATATTTAGGTCTTCATCCAACCATTTGAGGTCTTCAACCTACAACATTCTCTTGCAAAGCTCTACTTGAGGCAAAAGAAAAATTGAAGTGTCAACGGGTCCCACCCCAAGGTAAGTATTCATATCCCTACACTCTTTCCTTTATTTACTTAGTAGATTAGATATTGCTTTTTGTTTTGTGAATGAATGTATGTGTATCCTTGTTTAGGCTTTCTCTATACCAAATATGTTGTCGTAGCCATAAGATCGCTTAGAATTGTCATTAATCACTTTAATCTGCATATACCCCCATTTAATTAACCATTGCACCTTACCCATTTACAATCATTTTAACCCATCTTTTAGTTTAGTTTATAATTTTTACAGCAATTTACCTTTATTGAGGTCTAGTGAGAGCTATACCTTTATGTCATAGGCTTAAGCTTTGGAACCCTTTCCTCCTAACATTTGCATTGTAGGTTAACCTCTACTATATATATGGAATTAATTTGGTCCTTACCCAATCATCCAAGTATCGCAAGGTCTATTTGATTTACCTTATTCAAATCCTAGTCTATTGAGAGAGAAAATAGTTGTTAGATCATCCTAGCCCATGCATACATTCTGGGAAACTCGACGTAAATCCTATCCCACCTCTAGTTGGATCGTCTCACATTTCTATTTTATTCTTAGCATTATATTCACTTTGGCTTCACCATCATAATACATTCTGGTGAACCTAACCTGAATTCTATCCCACCCTTGGTCGGATTATCTTCACGTTTCCATTTTATTCTTTGTCTATGAACGGTATCTGTCAGCGTGGTACCATTCCATGCTTTCAAACTGTATCAGTCAACCCAATATAATTTTGTGTATTTCCAGACTGAATCAACCAACCCACTACAGTTTTGTGTATTTTCAAACTGCATTGGACAAGTAGATACCATTCATTTATCCAACAACCACTAGCACAACTTTTTTTAGTATACTATATCAACCAGCCTGATACCATATTTTTCCACAGATGTATCTTTTGGGCCAATACAGTCTCCTTTTCCATATTTAGTAGCCGACTATATCGACTAGCCCGATACCAACTGCTTCCTTTGATCAACCCTTTTTACATTTGATTTCCAATCTTCTTCATCATGATGTCACCTCTTACGATTTTTCTCAAAAGCATCAACCCATTCCATTTTTGCATGGGTCACACCTTCCTATTAGCTATGACCACCATTGAAGGCAATTCCTCATGGTGCAACTACACTACACCTTTTCTTATGGTCGAGGATCCCAATGATACTCTTCCCACTTATGATGATACTTATAGTGGGAACATAGATTATCCATATGGTCCTCCCATTTGTGACGATCCTTATGAGGTTCCTAATGACATCACTTTTGATACTCCTAGCATTAATGAAGATCCCCATGATGATCTTCCCCTCTATGATCCTAACGATCCTTATTACCTGGGTTGAAAATCCCAATGATGACACTGACAATTGGACTAAAAATTATCCTCCCATTTTTGACGATCCCTAAGAGAGGCCTAATTATCCCACCGTCACCACTTCTCACATGATTAAAAATCAATATCACGATTTTCCCATCTGTGATGATGTTCTAATGGAGATGAAGACCCTAGCATGTTAGCAAATCTTCTCATTGATTATTATTACAACATGGATGAAAATCCCTCTTATGATTTTTCCATCTTTAGAAATCCCCACTTCAAACAAGCAATAGTGAGCATTGTTTCCTTGATGTCTACCCACCCTCTACCTCGCCCTTGAAAGGCCTTAGAAGGATAAGTCATCAAACCTCCACTCACATTGAGCCAACTTTTGTCAGCGCATCAACCTATGAAGAACCCCTGATTCAAATGCCTACCACATTACACATTATAGGTGATTCTGACCCTCGAGCTTATATGAACATTCAAACCTATCCTACCAATCTAATTTTAGATTCCACCTCTTCCAAACTACCCAAATCACCACTTTCATCACTTATTTCTAACTGTATCGGCCAACCTGATACCATTCAATTGCAACCACTTATTTCCAACTATATCAACCAACCCGATACCGTTCAATTGCAACCAGTTCTTTTCAACTATATCGGCCAACCCGATATCGTTCAAATCCATTCGCCTACAGTGAACTGCACCCGCCATGACAGAGGTTGTGTTGATACAATTATGCCTCCTACAATCAACTACACCGGCCATGACCCAGAATGTCCCAATATAGTTCCTTTTATCTTATCCCACTGCATTGGCCATGACCCAGAATGTGTTGATACAATTCTTTCTCTCTCATCCAACTTCGCCGGCCATGACAGAATGTGCCAATATAATTCTCTCTTTTACCTGACTGCACCGACCATCAAACATCACGAAGTTCTAATACAGTTCCCTTTCAATTACAAAACTGTATCGCCCTGACCAATATACTTCATTTCAATCATGTTTTACCAAACTATATCGACCTGAATGATATAGTGCATTTCAGTCATGTTTTACCAGACTATATCGACTTGGCTGATACAATTCAATTTAGTGTTATTTTACCAAACTATATTGATCTAGCAAATACAATTCATTTCAGTCTTCCACCTCCAAATTGTATCGACCTAACCGATACATTTCATTTTAGACCTATTACTCTAGATTTTATCGATCTCGCTGACATTGTACATCAAAACTTGCTATCACCTCCCAAAAACACTTAACATTACCCTAGATGCCACTTCCCTTACTGTAACACAAATTTACACATATTTTGATGTCATTACTAAGCCTGTCAATCATGAGGTTAACTCCAATCCACCTACATCCCACACACATTAGAGCATCTTGCGATGTCTATCCTCTTCTTACTACATATATTGGAGCACCTTGTGATGCCTATCATCTTCTTACCACACATATTGGGGCACCTTGCGCTACCCATCATTTTCTTCTTTCAACCTTTGGGGCATCTTACAATACCCATCCTTAACATTATACACACTTTAGGGGCATCTTACAATGCCCATCATCTTTCTCTTAGCCTCTTGATCTCTCATCCTTACCATGAGGTAGCAATCAAAAAACTTTATGAAACAAATATGCTCACATTTCACATGCTCTTCTTCGATATAGTTGTTAGCATAGATATTTCTTGTTATCCTCATGTTTCTTTGTTTTGCTACATTTTATTCCCTTAGCATCATTTTTATTACAACACTGTTTCATTTTTGGTTCTTTGGTATTTTTAGAGTTGGCCTTAATTTTCCTTGTGAATCTCATGTCACCTTTGGGTTTTATATCAGTTTACAGTCGGCCTTAGTTTCCCTTGTGGATCTTAAGTATCACCTTCGAGTTTTATATCATTTTAAAATCAGCCTTAGCTTTTCTTGTGGATCTTAGGTATCACCTTCGGATATTTTTATATTATTTATATCATCTTTCAAACAGCATTAGTTTCCTTGTGATGCTTTGGTATCTTTTTGCTTCACACTCTTTTGAGATGATTCCTTCTATCAATGTTTGTGCTAGACGTCATTATAGGTTTGTATAGCATCTCTAGTGACATAAAAATCATGCTTTATCTTATGCATATTACTTGCATGCTCATAGTTAGTAGATATTTTGTTGAGCTAACATTTCATGTAGGTCTTACTTTGACTCTCTTGTTACAGTTTAACATTTGTCTCTATTTACACACCTTCGGGTCCCTTTCTTTCACATTAGCCCTAGTACCTATTAGTGATTCTTAGGGCTTTTGTCTATTTTACACCTCTTGGTTTTTCAGTTTGTGGGTTGCACTGTAACACCTGGGGAATACAACCAGGCCTTCCTCACAAATGTCCATCCTTTTACAGTCAATCATTGTCTCCTTTGCAATTCCTTGGTCTATTTTTCCTAGGTTGCCGATACGGATACAAGTATGGATACGGGTATGAGAATCGGATACGGGTACGAGAATCAGATACGGGAATACAAAGATTTTTTTTGGAAGGGTTTGGATACATTTGGATACGGCCGTACAAAAATATATATATAAAAATAAAAATATAAAAATATATCCATATAAGCAAAATTAACCACATAATATGCATAGAGGAAACAAAATAAGTTAAATAACCACAAAATATACTCATAATTCAATGCCAAATATCATAATATTCAATGGTCGACCTTATATTAGTTTTATAACAGGGACATGGTGCAAATATTACAATGTATGGACCAAAATAAATACAAATCAGCATTTTCATGATTCACTATAATCATTTTCATCTCCAATTGCAATGTCTTCATCATCATGTGGTTCATTTAAGAGTTAAAAATGCAATGAAAGGTAAATGTGTTGTTATCTTTTAATAAAATGATTGTGAATGCTGCTTTTAGGGTTGGGAATCCACTTTAATTTGTTTTTAATTCTATTTTGAAGTCCATGTTTGACTTTTCAATGGGCGAAATTGAAAAAAAAAAATATATATATATATATATATATATAAACATTTTTAATGTCCAAGAGCATGGGGATACACCCAGATACATATGTCTGACGTATCCGCAATCTAGGGACACTCCCTGGGCATATCCCCCACACTCCCATATCCGGGAGCGTTTCCCA
Source organism: Torreya grandis (assembly GCA_037957365.1). Lineage (NCBI taxonomy): Eukaryota > Viridiplantae > Streptophyta > Pinopsida > Cupressales > Taxaceae > Torreya > Torreya grandis. The sequence continues at coordinate 606,898 of JARHVA010002130.1, read as the reverse complement.
CACGCTCCCTAGGCCTGAGGGTCGTATTCGGTAACATAGTATTTTTCATTACATACAACCCTTTGGGTCTTTACTATCATTTTTATATCTTCCTTGAGCCTCTGGGTTTTTCGATTTTCGAGTTGCATTGTAAGACCCAAGGAATCAACCACACCCTTCTCACAAATACCCATCATTTTGTTACATAGATTGCTTTTACTCACAACCTTAGCTAGATGTCTTCTTAAAAAGATAAACAATGGTCGAGAGTAGTTATTTTCCTCACTTAGAATCAATCGTATTCTCTTGTGGAGTACTATAGCAGTATATCTTCATGTCCTCATTTGCATTTTACCATTTCTTATGATCATGACTCATACCTATTGTCATTGTACCATCTCCCTTTCCAATTTTTTTGCGATTGCGACAATCCAAACGTTCTATGATCACTTCCGTCACTCCCTATTTTTCATTTCCTTTTGGGCTCACCAAGGTCGGTTTCGATATTGCACTCTTTTTTAATGTGCCAGTCTAGGAGTTTTTAGACACCATAGTCTTTAGATTCCCCCTCTTAGTGGCTAAGTGCAAGCTTTCTTGTGATCGTCATCTTTAGACCCTGTTACACCCCGGTTTCTCATTAAGCAAATTTACATGATATCCGTGGATTTTTATGGTTGGTAATGTGATTTGATTATTATTTAACTAAGTTGTAAGTCATATGTTGTTATGGGACAGTTGTATGTTATTTCGATTACATGATTTAATTTCTATGAACTAATTGTATTGTATATTATTTACATTGTGATCATGTTGATTTGTTATTACAACAGTACTTTATGATATATATCACGATGCTACGGACTACCTTCTTGTCGTGAATTTGACGCAATAAAGATTCATTCTTCAGAGCATGAAAGAAGGAGAGTATCATCGGAGAGGGTGGCATAGATGGAGGTGTTGGGGGACGACAAAGGAATTACTAAAACCCATGCACACACCACGTTAAATAGTACACATTAAATGCATAGCTTGAATTGTTAGCGTTAGTTCATTTTTTATGTTCTCTGCATTTAGATAATTGTTTATGCATGTTAGTTGTGTTAGCTTAGTTTAATGCTTATGTAGAATTAATCTTGTATGATTGTATTTGTGGATATTATATGTAAATTGGATGTATAATGTTGCAATATGACCATGTCATGTTATTGTATTCATGATTATTAATGTTTTTCGAGAACGTAAATTTACGTGAATAACATCTGGTTACTATCGCATATAACCTAACCATTGTGTCTTAGTAATAATTGATAACATTAACTGGTTATCTTTATAATATAGAGAATATCATTATTTGATTTAAACGTCTTAATATACATATAAAGATAGCAAAAGACAGATAATCTATACAACATAGTAATAACACAACAGTTACATTGTTATAATTAGGATTGGTATACCATTTTCGATATAGGAATATAATTGACTTTATATTAGTCATATTGTCATTAAGTCATGATGGTATTCGAAATGCTAGTTATAACGAGCAAATGTATTGATTTTTATAATTAGGAAATAAAACAAAAAATTTGGAAATAAAACGTATAAAGCATCATACTAAGTATACATAGGAAATAAAAATGAATAAAACAATAATTAAGAAAAATATATATAGGAAAAAGAAAAAACATAAAAAGGATATGACGAACTTAAACGGAAAGAGCATCATACTAAGTATACATAGGAAATAAAAATGAATAAAGCAATAATTAAGAAAAATATATATAGGAAAAAGAAAAAACATATATCCTCAAACTTCGCCTTAGGATATATGTAGACTGATAATAAGGCGAAGTTTGAGGATATATTGATTTTTATAATTAGGAAATAAAACAAAAAATTTGGAAATAAAACGTATAAAGCATCATACTAAGCATACATAGGAAATAAAAATGAATAAAGCAATAATTAAGACAAATATATATAGGAAAAAGAAAAAACATATATCCTCAAACTTCGCCTTAGGATATATGTAGACTGATAATAAGGCGAAGTTTGAGTAGACTTAGTCGATGGATTTCTTTTACACTATGACTGAGATTTTATCTTAATCCCTTGATATATGTTCACATATAAACTCTGATTAGTTATACGTATAAATATATATACCCAAACAGGAATAACACGATATGTTGAGGATATATGTAGACTGATAATAAGGTGATTTTTGAGGATATATTGATTTTTATAATTAGGAAATAAAACAAAAAATTTGGAAATAAAACAAAAAATTTGGAAATAAAACGTATAAAGCATCATACTAAGTATACATAGGAAATAAAAATGAATATAGCAATAATTAAGAAAAATATATATAGGAAAAAGAAAAAACATAAAAAGGATATGACGAATTTAAACGGAAAGAGCAAGCTTTTAAAAAAAAAGGAAAAAAGCCATGCAATGAAAGAAAGGAAGGAAAGTTGGGCGATGTGGAAGGATAAAAAGGGAATTGAAAAGGAAGACAGGTAGTAGCGCAAAGAGAAGAGGAGCAGTAGCGTAAGAGGAGAGAGAAAGATAGAGCAGGCCGGAGGGAGGAAGATATTCTTATCGTGCCATTTCAATCTGGAAGCTTTTACAAGGTAAGCGATGTAAGTTAATTTTGTGTGAAATCTGAAAAATGCCCAAATTAAGATAAGTAGACTTAGTCGATGGATTTCTTTTACACTATGATTGAGATTTTATCTTAATCCCTTGATATATGTTCACATATAAACTCAGATTAGTTATACATATAAATATATATACCCAAACGGGAATAACACGATATGTTGAGGATCTATGTACACTGATATATATGCATCGAACTGTGTAAAACATAGCGAACTGAGCCTTATGATATTCAATATAGCGAATTGTGTTTATGTTATTCAAAAATAGCAAACTGAATATAATGTATAAGGGCAAAGTGAATATAATAGGACCGCGTGTATAAGGACGAACTGTGTGAATGATATCAACTGTGTGAGTGAATGAAAACCATGACAAAAACCATGACTTCGACGAAAGAATAGATCTATATGAACGTTCTATATATCAATTGTTAGAAGTGCGTTAAGATTTATATGGACTGTGCGCCTTTATCATTAAAATCAATTGTATATCTAAGCTGGTCTATGTTTGATAAGTTGTGATCTTATGAATTCAATAAGCTAAACTTCAATTCTATGAGTTAAGTTTAAATCTATTAGCTATTAAACAAAAGTATTTGTTAGCATATACCAATATTGGGTACTTGTATCGATTTGGTAACTAAATACGGGAATATTACATACAAGTTATATAGGTAATACAACCGTAGACGTTTATTGGGTTGAAGTATTTAACTCTTAGTAAAGACTAACAACGTATTTTAAAGTACAAGAGTTTTATGTAAAACATGTCGACAGAGTCGAACTTGTAACAAGATATATATAAGATAATATGCATAGACTATTCTAATAAATTGTGTGAGTGTTTAAATGTTATAATTAGATGGCAATTTGATATGGATATAAATAGTCTATTGACTATAATAATCTGTTCATTAATATTTCGAGAATATTAATATCTTATAATAGATCGTCAATGTATTTTGTGAATAGGAAAGTCATAATGATTAAGTCTTTGATTAGATTTGTAAATGACTATTGACATCTATATACAATATTTATATATTGTTGAATACTTATATACAGTACATATCATAAATATATTTAGTATGAACAAGTGCCCATATAAATGAAAAATATCAATATGAGGACTTAGATACTCATATGTGTATACACCATATAGAAGTGTGTCTATATCAGTTATAAATAATAATAAGTCATAGGATCCTGAGGGACAACAAACTATAATTATATAAATGTAGTCTACTAAAAATATAACAAGTTTAAAAGAAAGATTATGTTATCGTGAGAATTATGACTTGATTATAACAAGGTGTTGAAATTGAGTCGTGTGCATATAAAAATGATGGACTGTGATATTATTGCTTGTCATAGAATGTACTATATATTTGAATATACTTACAAAAATTAGAAACATGCAGTCTAAATATAAATTATACTCAGATGATATAAACTGTGTTTGTTATGCTTATTATTTAAGTGATAAATAGTATAGCGCAGATTCATTCATATGTTTGACGGACTAAATGTATGCATTTTGATTATCCCTGTGTTTAACATGTTTTATACTTGCCAGTAAGAAGTAATTTCTATGAATATATTGGTTATACTCATGTTAACCAAATATTGTATTGTTGGTGCTAAATAGTGAGACAAACTTCACTAGCTTACTAGAATCACCAATGTCAGATAAAGGTAATTAGTTCGAGTCGTGTGTCTGAATTTGACTAATCCTAGAGATCAATAAATTTTAAAAATTTTGGCCAAAGTAATGTTTAGTTAGACATTGTCATTTCATATGTATGGTTTACATATTTATGCAATATCATGTTATAACTTATTTTTTTTATGGTACACATCGTGTATTAAAAATCTTACAACACACGAGCACTAGCTTGTTTGTTTGGATTCCCGCACCGTCACTATCTACTCATCCGTGAAGGAATGGTCATTCCCTGATGAAGGATTGTGTGAAAAATCGATGCTTTGTGATTGGTATGAAAAAGCGCTCAGATGATGCTCTCTCTCCCCACAACAATACTTCTTTGGAGACTACAATTGAGATTGCCATAGATACTGGAGTTCAGAAAACTCATGCTCTGGGGAGCCATGTATATTGTATCTTGTATCTTGTATTGTATTTATCACTATTGAAACATTATTCCTGATGAATTGTAATTATTTACTTATTTGTACATTGACAGTAGTGACTGTATTATTGTACTAGCCGTGGCTGAAAATTATGTAAATGCTTGCCTTATTAAATTATGTTTTGTTTTATATGATGCTCGTGATAAATAACCGGTAGATGTTACATGTTTATTTTACAATTAACATACTTAAGAGTGTTATACTTGGATCACTAATTAGATTCTCGTGGTGAAATCTAATGAAAGAATACGTTGACTTTAAAAAAAAAATCACATTATTCTAAGTCAATCCCAGTGGAGATGTTACAGAACCCATGTTTGTCTTTTTCCAAATCCACATAGAGGAAAATATAAAAAACCAAAAAAGTTAAAAGCCATATCATAAGAAAAGGCAATGTTAAAAGGCAAATCAAATCTCAACCAAAAGACGTGATCTTTGTTTGGCACATCTCTTATTTTTGCCGAAGCTCAAACTCCACAATTGACCACATGATAGATCCGAGGTCCATTGAGGTCGGCAGGTCAGTAGACTAGGGTAGGAGGTCTCATTTTTTCATTATATCTTCCTATATTCTAGTGCCACCTAATTTCTCATGCAAGTACCCGATCTTCATAGTAAGTTGACGACTTTGTAAGGGGTTCTGAGGAGTGGGGAACATGTTGTGGCAAAATAGGATCCTTTTATTTTTCATGTATGCCAACCTTCATAGGATAATATTTATACTTCACCTGTTAGCATAAGCTTAGGTTTGCTTGGTAGGGTTCTCTAGGATTATTGATGTTGAAAACTTTGTCTTGCCAACTTGATCTATGTGTCTTGTTTCCAGTAAAGATCATGTTTTCGCCTTGGTGATACCCTCTTTTCCCTCCTTCCATCTTTTCCCCCTTGACATGCAGGTTTGTTTGTGAATCTTTCCATCTTATTGACTTCCTATTCTCCATCTCTTTTTGACATGGTAGTAATATGAGAGTCTTAGTTTATTCATCTTTAATGAAGTTGCATCTTTGAGTTGTTGCAAGATATTCTCTTGGTCACTGCCTTATCTTTCTCGTATTTCTCTAAAGTTATGTTTGGGACCTTGAGTCTTCTATTCACCTTTTTGCAAGACATCGGTCTCGTTTCTATTTCGTGTTTCACATCTTTTGTTTGAGAATGATTTGTTACTGCTCTTACAATTGATATTATTTTTTTCATAAGTCAGTTCTATGTGTCCCTTGTTTGATTTGAATTATTACTTATCTTACTTTGGATGCATTTTTATTTTTCGGTCCTAAGTACCCTTGACTTTTCGACCAATTTTTATTTGTTTTCTTGGTCCTTTGGTTCTAATCTAGCCTTAGCGATATCGGCTTGCCAATTTTCCAAGTGCTTTAATCAGTTTTGAGAGTTTTCCATGCACATCCATTTATTTGACTATCCTATGTTTGTTTGATTTGTTTTTATCCAATTTTAGCCTTATATCCCTAGGGTTTCTCAAATACAATATTTGCACCCTCAACAATCGAGACTGGTATTTGCATGCAATCATTCAATGAAAAAGGTAAGTCAAGATATGTATATCATACTTTCAGTTATTCATTTATCACCAGTTCTTTCAGCATTTCATTTTAGTTATTTTTTTTAGTGTTGCTATGTTTCTTTCCCAAAGTACCATCCAGCGTTACACTTTTCAACACGTGATGAGCTTCAGGTGGGGCACATGTATGTACATAATATTTTTCACTTTATCATTTAGTAAAGTTTTATCTTGCAATGGCTTGTCGACGCATCAATCTACCTAAGTGCACGCCTTAAAGGGTGTACCAGGAATGGGGTGAGAAAGGCTTGTGGCGCTTTGCGAGAGATGTTACTACTATGCCCTGATTACACCATTACTACTATCATTCTAACCTCGTAAAAGTGTCTACCCATCTCTCTTTTGACTACCTCTTACCCAGATTTGCAAGTTTCTCCATATCCTATGATATTTGCCTAGGCGATACTATTTGTTTGGTGTCTTCATCCTTCATGTATTGTATCGGCCAGCCCGATACAATTTTGAGTGTGTTCTCTGACACATGTACTATATCAACTTGGTCGATACTGTTTTGCATCAGAGGACATCTTTCAACTATATCGGTCGAGCCGATACTATCAACTCAGAGTTTAGGGCTGGTTTTATGTATAGGAACCATCTATATATAAAGGTCATATCTCATTCATATCATATCAGATACCATTCAATTGCTCTACTTTTGCTCGCATTTTTGCCCTAAGTTTTCAGATTCGTTAAGATTTTCATGGCATAAACATTCAATAGTTTATAAAATAGTTTATATTTTTACTGCATTAATGTATTTATATTTATAATTTATAAAATATTAATATAATATTATGTATTTATAATATAATAATATAATTTATATTATATAAATTATAATATAATAATATAATTTATAATATATAAATTATAATATATTTATAGATATGTTTTATTATATTAAATATAATAGTTTCAAATTTATTATTTATAGATTTTTTTTTAAATATATATTTATTAATAATATAGATATAAAGTATATTAGATGTATATGTTTTTTTAGTTAAAATTTAATCACGAATTTTATCGTTAATTTTTTTGGTAACAAATTTTATACTCCACAAATTTGAACACGAATTCGAATGTTGACATGGATGCAGGGTCAACCCTTTGATTGTTGTTACTACTATATAGAACTTTCAATGTCAAATGCTAAAGATGTCTAAGACCACCTATAGACTGTCTCCAACAAAGGACAGTTGTCCTTGATCCTTTGGGACAAGTTTGTGCTAAGCAGACAAAAGCGCCAATCCACTCTTGTCCACTTACAACTGCCACATTCCATGCCAAATAATGGCTACTTTTTGAAATTCAAAACATTCTTTTGGGTCCTACACGTTTCACATGTTCTGCTAAAAGAAATTGTCAAATGATTCTCCTGTAAATACACATCAAAGGTCATTCATTATCCCCACTTGGTATTCACTTCTCTCAAGCATTCACACTATTCCACATTGAACAAATTTGTCCTATTCTTTCTAAATTCAAGATCAATCACGAGAAGCAACCATAAGCCACGTCAAACACAATCCAAAGCAAGTCAATAGCATTCCAAACTAAATATCGAGCTATCATTGTCAAGTATCAAAGCCATTTTTTAGGTGCATAAATATTAGTCAAAGAAGCACAATCGCACAATCACTCTAGGTGGGAGAACTACATGAGCTTGATTTCCCTCCTTGGAATTTTGGATATGTAGGCAGCAGTCAATCATCAAAGAGATGATTGAGATCAGAGCAATCTATTACATTGCCCTCATTTTTACAAGTATTCAAGCTATCAAAGTGTCCTTAGGGTTTCAAAGACGAAAAGCAACACAACAATTTATGCATGGTACTATTCAGAGTGTAATATCTTAAGATTGCTCTGTAGACAGGTACAAGTGCAACTATCAATTTTTACACAGTGAACCGGGGCAAGTCTATGGTCAACAGACTCAAGCGCACTACACTTCTATCCATTTATAGCGGTCGCGTCAAAAAATATCCTATGCTTCTGCATCTACTCTGTCATTTCTAGAATTCTATTTTTTGTCTTTCCCTATCAATCACCTATCACAGTCAGTTGGGATATCTATAGTCAACAGACTCGAATGCACTGCACTGCATTCCAATTATAGCAAACCTGTCCATATTCTATTTATGTTCCTGATTGTAATCCTAACTCTGTGCAAACACCTCTTCTTCTGATTTTCATTATCAAACAATCGAAGCAATCAAACAATATCTGTGTGCAAATTATGTATTCTATTCTTAATGTTTTTCAAAAATAACAACTTTTCACATTCAGTATTTGCCAAAAAGCAGAATTGTTAATTATTGTACATCTTTAGCATTCCAATATTTTTAAGTTTTACACTTATTAGAACATATTACAAATTTATTTATTTTATCAAAAATAAGGTAAAACATATTGGTGAATCCGAACTTTGTTTTTGAGCCCCTGCTTTTCTGATTTGGTTTTCAATTTCATTTTTCTTCTCTTGTTTTTCTACAAACTGTGTTCTAATAGTTTTAAAACTCATAGGAGTTGTCGTTGTGGGGGAAACAATCTTCAATTTTATCGGAGCCATGGTATGAAGGGTACTGCCCCAATGCTCAAGCCATTAGACAACACTATCCAAAAACTTTAGCTTCCACATACCTCACAGTATATCATAAATGTCTGGGATTTTATTCTCAATCATAGAAAGTATTTGGTTGTTTGTTCTTGTAGTGCACCAATAATCAGTTAGCCTCAGGTATTAGTCTCAATGTACCCTAAAGACAGGATAGTGCAGCTATGTGAACAATGGAATATTTCATAATTAGTGTCTTTGCAGTCATGTTCATTATTTACAACTGGGATCACTATATCTGAGAGCCTATAAAGCAAAGTCACCTTTGACTAGTTTCAACCTTTCTCCTTGCAAAATTTCAAAAGTTTTTAAATAACATGTATAATGAATGCATCTTGCTTGCATCTTTTGAAGATCAATATTACTTGATGTTTTGCTTTCCAAGTTGTTATTCATTATATATGTGCAATAATCAAATCCAAACTTCATAAAAAGGCTAAAATGACTAATGTACAATCTCAAACCTTCCTTAATTCACAAGCACCGTTAAGACACATCTTTGTAAAATCTAGCATGACTTGGGAACAAGAACAGTTATACATTTAGAATACCATAAGGCCTTCTCCAAATCCTGTTGGACTTATCATGGCTATAAACACTGATAATACAGAAAATGAAGATGAACTTAATGACAAAAAATCATTGAATATCTTAATGCCAACCCACATAAGATTGACACATTCCTCTACATTGCAAGAATGAGCAAAGGAAATCAACTTCTACTTCTACTTTCGATGCTCCAATTACTACTATCGTTTCTATTCCTATATCAACCCCTCCAGTTACATACGTGCCAACATCTTTAGGTATGAGAGCATCACTTGGTTTATAGCAAATTAACATGTCTATTTCTAGAAGGGTGTCATATACACCTCCCTTGATCACCACACAAAGTCCACTTCCAACATCACCTAATGCATCCTCTCTAGAGCAAATTGTCTTAGCATTACATGCTAAAGTATTACAATTAGAAGCAAGGAGTTTCTAAAACTACTCACTCAATGGACTCTCATGCTCTGCTTCACAATCCTTTGGCCCCTGAAATAGCCTCCTACCCACTACTAGCAAGGTCTGTAGCACCTAAGCTAACACTTTATGAGGGTAAAGGTGACCTTGGAAAACATTTTCAATCATTCCATGCAACATGCTTGGACTATACTTACAATGAAAAATTACTCACCAAGCTCTTTCCAAGAAACCTGAAAAATTATGCTCTACAATAGTTTTATGATCTCCCTCTTCAATCAATTAAAACATTTAACCCATTGGCAGATCAATTTTTAGCACAATTTTCTATCAATATCGGTGAAAACCTATCTTATGGACAAATTGCAAAACTCAAGCAAAGGTCAAATGATCAAATCAATGTGTATAGTCTATGTTACAAAACCATGCTAGCAAAGATGACCAACTCCATGGCAAACAATGAACTACAAGATATCTTCACTCAAAGCTTGTTGGCACCACTCTAAGAATCAATCGTGTTTGATAAATTCAAATCTTTTGATGAGTTATGTCATACAGTCAAAGAAAGAGAAGTCAAGCTCATAGCGTTAAATAAACTAAAATATGCACCGAGTACTTCATCTACATCAAATATCAAATCTAACGAAAGCAAGAACGAAGCAAAATTAATAGTTTATGCAATATCATAACCCTCAAGTACACTTCAATTGACAACTCCGCCACAGAGACAATTCACAGGGTTTCCACAACTTCCTCATGTCTTGTTATAGAAGTTAATTAATTGCAATCTAATATTTGTATCTCCTCCATTTGAGCTTGATTTGACCAGGCCTCAACCTAAGGGCTTTGACAGTAATGCATATTGTGATCACCGTAGATGCATTGGGCATTCCACGAACAAGTAGTACAATTTAAGGCACAAGATACGGAATCTTATCGACGATAATACTATTGAGCTAAGCACACCCACAAAAGAAGCAAGACCAAAACAGAATGATAATGAAAAGCTGAAAAATCTTCAATAATTCTAACCCGAATCATGGTCCAGTAAATAACACTGACAATTTTGAAGTACATCATGCGTACAATTTGTATCCTCTTAAGACATTTGGGCATCCAATAATTATTGAGACATTAAAAGGCACATTAGCACAGCGTCTAGTGATCACATTCAATGATAGTGAAATCGATGATGACGATTCAAATATACATGCTCTCTTTATTCAAGCATACATCAACAAGCAACTTATACAATGTTATGCATGTACAATAACACTCCTTCATAGTCTTGGGTACACAGAACAAGATCTACAAGCTACATCAAAAGTAGTCAAAACATTCAATGGGCATACACAGGATACTTTGGGACATATAATTCTACCTCTCCAAATTGGTTTGGCAACAATGGCTACTCCATTTCTAGTCTTACCAAGCGCAGGGGTCTTCAATATGTTATTAAAACACCCTTAGATACAAAAAATTCGTGCATTACCATCTATAGTGCATAGATGCCTCTAATACATACATTGTAATCAAGTGGTCAAAGTTTAGAGCATTCCATATGAGTGCCCTCTATAGTCAGTGGTAACCCCTCCTCTCCCACCATGACCACAATCAGTTGTGGCACCTATTCAAGAGCACCATAAAAGGGAAATTAAGGCACCTACTCAAAAGTGCAGTACAAAGATAATTAGTGCCCCCATGCAAGAGCATAATGCAGGATCAATTGAGGTATTTATACAAAATATTTCTATACAACCAATTCAAGGGAAAAATGTTATATTTCTAAGCATCAAGCTTCATATCAAAGAGTTATTCAAGATTCAAAAAGTCTAAATCTCCTATAGTGCATCCTACGACAGTATCTCGAACAGTTTAGCATGTTCCACAACAAACACAGGCAGTTATACAACACACTTCGCCAAGACCTACACCTTCCTCCATTATCCATGGGGCAACAAACTCTATAAACAATAATCAAGACAGTTACATTACAGTACTTGATACCTTTTCAAATTCAAATACACCCACATATAGCACTTTTCGCAAACAAAACGTCATATTCGACATATATGATACAAGCACACACTATGGTCCTCCCATTGATGGGATCATAGGCTAATTTATTTTCTAAAATATCGAAAATTGAAAAAAAAAAATCAATATTGTAAAAATACAAAAACATACGAAATATTATCAAAAAATAAAAAATAAGACCTAAGCACGACGTAAAATGCTAGTTACTTCTTTACATATGTTATTTATCACATATTTTGATAGATAGCATATTTGTTTCCTATATACATGCATTTCACAAGGTATATGAGTGTGAAGCAGAACATTCATTACACTTGCATTCTTAGATGTTGGATTCCCTTCCACCCAATGGCCATGCCTATGTTGGGGGCATCTAGGTCTATAGGTTACACAATAACAGGGTATATATCTATGACCTCAAATGCAATGTTGAGCTACATATCTTACAAGAATATTGCTAACCACTCATATTTTACATTGAGTTATATGGATATGTTGCTTTGCTATAATATGATACACATACATGTAGATAGAATAGACTAGTTTTCACTTGTTTTACGCCCCTCCGTTGTTGTTTACTTCCTTGCATGATAGGCTAGATATTACTTGCTTATTGTGTGTGGCCCTGGGCCCTTGTGTGCAATTTTTGCTTGTGCAACATTTGAACATGTCCATTGTTTATAGCCCTTGGCCCTATGTGTGCAATATTTACTTATGAAACATTTAAACATGTCCCTTGTATACGGCATTTGGCTTTATTGTATGACATTCTGTGACATTGCATGACATTATTGTGTGTTGTGTTTGTGCGCTTGTTGAGCTTGATTAGTGGTGTTATAATACATATCATGCACTTTTATGGATAGTTACCTTATTGTGTGTCGCATTGCTAAATCTATCTAGAAATGACACTTTTATGCCTCACATTCAATATGTTACATACATGTTTCAAATAACAATTATATTTCTATGACGACATACTCTCCACATGTTGACATAAAACTACATGATCATATATTTATCACATAATACAATTAACTATATGATCATATCTTTATCACATGATACAATTAACTCTTTTTTTGAGATAAGTGACTTGCAGCTACATCCCTCAACTCAAAAGAAAGCAACACAATGGAATTGTTTTCGAAATCCAAACCTCTATGAACAAAGGGGCAGAGTACAGGGTCAAAGATATAGAATATATGATTCAAACTACAAAGCACAGGTTTTCAAAGATTCAAAACAATGCAAAATCATATTCTATCATAGGATACAGATTTTCAAAAATTCAAAGTGATTCAAAAATCAAATACATAATAGACATTGGCATAGTGATACAAATTCTGGGGTCATATAGCATGCATGTGCACTCACTTTTCAAAGACTCAAAATATAGATTTATACACACTTGAATGCATGTGCATGGGCATATGCAAAACAGTTACAAGATCAAAGTTACAGGTTGCAAATACAATTACAATTGAGCATATAGAAGCACATCATTCTATATCATTGGCACAAATTCATGGGGCATGGTACTCATTCATGTCCATGCTTATTCAAAGTTACAAAATTCAAATTTTCGAAGTTCAAAGTTGCAGAATTCAAAAGTTCAATTTTCAAAGTTGCAAAATTTAAAGTTCAAAGTTCAAAATTGCAAAATTCAAAGGCAAAATATTCATTCCAATTCAAGTCTATGAGTAATGCAATCATGAGAGGGGCACGAATAGTCTTCATTCTATTTCGATCATGCAAAATTAGAATCTAAATTCATCTACAGCAATGTTATTCGAATTTGTTCGGGTGATGTACATTGAGATTCAACCACACTCAACGATCTTGGCATTACTTCTAGCAAACCCATTACGTGGTTCCATCCTCTGTGCGGATAGTGTACATTCAAGTCTAGTGACACTCAACGGCCTATTCCTTATTGATAAGAGTTGGAATAATGCATCTTTCCAACTCAAGAGTTTGATTAGTTATTCAAATTTAGGTTTGATCACAATCAATTCGTTATTGGTTCAAATTCTTTAAATGCTTCAACAAAGGGGCAAAATTCTCCATCATCAATTACAGGTTACAGAGCAATTTCGTTTCACTTACATATAGGGGTCCTCCTTCCTTGCTCTCTTTTCAAAGTTTTCAATTTTCAAAGTTCAAGCTTTTTTTTCAAATTTTAAATGAACAAAATGACTACTTCATGAGTTGTAGTTTTTGCTAAATTTGGGTGTCTTGCACAATTGAAGTATCCACTCAAAGACAGTGTGTTGTATACACTCAGGTTCAATTCTTTCTCTTTTACCATAACAATTTCATTACTAAAACAAAGGAGGCAAATGTAGACACATACATAAATTTGGTCAGAGGTACTTGACAATGTTAATTCTTAACACATCCTAAATCATATGACTTGCACACAATTGCATGACTCTTATCCATCATTCCTCTAAGCCATTTAGATACATGTGGACTTGACCCTTTGATTGTCATTACTACTATACAGAACTTTCAATGTCAAATGCTCAAGCTATCTAAAATCACATACAAACTGTCTCCAACAAAGCACAATTGTCCCTAATCTTTTGGGACAAGTTCGCGCTAGGTAGACAAAAGTGCAGTGCACTCTTGTCCACTTACAGCGACCACGTCCCACACCAAATATGGCTACTTTCTGAAATTCAAAATAGTCTTTTGGATCCTCCCACACGTTTCACATGGTGAGCTAAAGAAAATTGTCAAAAAGTTCGCCTATAAATACAAATCAAAGGTCATTCATTATCCCCGATTGTTATTCTCCTCTCGAGTGTTGAACATGTTTGTCATTGATGTCAATTTGAGATTGGAATGAAAGAAGAGCTGCTGAATATTTATTAGATTGCCATTGTATTCACCTTAGAACTAAGGTGTCTACCTGCTTGTTTGAGCTACTTGGTTGCTCGGTTGTGTGCTTGAGCTACTTGGTTGCTTGGTTATGTCTAATATCCTATCCGCAAATGCTTTTGAACTAAGTTTTATTTCTTCTGATGAATATCCTTTTTCTATAATTGTGGGGCTCGTGCTTATCCTTGTAGTTTTCTTTTGGGTGCGTTTAATTATTTTGAGGCTGCTCTTTCATTTCCTTCAAGCTCATGATTTTGAGCCTCTTATCTATTCTTGGCAGCGATAATGTTTTTAAATCCTTGGTCATGGGCGGCTAAAGATCCTTCGTGGCATCCTCTATTTGCATACCTCCAACATTTCCCAAATGGCTTTTATTTTTGGCGGCGATCAGTCTTGCCGTTTTGTTCCTTACGAATGGACCACTCACGAAATAAATTTATTTTCATCGTGAGGTGTTTAATCTCTTTTCCAAAAGTGGGGTGGGCTGCGTGCCAAAAGGAAATATAATTGCCTCCTCCTAACAAGTGACGCATAGACTCCATAATATAATTGTTTTTGTGTGCCTCAGCGTGAGGATCGTGGGAGGTTTTGCTTGCTTGGCTCAAAGAGACAAGGGATTTTTAAAAACAAGGCTACAGATTTATTACCTATTTATTCTTGCCTAGTAAAATTGTTTCAGGTGTTAAGCATCATATGGAGATCACGATTCCTATAAAAATGAATATAGTTGGTTAGACTAAGTCTGCTCTTGAAGTGACGTTTCGACTTCAATCAGAAAATAGTTCTGGCGTCATAAGAAAATGAGTTTGTTGTTTTTAGTTGCAGTGGGTTCAACCGTGGGAGTGACTTGATATGAAGACCTGCGCAAATCCTATCTGGGAAGATGCAAGTTTCTTTTTGAGTGTGGCCAACGGGGCACGATGAAGTTGAAGTTGCTTTCAAACAAGGCTATAGGAAGTTGCCTTTAAACAAGGCTGTAGATTATTTAAATGGGGGTTATATCAAAAAAAATAATAATAATAAATAAAGAGCTTGTTCTTTTTTAAAAATTATGAGTGCAACACAACAGCTGAGTTTTGTGTGTAATGGCAACGAAATTTTTGTGATCATCATTACAGCAAAAATCATTGGGATTCATTTTTAAGAGAATTGGTTGGCAGAAATTTTTCAAAAGTTAGTGCCCAGAAATCCAATCCAATTGAGTTGAAGGCTTATGATGGCAATCATTTAGAGTTGGTGCTCTTGCGGAAGTAGGTGCTTCATGCATTCGGAGTCGGTGCTCTTGCTGAAGTTGGTGCTTCAAGCATTTGGAGTTGGTGCTCTCAATGAGTTGGTGCTCGCTTTGTAACTTGGGTTGGTGCCCATTGGTGAAAATAAAAGCAATATTTTTGCCATGGTTTTTTCCCGAAAGGGTTTTCCACGTAATCCTGGTGTTCATCTTGTCTATGGTGTTTCACTTTGTTGTTAATGCTTTGTTTTCTATTAAAGTGGTTAAAATTTTGAAATACTGATTCACCCCCCCCCTCTCAGTATTTTTTGTGTGCCCTTCAATTGGTATCAGAGCGGGGTTCCTCGGATTGTAAGCTTGATCGCTTGAGGATTGGTCCTAATTGCAAATGAAGGTCATTCTACAACTAGAGCTCCCTTGTTTGATGGCTCTAACTATGCATTCTGGAGTGTTCGAATGCGTGCTTATCTGATGTCACTTGGTTTTGATGTTTGGAGAAGTGTTTCAAATGGTTATACAATTCCTTCAACTCCTCATACAGGTGCTGATGGAAAGAGAGCTTTTGAGAATAACACAAAAGCAATGAATGCCATCTTCTGCGGTCTATTTGAAACTGAATTTGTGAAAATAATGCATTATGATACAGCCCAGGAAATTTGGGAAAAACTTCAAAAAACATATGAAGGAGATGATAAGATGAAGAAAGCGAAACTTCAGACTCATAGGAGACAGTTCGAGAGCCTGAAGATGCAAGAAGATGAGAATGTTGCTGCATACTTTCTTCGTATAGATGAAATTGTCAACACTATAAAAGGTCTAGGTGAGAAGGTTGAAGAGGCTACAATTGTTCAAAAAATTCTGAGATCTCTTTCTTTGCGTTTCGATGCAAAGGTTTCAGCAATAGAAGAAATGAAGGAGCTTGACAAGCTGACTGTTCATGAGCTTCATGGCATTTTAAAAGCTTATGAGATGAGGACAAATTCTGGTTCTTCAACTAAAAAGGAGGCAGCTTTCAAAGTTTCACAGAAAGGAAAAGATGAGGTAGTGTCTAGTGGAAATTCTGAAGAAAATTCTGATTTTGAGGAAGCACATTTCATAAGGAGGTTGAAGAGAGGTTCAAGGAAATATGAAGGAAAGTTGCCTTTCAAATGCTTCAATTGTGGCAAAGTTGGACACTTTGCATCAAAATGTCCATATGCAAAGAATGAGGACAGCAGGTATGAAGAGAAGCCTAAGATCAATAAAAAGATGTACAAGGGAAAAGAAAAGCAGTTCCAGATATTTAAAAAGAGTCTCTATTCAAAGGATGAGAGTTGTTCTTCAGATGTTAGTAATGAAGAGTCTTCAGATGAAGAGATTTTGTTCATGGTTAAAGAAGAAATTCTCGCAGAAAATGAAGTTCAAGAGAATGATATTGAAGAAGAAGAAGAAGGAGAGGTGGACCTTGAAGAGGAACTGATAAGTGCTCTTAATGAAATCAAGAGACTTAAAATGAAAAATCAGAATTTAAAGTTACTGCTACAAGAAGAGAGTAATGCAAAAATGAAGACAACTAAAGCCCTTGAAGAAGCAGAAGAGTTAATAGTTGATTTGAAGGTTCAGGTTGAAGAAGCAAAGAGAACAGAAGAAGAAATCAGATATCGACTCAAAGCAAAAGAGGAGGATGTTGAGAGACTTGAATCTGAAGTTGTCTCACTTAGAAACATTGACAAATCGTCAAAAAAGCTGAGTGAAGAGATAATAAATCTGAAAAGTTCTACTTCTTTAGACAAGATTATAAGTACACAGAAGGCTCCTAGTGACAAAAGTGGAGTCGGATTTAAAAAGGGTGGCTGTTCCATGTCTACAAACATTGGACAGCAGAAAATCACTAAGAACTCTACTTCAAAAATCAGAAATGATATGTTTCAAAGATGTCCTATCTCTCGACAAGCACATATGACCAGGTTCAATACTTCCTTCTTTTATGGCTATTGTTTTTCTTGCAATCATTTTGGACATAAAGCAATCAACTGCAGAATATTTGCAAGAAATGATTTCAGATTCATTAGTAGGAACTCATTTGCTCCCTTGAGAAACTTCAATGTGATATGTTATAAGTGTAATAACTTTGGTCACACTGCAAAAACTTGTAGAAGTGGTATGGCAGATTTTTCTATGCAGAACAAGAAGGTTGAGAAAGCTGACAAATCAAAAGAGTATGCTAAGGTTTGGAGGAGAAAGAAAGTTTAGTTAAGTCTATGATAGTGCAAACAGCCTTTCAAGCTCAGAATGAGGGAGATAAATGGTATATAGCCAGTGGCTGCTCTAGACACATGACCGGAGATAAGAGCAAGTTTCTCACTCTCAAGAAGACAAATGGAGGTACTGTAAAGTTTGGTGACAATGCATCTGCAAGAATCTCAGGTAAAGGCACTCTTATTTTAGATAATGGTAAGACCAAAGTTGAGAATGTCTTATATGTCAAAGCCCTGAAACATAATTTATTAAGTGTGAGTCAAATGTGTGATCAAGGACACACTTTAGTCTTCAATTCAGATGGTTGTGAGATTAGTAAAGATGGTAAACATATTGGTGATGCAAGCAGGGCTGCTAACAATTTGTACATTCTTAATGATGTCAAAAGTGAAAGATATTGTTTGAGCCAAGAAGATGAAGGCTGGCTGTGGCATAGGAGGATGGGACATATGAACTTTGATAGTCTTCTTCAAATAAGCAAGAAAGAAGCAGTTAGAGATATGCCTAAACTCATTAAACCTTCGGATGTTGTGTGTAGAGAATGTCAATTGGGAAAGCAAACAAGAAAGAGTTTTAAATCAAAGGAGCATTCCAGTACCAAGCCCCTTGAGTTGATTCACACTGATTTGTGTGGACCAACCAGAACTAAAAGTATGCAAGGTGAGAAGTACTTTATGCTTTTAATTGATGACTTTTCAAGAATGACTTGGGTTGCTTTTCTAAAGAAGAAATCTGAAGCACTTGAGAAGTTTAAGGCTTTCAAGGCCTTAGTGGAAAATGAGAAGGGTCTGAAAATCAAATGCTTATGTTCAGACAACGGAGGTGAGTTCACATCTAATGAGTTTGTAAATTTCTGTGAGAAATATGGAATTAAAAGGCAATTCTCAGCTGTTAGAACACCACAACAGACTGGTGCAGTGGAAAGAAAGACCAGATCAGTCCAAAAAATGGCTCGTAGCATGTTGAATGAGTCTAAAGTGAGTGAATCTTTTAGGAAGGAGGTTGTTCATACTGCTGTTTACATTCTGAATAGAGGGCTGATTAGAGCTAAGCATGGCAAAACTCCTTATGAATTGTGGAAAGGTAAGCCAGCTTCAGTCAAGTATTTCAGAATTTTTGGTAGTTCTTGTTTCATTAGAAGAGATGAAGATAATCTAGGGAAGTTTGATACTAGGGCTGATGAAGGAATTTTCTTAGGTTACTCTTCTAAAAGCAAAGCATATAAATGTTTTGATAAGAGATTACGAAAGATTGTTGAAAGTGCTAATGTGAGGGTTCATGAAGACACTAACTGTCAATACAAGTTGCAAGATGATGAAGACCGCTGTCAAGAAGGTAACAAGGATAGTGATGCTCAAAAATCACCGTCAAATGTTCAACATGGGACAGCAAAGACAAGTTCAGAAATTTCTTCTACAAATGATGCACATGGGACAGCAGATATAACTTCAGAAAATGAAACTACATTTGATCAAGAAAAGACTTCTTCAAACTCCTTATCGAAGACTAATTCAAAGTTTGTTCCAAGGAATCATCCTATTAATCAGATCTTGCAAGAAGGTACACCAAGAACTACTAGAAGGGTTGTTAATTACACTGAAGATGAAGATGTATCCTTGCTGTCCAAGATTGAGCATAAAAGTTTTGAGGAAGCAGCTGAAGACAAATATTGGGTGGCAGCCATGAAAGAAGAGCTTGATCAGATTGAGAAAAGTGGAACATGGGAACTTGTTCCAAGGCCAAAGGACAAAAACGTAATTGGTACAAAGTGGGTGTTCAGAAATAAGTCGAATGAAGATGGTCAAGTGGTGAGGAACAAGGCAAGATTCGTTTGCAAAGGTTATGCACAGGTTGAAGGTATTGATTTTGAAGAAACCTTTGCTCTTGTTGCACGTTTAGAAGCACTTAGAATGTTTCTAGCCTTTGCTTCATTTAGAGGTTTCAAAAATTTTCAAATGGATGTCAAATCTACTTTTCTAAATGGTAATCTGAATGAAGAAGTTTATGTAGAACACCCAGATGGGTTTCTTATATCAGAAAATCAGAACTATGTCTGTAAGCTGAAGAAGGCACTCTATGGTCTTAAACAAGCACCACGTGTTTGGTATGCTAGATTGGAGAATTATTTGCACCAGCAAAGCTTTAAACGAGGAATAGCGGACAACAATCTGTATGTAAAAGAAGAAGGTAATCATATGCTGATTGTTGTAGTTTATGTTGATGATCTGATTTTTGGTAGCAATTGTGAAAAGATGTGTCTAGTTTTTGTTACTAATATGAAAAAGGAGTTTGAAATGTCCATGCTCAGTGAGTTGTTCTTCTTTCTTGGGTTGCAAATACATCGATCCAGTAGAGGTATATTCACTTCTCAAACAAAATCTATTAGAGAAATGTTGAAAAGATTTAAAATGGAGGATTGTAATCCAATAAACACTCCAATGGTGACAGGGTGTAAGTTAAGTAAAGATGATAAGTCTCCTGATGCTAATCAAACTTTATACAGGTTTATGATAGGAAGTTTACTATATGTCACAGCTACTAGACCTGATATTATGCAAGCAGTTGGTTATGTTGCTAGATTTCAGGCTACTCCAAAAGGTACTCATGTACAGGCAGTTAAGAGGATCTTCAAGTATCTTAGGGGAACTATGGAATATGGGTTATGGTATCCTAAGGGCAATGATTTCACACTTTCAGCTTATACTGATGCAGATTGGGGTGGTTCTGTTGATGATAGAAAGAGCACAAGTGGAGGTGCATTCTTTCTAGGGGGCTGTCTTGTTTCGTGGTTGAGCAAAAAGCAAGCATCTACCTCATTATCCACAGCTGCAGCGGAATATATTGCAGCCGTGTCTTGTTGCACGCAAGTGCTTTGGATGAAACAAACACTGAAAGACATAAAGGTAGAATTTGAGCACCCTATTCCTATCTTTTGTGATAACACGAGTGCGATAAATATCTCTAAAAATCCAGTTATGCACTCTAGGACCAAGCATATTCCAATTATGTATCATTTTCTGAGAGAACAAGTGAGTAATCAGCAAGTTAAGTTGGAATATGTTTCTACAACAGAGCAGATTGCAGATTTGTTCACTAAGCCATTACCTAAGGAAACTTTTGAATATTTGAGGGAGAGGTTGGTAGTGATCTCACTCCACTTCTGAGCTACTGTTTGGCTTAGGGGGAGCTCTCATTGAAACATCCTTCAGCCCCATTTCAGTTGTGCAAATTGGTTCAGTCATTGATGTCAAAGGGGGAGTACAAATTTTGGAGGAGCAGATTGGTTTGTTTCAAGAATTGCTTCCAAGTTTTGTGTTGGTTTCAAGTAGTATTGCCATCAATGACAAAGGGGGAGATTGTTGAACATGTTTGTCATTGATGTCAATTTGAGATTGGAATGAAAGAAGAGCTGCTGAATATTTATCATATTGCCATTGTATTCACCTTAAAACTGAGGTGTCTACCTGCTTGTTTGACCTACTTGGTTGCTTGGTTGTGTGCTTGAGCTACTTGGTTGCTTGGTTATGTCTAATATCCTATCCACAAATGCTTTTGACCTAAGTTTTATTTCTTCTAATGAATATCCTTTTTCTATAATTGTGGGGCCCGTGTTTATCCTCTTAGTTTTCTTTTGGGTGCGTTTGAATATTTTGAGGCTGCTCTTTCATTTCCTTCAAGCTCATGATTTCGAGCCTCTTATCTATTCTTGGCAGCGATAATGTTTTTCTCATTGGTCATGGGCGGCTAAAGATCCTTCGTTGCATCCTCTATTCGCATATCTCCAACATTTCCCAAATGGCTTTTCTTTTTGGCGGCGATCATTCTTGCCGTTTTGTTCCTTACAAATGGACCACTCACAAAATAAATTTATTTTCATCGTGAAGCGTTTAATCTCTTTTTCGAGAGTGGGGTGGGCTGCGTGCCAAAAGGAAATATAATTGCCTCCTAACAGGTGACGCATCGACTCCATAATATAATTGTTTTTGTGTGCCTCAGCATGAGGATCATGGGAGGTTTTGCTTGCTTGGCTCGAAGCGACAAGGGATTTTTAAAAAGGGCTACAGAATTATTACCTATTTATTCTTGCCTAGAAAAATTGTTCCAGGTGTTAAGCATCATATGGAGATCACGATTCCTATAAAAATGAATATAGTTGGTTAGACTAAGTCTGCTCCTGAAGTGACGTTTTGACTTCAATCAGAAAACAGTTCTAGCGTCATAAGAAAATGAGTTTGTTGTTTTTAGTTGCAGTGGGTTCAACCGTGGGAGTGACTTGATATGAAGCCTTGTGCAAATCCTATCTGGGAAGATGCAAGTTTCTTTTTGAGTGCGGCCAAGGGGGCACGATGAAGTTGAAGTTGCTTTCAAACAAGGCTGTAGGAAGTTGCCTTTAAACAAAGCTGTAGATTATTTAAAAGGGGATTATATCAAAAACAATAATAATAAAAAATAAAGGGCTTGTTCTTTTTTAAAAATTCTGAGTGCAATGCAGCAGCTGAGTTTTGTGTGTAATGGCAGCAAAAATTTTGTGATCATCATTACACCAAAAATCATTGGGATTCATTTTTAAGAGAATTGGTTGGCAGAAAATTTTTAAAAGTTAGTGCCCAGAAATCCGATCCAATTGAGTTGAAGGCTTATGATGGCAATCATTTAGAGTTGGTGCTCTTGCGGAAGTAGGTGCTTCACGGATTCGGAGTCGGTGCTCTTGCTGA
Source organism: Torreya grandis (assembly GCA_037957365.1). Classification (NCBI taxonomy): domain Eukaryota; kingdom Viridiplantae; phylum Streptophyta; class Pinopsida; order Cupressales; family Taxaceae; genus Torreya; species Torreya grandis. The sequence continues at coordinate 583,836 of JARHVA010002130.1, read as the reverse complement.
AGTTGGTGCTTCCAGCATTTGCAGTGGTGCTCTCAGTGAGTTGGTGCTCACTTTGTAACCTAGGTTGGTGCCCATTGGTGAAAATAAAAGCAATATTTTTGCCGTGGTTTTTTTCTGAAAGGGTTTTCCACGTAATCATGGTGTTCATCTTGTCTATGGTGTTCCACTTTGTTGTTAATGCTTTGTTTTTTGTTAAAGTGGTTAAAGTTTTGAAACACTGATTCACCCCCCCTCTCAATATTTCCTATGTGCTCTTCATCAAGCATTCACACTATTGCACATTGAGCAAATCTACCATATTCTTTCCAAAATCAAGATCATTCATAAAGAGCAGCCATAAGTTAAATCAAAAACTACCATTTTCAAGTATCAAAACCATTTTCTAATTGCATACAAATAGTTAAAGGAGCACAATCACGCAATCACTCTAGGTGGGAGAACTACGTGGGCTTAATTTCCCTCGGAGTATTGGATATGTAGGCAATAGTCAATCATCAAGGGGATGATTGAGGTCAGCTCAATATATTACACTCCTCTCTTTTTTGCATATTTTTAAGCTATCAAAGTGTCCTTAGAGTTTTAAAGAAAAAGAGAAGCAACACAATGATTTTTGTGTGGTACTATTCAAAGTGCAATATCTCAAATTGCTCAACAGATAGAGACGCAACAATCAATTTTTACACAGTCAATCGGGATAAGTCTGTGGTCAACAGACTCTTACGCACTGCGCTGCTATCCATTTATAGCGGTCGTGTCCAGAAATATCCTTTGCTTCTGCATCTGACTGTCGTTTCCAAAATTCTATTTTTTCTACCTTTCCTTATCAGCAACCTATCACAGTCAACATGGACAAGTCCGTAGCCAACAGACTCAGACACATTGTCTTCCAGTCCCCTAACAGCGGTACAGTGCAAATCTTTTTTTTTGTTTGTAATTCTAATCCTAAACCTGTGCAACCATATCTTCTTCTGATTTTCACTATCAAACAGTCAACAAATATATGTGTGCAAGCTAAGTATGTCTTCTTAGTGTTTTCCAAAGATAACAACTTTTCATATTAAGTATTTGTCAAAATCAAAATTGTTGATTATTGTACATCTCTTTAGCATTCTGATATTTTCCAGTTTTACACCTATTAGAACACATTATAAATTTATTTGTTTTATCAAAAATAGGGTAAAACAACTCAAAGCCCATGACAAGATTTTAATCCTCAAAATTAGGGTTAAGTGTTTAGCAAAATGTTAAATATCAGTTTCTTGTTGTAACAGTGCCCAAGGATGGAGTGCCAAAAGATGTTTGTAGATTGTTTTGGGTCTACGATGACTGGAGATCACTTGAAGATCATCTTCAAGCGTGATAAATAGGTTGCACTTCCTTATCAGTCAGTCATATGCTTTAAAAGGGGCAAAATTAGTCATAATTTGTTAATAAAGCTTAAGCTATTTCCGGTGGTATCATATGGACTAAACAAGAGTGTGCATGAATTTTTAACAGTTTTCCTTGGCTGTGAGTTGATTAGGATAACATTTTTTTTTCTAATGTATATGGGTGACTTTAGAGTGTGGAACCCATTGCAAATTGTATTTTTCATTTAAAAATAAGAGTGAAATTCATGAGTGGTTGACTTCCGAAATCCCTCTTGCTAACTCAGTTCATGCTGCAAAGACAAGGTCATCATTGAATAAAAACCCTAACCTTGACTGCACCATTTGGTATCAGAGTTGGTTTGAATCCAATTGGAAGGCGTGAACATTGCCTACATAAGTTTGCAACCAAGGAGATTGCAGCAGTAGGTTCTAATTGACCGAGAAGGTCAAGATGCCTCCTAGAAGGAATGGCAGGTAGGTGTGGAGCAGTAGCTGCAAACATGGCAGGAAGGCTTGATGAGATTGTAGCTTTGTTGAGGACATGCAAACAAGGTTGATGTTGTGGAAGAATACAAAAGACGAGGTTTTATACCAAGAAGAAATGTGAGTGATGCTAAAGAAGAGTCAAGGGCAGAAGAAGAAGAATAAAAACAAGCAAATGAGCAGCAGTTATAGGCAGGTGAAGATAGGCTTATTATAAATATTTCAAGAATTGGAAGAGGAGCAAAAATAAAAGTTCCAAGCTTTTCAGGCACCATGAATTCCGAGAAATTAACAGACTGGCTCACAGAGATTGAGGAGTGTTTTGAGTTTGATGATTTCAGTGATCCCAGCTGGGTGAAGGTGGCCCAGACCAAGCTGAAAGGTCATGCAGCCATGTGTTGGATGGAAGTCCAAACTGAGAGAAATAGAAAAGGCAAAGAAAAGATCACCCGATGGGACTGATGCTTGCTAAATTGAAGGACCAATTTTTACCAGCTGATTACCAGTTGGATTTGATGAAGAAGTTGTATAATTTAAGACAAAGGGAGGTCAATGTAAAAGAATATAATGAGGAGTTCTACTAAATAATCATTAGGTTTGGTTATAATGAAGCAGACCAAGAAAAGGTGACCAGATACATCAACTGACTAAGGATGAACATCCAAGCTGAGTTGAGCATGGTAAGACTGCAAACTGAAGAAGCAGCTTATCAATTTGCACTGAGAGCTGAGGAGAAGTTGTCAAGAAGACAACGGCCAAACATTGGAAGAGGACAAAATTGGCATGAGGAAGAAGCATGCACTTCTCAGAGTAACAGTTACGCACGTAGAGGAAGACATTTTGCTGCAAGAAGTGGACAGTATAGTGCAGGAAGGGATTAGTTTTTTTTGGCAATTGTTTTAAATGTAGTCAAGCTGTTCCTAGAGCCTATGAGTGCCCACAAGCACAGAACGATGGCAAGAGGAGGAACAAGGCCAGTACTTATGTTGTACAAGCAGACGATGAATCAGCTGCATATCCTGAATACACTGAAGAATCAGAGCATGGAGAGGCTCTCATGATGAAGAGAATATTGTTGAAACTAGCAAAGAAAGAAGTCTCTTTAGGAATATCTGCAAATCAGGAGCTCAGTGCTGCAAAGTTATCATTAATGGTGGTAGTTCGGACTGGGTTTGAAAGGGTAGCACAGCCAAATTGTTATAAGGTGTCATGGCTTCAGAAAAGTCATCAAGTATTGGTAAATATATAATGTTTAGTTAATTTTCAGATTGGTTCAGATAAGAATAAAGTTTGGCGTGATGTTATGCCTATAGATATGTCATGTTTTGTTGGGTGGACCTTGGCAATTCGGTAAGAGGGCTATGCATGATGGAATAGCAAAGGCATCCACACTTGAGAAGAACGGAAAGAAGTTTACCTGAGCCGATTGAAGGAGAAAGGCAAAGAAGTGAACAGAAGCAACAAAGTTTTACTAATCTTCGGCAACTAGTTTCTGAATGCAGTGAAGAAGGAGAAAAAATGTTGTCCTTAATCCCAACCCATTCCAAGTTGGGACAGCAGAGAAAACAATTGAAATACCAAGTGAGGTGAAGGAGATACCAAAGCAGTACACAGAGATCATCTCCAACGATCTTCCAAAAGGCTTATCACCAATGTGAAGCATTAATTATCACATGGATTTGATTCCAAATTCTAGTTTTCCAAACAAGAAAGCATACAGGTTGACAGCCACTGAGATTTATGAGGTTAATAAGCAAGTACAGGAGCTGATGGAAAAGGATCTGATAAGAAAAAGTTTGAACCCATGTGCTGTTCCAGCAACGATAGCACCGAAGAAGGATGGTGAGTTGAGAATGTGCACTGGATCCCAGGCTATCAACAAGATAACCATCAAGTACCGGTTTCCACTGCCTACGATGGATGATTTAATGGACTGTTTGATAGGCCTCCCAGGCTATCAACAAGATAATCATCAAGTACCGATTTCCATTGCCTAGGATGTATGATTTAATGGACTGTTTGACTAGAGCAAAGTACTTCACAAAAGATGGCTACTCGTGTTCATGTTAATGGTAGTAGGAATTACACTTTATGTTTTTAATGCCATCGATATCAGTATCCATTAATTTCAGTCTTTGTAATCAATATTTTGAGGTTTTTTTGGAATTTACTTGGCATGGTAATGTGTATTTGTATGTCACTTAAGCTAAATTCTTGTGGGCTGATAAGAAATACATTTATTTTATCAAATCCTATGTATTATAAGTTTTTAATTTGCTGATTTTGGCCAGCCTTGTTTTTTCAAGTCTGAGTTGGCTGCAGTGTCAGTCATGCCAAGTCCAAGCAAAGACCAAGTCTCATGAATATAATACCATGCTGATGCTCAAGCATTTATATTCTCTATTTAAAGTTAAACATGTCATTTTATCCAGAAGCATTTTTTCTAATCTTATGGACTGTGGAAATACTCTCTCTTATATCATTTTGGTTTGTATTCCTAGTCATCCCCAAAAAATAGGTTATTTAGGACAGATCGTAAGGCTTGGATTTTAAACTTTTACAATATAGCAATAGATATCAAACAAAAGCATGGTTGAAGCAAGACCCTTTTCACAAATGCCGTTGTTGAGGTGCTTCCGTCCTGCTGATTGTACAGTTCAAAATCTACATTTTTCTCAACCAACACAAGATAATGAATACCCTACGAGGAACAAAAACTGAGATAACATTACAAGCAAAACAAGTGAAGAAAATAAAGAAAGCTAAGATGTAACGGGTCCACTTGACATACCCCATTAGCATAAATTTTCTCATCCTTGGAGTGATTGGTACTTCCCTCCCCATCTTTCAATCTCTTCATTACACTCCCGGAAACTTTGAACTTGAACGGCAATTTCAGGCTATTTAGCAAACCCCAAAAGTTGAATTCACAGGCAAAATTTTCGGATGTACTATCATAAGTTCTTTCACCAATGTCATTGTCAGCAATTGCAATCTTATAAGCTCCAAGCTCAACTCCCGCACTTGCACTTCTCTTATGCCCAGTTGACCTTTCTGTAGGGCATCCAGTGTGCCAATCGTCTCTTGCTTCTGAAACTCTATGAGACAACTCCACACCAAAATCAGAATCCTTTCCCATTAATCCAGTTTCACTGATGCCATATACATGGTTATCCACTGCACAAGCACCATCAATGTCAGAGTGCCTTGCACCTTGCAATTTTGACCACCTAGTTTCTCCATGCAACAATGGTGTATTATCAAGTCTCAATTTTGACCGCCTAGTTTCTCCATTCAACAATGGTGTATTATCAAGCCTCAACTCAACCATCTCTTTGAGCTCCTGTAAATCGGTGTGAGTTGCAAATTTTACTTTAATTTGTTGTTCACAACTATTTCTGCATATGCTATGTTCCAAGGAACTTTTGCATGGTCCGCCTCCTGAAAGAAACGTGGCAAAATCATCTCTCTCTTGATCATCTAGATCCACCCACTGCATGCTTCCATTTCCGAAGTTTGTGGCTGAATCTTGCAATGCTTTCTCAATACCAGCGATTTGGTTCTGAATTGCCACAATGAATCGCATGTGCCTAGAAAGGGAATCTTCCCTTGAACACATCTTAACATTTGGAGCTGTATCCTTGATAGCCCTTTCAAAGTCTTCCAACTGTTAATAGAAGGACCACACAAAACTAGCAGTTAACACTTCAATAAACGTTTAAAAAATACCTACAGTTTACACAATGCTACATAGGCATTAGGATAACGAAAATATTTTGGTCCTCATGGAATCACCTGCCATTTGGCAGTCCCAATAGCTATTAGGAGCTCCCTTCTTCCAATTTCAATTGATTTGGCCAGGTCCATTTCAGTTGGGTTAGCCTCCACAAGACTTTGATCATTTAGCCATGTTCTGAATGCAGATTCCATTCTACAAAGAACAAAGAAACAACTTAGTCTTGAATACTTGGACTAACAAACAGAAATTGAGATAACTTATTCAAGGGGCTGTTAAGTCCAAGAAAATAGCAATGCAAGAGTGCGGTCCCATGAAAGGGCTACTGCTACTATTTAAAGGAAAAATAAGCAAACTGAATGTTTTAAGAGTCACCTATCAGCTGAGTCCTGCACATCTTCGGCAGCTGTAAAGAAGGGATCGACCTCCCATCGATAGAAATCAGCAGTCATCTCCAATTTCAGATATCAAGGAGCTGCAATATATGCTGGAACCAATATTATTCTGCAATATTATAACTTTTAATGCAATTTCCAGATTATCAGCATTACATAGCCATGTTTTCACAAATTTCAAACAATTGCCTCCGCATAATGCCGCAAGGTACATCACTGCCACTTATCCCTAAAGAATCCACATGAAAAAAAAAATCTTGATAAACGTTGCCAAATCTGGTTCTTCAAGTGTCGCATCCGCTCATCTCACTTTAAACATATAATTATTGCCAGATTAAACACGAATCCACACCAGAGAAGGTCAAATTTGGCAAAAAAAGCCGCCGTTTTATTACAGTCCAGACTGAATCGGCGAGGAAACCTGCTCCAACATCGAACTTGTAAACTTCTGACGAAATTCGACGCAAAAATTAAAGAAGAAAAACATAAACACAATTGTTATCTATTAAAACCCTAAAATTACGAGAACGAACCAAAATATCCTCCATTTTTCTCGCGATCTTTTCAAGACAAGCTCTACCAAAGCGCTACAACGGGAATAAACATAAAATTGAAAAACATACGAAGAAATTCTCCATTGTGGGTACGAAAGTCGAAACACTTTTCATGCAAACAAGGGGAAATAGCTGAAATTTCGCGAAAGAATTTTAGAAACAACAAAAAATACGGCATCTAACGTAAAAAAACTCAATTTAATTCCTATTGAAAACACAAAAAAACTGGTATGCATGCCTGGTCAAATTTGGGGCCTGATGCCTCGAATTTGTTATTTAACCCGCCGTTTTTCCCCAAATGTTTAACGATGGTAGCTGAAATTTTAAGCCGCGGCTAGTCGGCGTCGATTTTAACGGTTTACCATAAAATTACTGGAGATGAGAGGGCGTTTTTCTTCTGCTTCCAAGGGTTTGGCATAAACAAAAGCAAAGGTCCGTGAACACGCAGTGCGAAAAACGCGCGCGCATGTTCGATTGCAGATAAAGCTTTGACTCTTGAGTACTTACCTACTCGTGTAACGAACGTATCAAAAGCCGGTGTCGTGACTCAATAATAAATATTCTTTGGATTGCTGGTAAATTGCGATGGTTTATTGGTGAGTTTTACCAACCATAGGGCACAAAATATGTTATTCTGTAAATTGCTCGAAATTTTTTGGGTACCCCACGTGAAGAATTTTTTAAAATTCCAGAATTAGATCTGTGGGCTCCATTTTTAGGAATAAATTGGTGGTTTAGAAGAAGAAAAAAACGATAGCAAATTGGAAGTTGTTTTGAATCATGAGTGTAACTCGTATCTGTCTTAAAATGTAAGATTTGGCTTTCATTTTCCATTTTTGTTGTTATGGATAGGTGGTTTAGTTAATTATTTTTTTAATAAAATTATTATTTCATTAAATTATTTATAGATATATTTTAATTTATAATATATAATTTGAAATGGTTGATATTAAAATTTAATATTAATAAAATTGAATTTAAATATTATAGAAATTAAATTTCAATATTGACAAATTTAAATTCTAATATCAATTAAATTGAATCTAAATATTATAGAAATCACATTCTAATATCAATAAAATTGAATTTAAATATTATGAAAATCAAATTTTAATATGGATAAATTTAGATTTTAATATTGAGAAAATTAGATTTCAATATGAAAGAAACGAGATTCTTGTTGTATCTTAACATATATCTTCCATTTTAAAAAAAATCAAATGCGGATTTATTATTATTGAAAATATTTATTAGGACTCTTATAAACCTTAGGAATCCATGATGTAAATTTACTCATGTAACAGTCAAAGGTTGTCATCATAAATCTAAAGTTACAAGAATTCAAACTGTGAAAATCAAAGCTTGAACGGATATTTTGAGTTATTATTAACCTTACTGTTTCATATTTCTCCTTAAAATTTTGATGTTTTGATTTATGGATTAATGAAACTAATGTTTTCATCCTAGTATTCTTATGTTTTATTTTAAATGACTGCAAGATTATTGGGAAAGACTTGTTAAATCAATCACGATCGAGCCCTACCCTTATTGCACAAAATCAGGATAGCGGGTGTCACCATGTTATCTCGAGCCTATAGCCCTTTGCAAAAGTTCATAAGTCTTCGAGGTCCCTGAGATCCAATAGTTCGATAGGTGGCATTCATACGTTACACGAAGCCTTCCAACTTTAAATAAAATATAAGTGTTTAGAATCTCTGAGCTTCAAGAATAGGTCATGCGGCATATTTTCGTTTACCTGAAACCATGGAAGCTTTAAAATAAAAGTTAATCATCCAATGGTTTCGCGTTCTCGCATTCTAGTGGTCTTGAGCTTTGAAGTTCCAAGTATTCGACACTTGGCACATTTCCATTTACCCGAAACCATGAAAGGATTAACACAGTCTAATGGTTCTGAGTTCTCACATTTTAGTGGTCTTGAGCTTCTGAGTTTCGAGCATTTGACACTTAGCACATTTTTGTTTACCTAAAACCACGAAAGGATTAACACAATGTAATGGTTCCGAGTTCTCGCATTTTAGTGGACCTGAGCTTCTGAGTTTTGAGCATTCAACACTTGGCATATTTCCATTTACATGATACCACGTAGGGATTAAAGCAAAGCCTATCATTTAATGATCTTGTGGCTCTAAGTCTCCATGACTCCAAGGCCCCAAGATCATGCCACATATCGACATTCTATTATACATAACATTTGCATAGACATATATAGTTCAAAAGGTTTAAGTGTTTGTGTTCTCGTGCCCCTGAGTCCCCATAGGTCTGAGGTTGTTCGGGGTGACATAGTTACATTAACTCACGACCCCATAATATATAAAGCATATATGTATATCTAAAGGCCTGAGTGAATAATAATTGGACAAGTGTCACAATCCTATAAACACATGCTCAAAGTATACATAAATGAGTTCAACAACAAGGTAAAGAAGTGAGTAAGCAAGAATTTGATAGTTGTCTAGAACATGTTGACTGGACACATAAAGTTAATGAATAGTTACCATCTAGCAAATAAGTGAACCCGCCAAAGTTAACTAACACATTTAAATTGAAACAGGAACATAATCAAAAGGTCATTATTTACATTGATGACACATGAATGCATTCAAAACATAGATTTTTAGTAATATATATGAAATCTAGTCAAAGGTTCATCATTTTGCCATCAATATATCAATCGAACTATACAATTCTGAGCCCTTAAGCATCCAAGAAGCCCTATCTTTTTCAGTGAACTTGCAAGAATAAACCAAATGATTTGTAGAATAAATTATATGGTTTAGATTGACATAATGACCTCCTCTTCATGTTCAAGCTCCCTCAGCATACTCTTGTGCTAGAAACAAATAATACATGGACATGGTGTTCGATAAAAGTGCCCTCAATTTCAAATTCCTCCACTATTCGATGCTGTAGAATGTTGTAGAGTATGTGACACCCTACTCTGTGCAAGACCAGTTGACTTTAAATGAGAAATAATATATCGACGACCTGTTGCCCATTAAAACACAAGGTCTCCATCTAGTGGCAGTAAAACCAGAGGTAATGCCTTGCATAGACCTACTTAGAGGTTTATTTTTCCATGGAACATTTTTGAGGGATTGCTTACATATTAGGAAAAATAAAATTGTAGTTGTGGTTATTTCTGGTAGGGCTTTTGAAAGTTATCTCAGACTTTCATGGCCTTGGACTGCTTATAACCAAGTCTCAGTGAATGTTTAGCTCAAACATAACATAGTAGAAGGAAAACTAAAACAATGGTTGGTTAAGGGCTAGAGACTGAATCCCAAAGGAGGCATTTCCTCTAATTACATTATCAAATTCAGACTTAGAATTAGGATAGTTGTGGCCCTCCTAGACAAACTATTTAGTTTTGAGAGCATAACTTATGCATTAGTGGAATGGATCCTTTTGTTGCACATTCTTTTAACTTCAAACAAGTTAGTTTCCTTGGGGGAAGTCATAAGCGTCAGGTTGAAGGCATATATGTTTTATCATAATCGAAGGCCAATTGATGGTAATTTTTATATGATGTCATATATACTGGATGCAGCCTTGGGCAGAGTCCAGAAGACACATGGAGAGTTATGGCAATCCTTAATAGAGTATTTGAGTAATAAAATATGCGAAGATTACTCTTTCATGTTTATATATAGATTCAAAAATGAAATTGAAAGGATATGTGAAGAGATTTGTCATAAAGTATATCAAGGGATTCATGGTACCCAAATGCATAGGTTATCTGAAAACCTAACAAGAAGTATTATTAAAATGAGTGATTATTGGTATTACCCTGACTGCACAATCATTTGAATTAAAGGGACAAGGGTAGCTCCTCTATTTATACCATGTGATTACCAGACAAAATTATAAAACATGAGGTGGATTTTCAACTCTACAACAACATTGATGAAAAACTTAGCCTTAAACATCGGGCCTATTTTCATAAAACTCCTATAAGTATTAGACAACTTCAATTTGTGGTTAGACCACATTTCCACTAGGTTGGGAAAGTCAGATCCCACTATAATTTAAAAGTGGCCTAATTCAAATAATGGGACCCCGAGAAGAAAATCAAGACATACCTTAGGTAATTCAAGAAAAAGAAGAAGGTGAACATTTCATATGGTCACTAGAAATATGATCATGATGTTATTTTTCTAAATGCATTAGATAATATTGAGGTATGGACAAGGATGAAATATAAACAAATGTATATGATTTTTATTCAAGGTCTTCGGTACAATCCTAATATTACTGAAGAATAGGCTAAGGATATGGAAAAACAACAACAAAGAGCATGGAGCCATCAGTGGCCTCCAACTCAGCCACAAGATTCAAAGGGGTAAGACCAACCTCGCTCCCCTATAGGAGAACATACAAATTTATAAGAGGGAGAGTCTAGCATCCATAGGGAGTCTAATACCCAAATAAGGAGGGAAATTATAAGAGGCTTCCCTCATGCTCAGTTGCCCTCTTCATCTCCAGATACTACTACATTTTTGGTAACAACCACTGCAAAGGAGAAAACTACACCTCATTTAGACCGATAGAAGAGCACATTGTTAGTGACACCTTTACCATCACCTACAACTATCACACAGGTTAGTCTTCCTAGGTTTATATAGGCTTATTTCATGTCTATTTTAGTTGTTCCTTCTTCTCTTCAAACACCTCTAATAAATCCACCTCCATCCACTACCATCAATAAGGAGGCATCTTCTCAAGCACTCCCTACCATGTTGTTCTATTGAGCCTTCCTTCCACCACTATTATCTCGCCAACCATTCCTTCACCACCACCTACAATGATACTTTCCACCATTATAGTTTCTTCAATCATTTCACCTTGTCCCTTGCCTTCCACTCCCCTTGTGGTCACTTACCAGAGGAAATCTAAGGGTCCTTCTACCTCCTTCAAGGGCAAGCAATTAGAATAAATGCCATCTTTTGGTCTTTCCACCATAGAGAAATCCCTTGACGAGGAGGGAGCAGAAGAAGAGGAGCCTAAACCAATAATATATTTAGTTGAATATTCAAGTAATGAAGTTGAATAAGATGTAAAAATAATGAAGGGGTTAGAACCTATAATAAGTGAAGAGACAACCCTAGATGATGAGGAAGTAGAGTTGGAAAGGCTAAAGCTATGAACTCGGAAGGCATACAACAAGAAGAAACTCTAATTGGCACTTTGGACCAATAAATCCTCATGGAAGATCAAAGACAACATAAATGAGGTAGTCTCTTCTCTATTTTCATATATTGCTAGTGTAAATATTCCAGTTGCATATTTGCCTCCACTTATTCCAAGTATTATTTTGTCTAGTTTTATTGACTCTCCCATTCTTTCAACTTCAAAGAAAATAAAGGATCCAAAGAAAGGTTTATGTTTTCAAAGTAAGGTTACATTTTCTACAGACAACCCTATAAGGCCACCAACCCTCAAGAAAGATTCAGCTCAACTAGAGTTGCCCATGCCACTATCTTCACCCATGCAATCAACCACTATGACTATTGAGACAACCCCAAGCTTGAGCAAATATGGGCTTGAAGTCACTTCATTGAGAGAAACTTTATCATAAGAGAGAATTGTCTATCCACCTTTCCAGTTCCCAATAAAAACAAGTTTATCATTAACACCATCAACAATAACATCTCCTCCAATGACTCCTCCACCTTCCACATCTAAAGACTCAAGCCTACCATATGAAGAATTAGGGGAACTTGTTCTTCCCCAATGGGCAAAAGAGATGCAAAAAGTAAGAGATGGGAGACAAAACCTAGTTGTCATAGAGTTACCTATAGTCTCTACTCAGTTTGAAAAAAAAAGTGGAATTGTACAAAGGGTGAGGAAGAGGAAGGCATTAAAATTGGATACAAGGGAAGAAATGGAATTTGAACAAGGAGAAAATTTATTTCCCTTAATAAAAAAATTCTAAAAGGATCTAAAAGATCTTAATGAATATACTGAAGACTTATATGCTTTTATGGACTCAACTGGTGAAGCTATGAAATAAATGTACAAAAATAAAGAGGAAGCACAATAAAGGCTATAATAGAGACAAACTATACATGCTCATCAGGAGATAATTGATGATGTGTTGAGTGCAACTACTAAGTTGTACAACATTTTACATAATATATGGGTTGCCGAAGCAGGAATCCAATCAGACATGACACGGGTGATTGAACTTTGGCACCAAATGAAAGAGTTAGAGAAAAGATTAAATTTCTTGGTTCAATGCTCTAGAACTAATTCCTTCAACCAATTGAACTTGATTTCTAGCATGGATGTTTCATGGTGCCTCAACTATGTAATTACAAAATGGGATGCTTCCCTCAATTGACATACATAAATGAAGACTCCATTGGTACATTTTACAAATCATGAAAGTGAGGACTTGGAAATTCTAAAAGACAAGAGAGTCACTAATGTGATTACTCCTACAAGTGAATTAGTCAAAAAGCCAAATTTTGAGAACCTCTTCTAGGTGATTGCAAACAAATTTAAGGAGGAAGTTAAAGGTACAATATATAGGACCAATGAAATTTTGTAATTAGTAATTTTTCTAAGGATAGGGTGACAAGAGCCAAGGCTTTGGAAGCAAAATTCAAGAGCTCAGAAGTTGAACAAATAAGGTTGATGGTTGAGGCTGTCAAATTCTTCAAACCTTCCTTGTTTAATTTTGACATCATTAATAAAGAGTTCATTTTAATGTGGGTCTTGTGTATAACCCCAAATTTAATGAGGTAGCCTCTAACATTTTAGGATATTAATGGAGGTAAACTCCACTCCAAGGCACAAGTTATAGGTATGAGTTAAACAACCATGTGGTGGAATAGTAGGTTGAGCATGTAGATTGTTAATCGAGTGTGCACAAATGAAACCTAAAAATGAAATTAAAACCTACTTAATTGGATGGATGGACCTTGTTATAATGTGGGTAGTGTTGGCATCCTAGGTTGCACCCTAGTTGCGAAAGGGATTGTTTAGGTCCCCTTACTCAAACCTAGTCCAACATGGGACTAACCCTACATTGTGGGTCACCTAATATTGGATTAGATCTCTAGAGAAGGATGGATTCCTTTTGATGTCTATCACCTAAACTAGACTTGAGCTAACTCTTGATTGGAAAAGGGAGAGATATTGACAATAATTCATAAAAGCATATAAAAGGGAGGTGATGTACCAAATGTTTTGATCCTTATACTTGCACAAGACACACTATAAAATGCATTCAAGACTGCTAAAACATCACTTCATTCACTCTTTGATCAGCTTTCACATAAGTTTTTCAAAAAAAGGAATGGATTAGCTATTGACTTGGTTTGGGAGGGTAGTTGTCCACTTCTAGACTAATCGACAAACTCTATATGCACTTAGAATGACCTATAAGAACGATCAAAATACTACATGAAGGTGAGGGAATTTAGACAGAGGCAAAGGAAAGCATATACTCACTTAACCACATCAATGAACTCATGAAACACACTTCAATTTAGCTATTAAATGGAGGAATTCAGTCTTTTATTGCATCAAATAGGTGTTATAGTACAAATATTGGCAGAGTCTTGTCATGCCAAAGAGAGGGATCCATTTCAAGGCTTAAAAGCCTATATTTATAGCAGAAGGTAATGAGAGAGATGGGGATCATACATATAAAGATGGAGAAGGGAGCATAATGACCCAGATTTCCCATTATTATGAAGTTGATGATATTAGAACATATCATAATGCCTAAGACTACTTATGGAAAATGGCCAAGGTAGCCATATCAATCCCTTTCAATCTATTTTTTGCCTGGGTTGATGTTCTTTATGGTTACAATAGTGGGATCAAGTCATTTGAAAGAAAAATTCTAGCGTTGAAGTAGTTATAATAGTTTGATCAATCCATTATGATCTTGTTCTGGTTTGGATTATTTCCTACCGGTTCATCTTTAGTGTGCAAGAATGGAAAAAAGGGTCATAGTCATGTTGCTAGATTTGGTAACGAACCCATCAAAACTGACATCTCTAACCCCATGACATCCCTTTGAAATATTTTCTCTAGTTCCACCTTGACATATTTGGCTTTGACTTTTGATATAGGCTTTTGATCTTGATCTGGGTTTCTAAGAATGTGCCATCTGGTAGCTCTTCATTCATCCTGCATGATCTTGCTGACTGTTTGACCTCATGCACACCATTGATCTACTTTTTCATGGCTTGAATTTACTCCATTGATCTTCTACTAGTTTAATACACTTAAAACACTTGGCAGACTCTCATTAGCCTTTGAGATCCATTGATTCTTTGACCTCTTGCTCACTATTGATCTCAATTTGTAAAATTAAATGCACTCCATTGATTTTTTCAAGCCCATTGGCTTTGTTAGATGATGTGCACCATTGGATCTCTACTCAGGTACTCGAGATCTTGCCACCCTTCAACTACACATTCATGTTGACCTTTTGACTTGATGCTCATCATTGATCTTAGGTGCATGATCAAATACACACCATTAGATCTGTAGGACCCACTGACACTATCCTCACCTACTCATCATTGGATCTTCATGATATGATTGAATGTTCACCGTTGATCTTGGAACATTTAAGTCCAAATATTTATTTTATGAGGCTTAAACTTGATGTCCCCGTGCTTGTTTCACTCTACAAGTCTAACTTTGAAGCTTTATGTCTTGAGATAGAAAAGACATCAAGCTACAAAATTTGTAGAGGATGATATAGGCTTGAATAAAACCATGTCCATGCAATCCTTTGGCTCTGAGAGGCCTCCCAAGAATACTTATAAAATACACAAGCAAACTAGTCCGTTTATTTTTTGTGACATGCTTATGACAGTCTAGTTCCTTAAGATCACCAAATTCACACTTTAAGCATGTTTAAAGTGATTCAAAAGCTTGTAAATAGCAAGTGATATTTTCCTAAAATCTATTTTCTCTTTGCACCATTGGATCACCCTTCAATCAGGACCCTGCTCAACTTCTTATTTTGGATTAGGCAAATCTTGGTATGTAGGCCAAATTTGGCCAACATCTTTGGGGACTTAGCTGGGCAGCATGTCTGCTATGCTTGAGAACTCAGACCATTTACATGACTTTTGGACTCACAAAATAATGACAAATTTGATTCATGGCTATAAACAACCCTTTGATTTTCAAAGACAATAAATTCCACCAAAACAAGGATTGAAACATAGAAAATAGGGAAGCTAACTAAACAAAGCAAAAGCAAACAAACTAATGTGTTAGGATAACACTTAGAGGAAAGCCAAAACAAACTAACTATGATAGGGAACTCAACCTTCAGTAGTAATGCTTCACATGTATCCCATTAACCGGGATATGAAGCTCCTTGCAATTCATTTTTGCAAGTTATAAGGCATTTTGGGATTTGCAGTTGGAGATTGTGTATGGATGACTCCAAAGAAAGTCAAACTTGGTATGCCTTCTTGGCTTAGCTCTATCCTAATCCCGCTTTAGGACCAAATATATTTCTTGAAAACTTCATGAAGAAGCTCCTTTGTCAAAGGCTCTTTTCACTTTTGCTTGATGGCTCTCCATGACTAGTATGGACTGATGTCTTGTCTCTTCCAACTCCATAATCTCAACATATCTGATCTCCATATGTTCATTCTCCAACAACGCAAGTTGATGCATCAATTCTAGGGTAGGAAGTTTAAGAGAAATAGACATTGTTGTTTCTTTACCATATACCAGCTTGTAGGGAGAGTTGGCTATTGACCTCTTGTAGGTGATCCTATCAACCCATAGATATGAATTCAATTTCAAATGCCATGACCTCTTATTATTTTCAATTGTTCTTCTTATGATCTTAAAGAGGTTCTTATTAGTGGACTCAGCAAGGGCATTGACTTATAGATAGTAATTTAATGAAGTCGCGAGAAAGACTCTATGTTGAACTGCCCATTGGCTAAATTTAGACCTCACAAAATCCATAACATTATTATAAATAATAGTTGAAGGGAATCCAAACCTAATAATCAGACCTTCGTAGAAATCTAGGACATTGGTCTCATTTGCTTCCTTCAATTCCATTACTTTTGTCCATCTAGTGAAGTAGTCTGTAGCAGTTAATATCCATTTATGACTTAAGTTTGAAGGGGTGTTAATGAAACCAATAAAATCCAATCCCCATTAGACAAATGGTTGATCCACTATAATTGGTTGGAGAGGTAAGGCTACAAGTTTCATCTTTCCTACAAATATAACACATTATTTGCATTTCCTAACCCATGCATGACAATCACTAAATAAGCTTGGCCGATAATACCCACCTATCATGATCTTATGGGCTATGGTCCTTGCTAAATAATTCCCTCCACCATGTCCATCATGGAACTCTTCAAGCAACCTTTCCTTTTGATGTTGTTCAATGCATCTTAACAACATGCCATTGATATCTTTTTTGAACCAAACACCATCAACAAGAAGAAATGGAATGGATTTCAATCTTGAATATTTTCTTTTTGAAGGAGTTATGTGAGAGGGATAAAGACCATCTCAGAGATATCTTTCCAAATCATGATACCAACTAGAAGGTGAGGTATGATCAACTACAACTTATTCATCAGTTGACACCATAACCACCTCATTGGCTTCTTGTAAGTCTTGGGTTAGATGCTCACAAAGTCCTTTTCCTCTAATCAACTTTGTGAATTTGATCTCCACATCAAAATCCATTACCTTTGTTATCCAACCAACTCTTTTCTCACTTATGTCCTTTTACAAGAGAAACTCCTTGGCCCTTGGATGTGTGACCATTAGGAGTATCTTATTGTTAGACAACAAGTATCTAGATTTCTTGAGAGACCTTATGACTAAAAGTACACGCTTTTCAACAAAAGAGTGCCTTATTTCATATTATTCTAAGTCTTGACTGAATAAGGCTATTGATTTCTCTAAGGCCTCATGGTTTTGTTGTATATGAATGCCTGGAATGGTGTCAATGTTAGCATAGGTGTACAGAATGAAGTCCTTTCATAAATATGGGTTCATGAGCATAAGAGTACTAGCCATGGATTTCTTAATTTCCTCAAAACTCCTTACTCCTTTATCAGTCTAATTGAAGCTCCGATTCTTCTGTAGCATGGTTGTAAGTGTCTTAGCTAAAGTGGCAAAATCTGAGATGTATCTTCCGATAAAATTAATCTCCCTTAAGAAAATTTGCAAATCTCTATTGTGCTTGGTCAAGGAAAGTGCAAGAATTTAAGATACTCTTTCAAGATCTATGCTTAAACCATGCTTTGAAACTATATGTCCAAATATCTTACCTTCATGAACTAAGAAGACACACTTTTTGGGATTTAGGGATACCTCAAATTGTCTACACCTTTCAAACACTTGCTCAAGGTGAACCATGTGCTCACTTGCATTATTTGAAAACACTATTATATCATCCAAATAGACTAACACAAATTTGTTAAGAAGGCCCTGGAATGTCATATCCATGACTCTCTTAAAATTTTCTCCAGCATTGTATAGACCAAAAGGCATCTTTCTATATGCAAATGTCCCGTACTTTTTGGTGAATCTTGTCTTGAATTAGTCTTATTTCTTGACCAAAATTTGATTGTAACCACTACATCTATATAATAAGGAGAACCTTTATAAACTTGAAACCAACTGTAAAATTTGTTCCACATATGACAATGGATAGTGGTCTTTAAGGGAAGCCTTATTCAAGTCACGAAAGTCAACACACAATCTAATTTCACCATTCTTTTTTTGTACTGGAACAAGGTTTGCCACCCAAGTTGAGTGCTTGATTGGAAATATAGCTAACTCAATGAGCTTATGAAGTTCAGCTCTCATCAAAGGCTCAAGCTTAGGATTAATAGGCCTTTGTCTTTATCTTATTGGCTTAGTTTCATCTTCTATCTCAATGGTGTGTTGAGCTAAACATGGGTCAGATCCCTTAAGATCACTATATTGCCATGTAAATACATTAGAAAAACTTGCACATAACTTGATGAAAGCTTCTTTTTCTAAATAAGTGCATATCTTTCCCAACTTTAGGTTCTTACCAAGTGCAACTTCCACATTGGCATAGTGTTCTTCCTTTATTGACAAATATGACTTTTATTTCCTTAGCTCATCATCACCACTGAATATGTTATCAAGTGTGACCAATCCCTTAGGAAACTTATTTGTTTTTAGTTGCACAATCTAATCACCGTACTGCTACAAGTACTTTGATTGATTTCTTGAGGAAAACTCAACCTCTTCTTGAAAGAATCTGACAATCTAATTATCATCTTCAAACACTGGAAAATTATCATTATTATCTGGGATAAAAGGCCTTACAATCACCTTAATGTGTGACTAGACATTTTCATTTCTTACATTAGCTGGGATACTAAATTGTGCCCTAATGGTAGCCAACCTATCTGTATGTTTATTCTCATCTCTTAGTATTGCCTGAATGTTGAAGGCTTGAAACTTTTCAAGTAAGTTCCATAGCCTATGCTTGTAAGATTTAAGCAATAGGTTTCTACATACATTAAGACCTCTTACTTGGTGAACTACAAGTTCACTATCACCAAAGACTTGTGATACGTTGAATTTCATCTTCCTATCCCATCACAAACCATGAACTAGTGCCTCATATTGTATAACATTATTTGAACAACCAAATTTAAATTGAATAGATGAGAAATACCTTTGGTTTTCTAGATAAATCAACATCATTCCAACCTTGGTACCATGCTTATTCCTTGATCCATCAAAGTATAATTTCCATAGAACATCACTAGACTCATCATCCTTCGTGGAATTGGTGCATCTTTCTCATGGAGGCAATAAACACCAAGTCCTTCTTATTCAATTAACTCATAAGGATCATATTCATTTGGGCTAGAGGGCCACTCATCAAGGGAAAAAACTATAATCCCATCTAAAGGTGATTTAGTTTCCTCTACACTATCTTCTATCACCTCATCTGAGATGAGGCAATTGGTGCTCACATCACTTGGCATATATGGTTTCAAATAGAACTGTGTAATAGGTTCAAAATACACTATTACCTTAGTACCATACCTAGTTCTAAACATCAAATATGTCGAATCAGAAGATAAATATCCTCTAATCTTTGAGGTAAAGTCCCTTGATAGACACATGGCAAAGTAAGGAGGCAAGTCCACCACAACTACATCATGTTGAATGGTAACATTGGGACAAGCATGTAGTGTCAAATTCAAAGCTTTGATTATGCTTACTATCTTTGTTGGTGACCCATCTAGTTTTAATAATTCTTTAGTATTTGTTTCATAGACAAGACCAAGCTTGTTTGCAATTTGCTTAGGCATGACAGTGCTACTGGGTCCACTCTCCACCATACAGTTATGAACTAAACAGTCACCAACTATTAAATAGAGGTATAATGGAGAAGTTTTGTGTGACTTTACCATAGATTTTTCCTTTTTTACCACTTTTTGTACATGTTGTACTTGATGCTTCATTGGTTGGTCTGAATTACTTATGACAACTCCTTGTTTCTCAACTAGTTCTAGAGACACCTTAAGAGCTAAAAGCTCTTGGATGAGCATATCCTTTTGTCCTAGAATAACAAGGGAATCCCACATGCTAATGATGACATTAGATTTATTCATCTGATCTACTATGTTGAATGAAGCTCCACTAACTTTTGGTTGCACCTTTTGAACCACTGGTTGTTCATGAACTAGAGGTATTTGAGGGACCTTCCCAGCCTCTACATTATAATTTTTTTGTGGTATCATGTTGATCTTTGGTGATATTGAAAACAAAATTAGGATTATTTGAAGCATTAGCCACATCTTGAGCCTCATCAATGGCTCTTCTTTTATCTCTAGTTACAGCTCCAACTTGACCACTTAAACTGCTAGTCTCACCACCATGATTAAAAGTAACATAATCATCCATTTACCAATTTACATTAATGGCATCAAGCTACCCTTGAACTTGTTGAGACTCTTCCTAGGGTACCAAACTTGTCTCTTGATACTGACCTCCTTGAAGAGAAAACTCTTTTTGTGTCATTTGTGGCATAGTAATGTTCTGTGATACCAAGCCTTAGCCCTGAGCATCATTGAGATTGGATAGCTGCCAACTTAAGTCATGCATCAAATTATTTTAAGGTGGTGTGGGAATAATAACTTTTGAATTGGAGGGTACATTAAGATCAAGGGATGCATATGGTTTAGTTGGAACTATGGCTCCTTGTGCTTGGTAAAGTGGTATATTTTATCTAAATCTTTGAGAAGGAGACCTTTGATCTTTGAAGGGCTGATAAGTAGTCTAATTTTTTTATAAGGACTATTAGTTTGATATTGTTGTCTTTCGAGTTGAACTATTTCATTTCCAAAAGATTGAAACAAATCTTTCAGCTCACCAAGCTCATTAGTTTGACTAGAAGGGGCTACAACTTGAGTTTAAGGAGGTGGAATTGGGGCTAATGATGTAAACTAAGGAACTTGGGGAGTGGAATATATTGAAAATATGGGAATATATGCATTGGAGGCCTTGGAGTAAGCTTACCAACTTGTATCAAACTATTTTATGCTCTTATTACAACCTCATAAACATTTGGCAAGGTATTACCACCCATAGACTATATCATTACACTAATATCAACATTATGGGCTCTTAAAATATAAAAAAAGGCATATTTTATGGATGGTCTAATCACTACAGGAATCATAGTCCATGTCTGTTGGAATCTAAGGTTGAAATTAAACATGAACTCATGAGGAGCTCTCTTTATGTTAATTAGTTGTTCAACTAAATATAGGTGATCAGATTTATCTTCAAACTGCCTAACTAAGGTTTCACCTAACTCATCCTAGGTAGAAATTAAATTCAATGGAATATTTCTATACCATTTCAATGCTTTTATTTTGAAGGAAGCAACAATCAGTCTAATAGCTACATTATCTTGGATAACATTGTGAATTTAACAAAGGTTGGCAACATCTTGGATATGCTCAATAGTAGTTATTTGACCTTCTCCTGAGAACAATGGGATACTCTTAAGGGAAAACATATGAATGTCATCAAAATGGGTCAAATTTAGTGGACTACCCTATTGAATGAGATGAACACTTAATTCTTGATGGCCATCTAGGTAGTGGGGATTACACTGCTTAAAACAATAAGATGACCAAGAAATGAATATTGCTTTTGGGGATAAGGTCTTATCCTATTAAATCTTTCTCTCTTATATGAAATAGAAGGTATCTCAATGAATTCAAGGGGAATACCTTTACTAGTTGACCTTGTAGTGACCTTTGACATGAGAATGTTGTCTGGACGATGCTATGAGCTTTGTAACTTTAAAGATCTTTAGCTCATGATGATGATGGATCTCCTTTACTACTGTAGATGCTTCTCGTTATCTCAAAATTTTATTTATGCTAAGGAGAATGTGTCCCATCGGGCATGCCAAAATTGTTGGCATCCTAGGTTGCACCCTAGCTGAGGAAGGGATTATTCAGGTCCCCTTACTCAAACCTAGTCCAACATGGGACTAACCCTAGGTTGTGGGTCACCTAATATTGGGTCAGACCTCTAGAGATGGATGAATTCCTTTTTATGTCTATCACCTAAACTGTACTTGAGCTAACTCTTGCTTGGAAAAGGGAGAGCAATTAACAATAATTCATAAAAGCATATAAAAGGAAGGTGATGCACCAAGTGTTTTGATTCTTATACTTGCACAAGACATGCTATAGGATGCATTACAAACTACTAAAAAATAGCTTCATTCACTCTTTGATCAGCTTGCACATAAGTATTTGACAAAAAGGTATGGACTAGCTATTGACCCGGCTTGGGAGGGTAGTTATCCACTTCTAAACTGACCAACAAACTTTATATGCACTTAGAATGATTTGCAAGAACTATCAAAATACTGCATGAAGGTGATGGAATTTAGACAAAGGCAAAGAAAATCATATATTCACTTAACCACATAAATGAACTCATGAAACACACTTCAATTTAGCTTGAAAATGGAGGAATTTAATCATTTATTGTATCAAATAGGTATTACAATACAAAACCTGGTAGAATCTAGTCATGCCAAAGAGAGGGATCCATTTCAAAGCTTAGAATCCTATATTTATAGTAGAAGATAATGAGAGAGATGGGGATCATGCGTAGAAAGATGGAGAAGGGAACATAATAACCCATATTTTCCATTATTCCAACATTGATGTCGTTAGAACAGATCATAATGCCTAAGACTACTTCTATAAAGTGGCTAAAACAATCGTATCAGTCCCTTTCAATCCATTTATGGCCTATATTGATGCTCTTTATGATTATAATAATGGGATCAAGTCATTTGAAATCAAAATTCCATTATCAAAGCAGTTACAATAGCTAGATCAATTTGTTAAAATCTTGTTCCAATGTGGATTGTTCCCTATTGGTTTATCTTTGGTGTGCAATAATGGAGAAAAGGGTCATAATCATACTACTAGATTTTGTGATGAACCCATCGAAACCAACATGTCTTCCCTTGTGGCATCCCTTTGAAATATTTGATTTGGTTCAACCTCAATTGTATTTGGCTTTGACTTTTGATATTGACACTTGACCTTGATCTGGGTTTCTAAGAATGTGCGAATTGGCAGCTCTTCATTCATCTCATAGGATGTTATTAAATGTTTGACCTCACATGCATCATTGATATAATTTTATGTGAATTTAATTCACTCTATTAATATTCTGCTAGTTTAACATGCTTAAGACACTTGACAACTTCTCATTAGCCTTTGAGATCTACTGACTCTTTGACCTCTTGCTCGTTGTTGATCTCGATTTGTATAATTGAATGTATTCCATTGATTTACTCAAGCCCACTAGATTATTTAGTCAACATGCACCATATTAATTTTGCTCATGCACCTAATATCTTGCCACTTGTCAACTGCACGTTCATGCTGACCTCTTGACTTGATTCTCATCATTGATCTTAGGTGCATGATCAAACACATAAAGTTAGATCTTTGGGACCCATTGACACTATCCTCACCCACTCATCATTGCATCTTCATGGTATTATTAAATTCTAACTGTTGATCTTAAAACATTTGAATCTAAATGACTATTTTATGAGGCTTAAACTTGATCTCCCCACACCCGTTTCACTCTATAAGTCTAACTTTGAAGCTTTATATATTAAGATAGAAAAGACATCAAGATATGAAATTTATAGAAGTTGATCTAGGCATGAAGAACACCATGTCCATGTAATCCTTTCAATATGAGATGTCTCCCAAACATACTTATAAAATACACAAGCAAACTGGTCTATTTATTTCTTCGTGACGTGCTTGTGACAGTCTAGTTCCTTAAGATCACCAAATTCACACTTTAAGCCTGCTTAAAGTATTTCAAAAGCTTGAAAATGACAAGTGATCTTCTCCTAAAATTTGTCTTCTCTTTCCACCATTTAAATACCCTTCAATCAGGACCTTACTCAGCTTCTTATTTTGGATTAGGCAAATTTTGCTATGTAGGCCAAATTTGGCCAATAGGTAGATCTCAAAAGAAACTCAAAAAAAGGGAAAGGGTAGAGTAAAAAAGAAGAATTTGTGGTCTCAATTGATTGCTTCCAAAGTTGGTTTATTTGTGAACAAGTATTTTGGAACTAATGCTTGTTGCTAGTAGATATTGCACACTCACACACAAACATAGTTATGCAGTCAAGGAAGATATAATATAGGGAACTCAAAGATATCAGCTAAAGGTTGTTCCTTTTAGAATAGCTATCGCACACCCTTACTTGAGATATTATAGCTCAGATCAATAAAG
The DNA here is from genome assembly GCA_037957365.1 of Torreya grandis. Classification (NCBI taxonomy): domain Eukaryota; kingdom Viridiplantae; phylum Streptophyta; class Pinopsida; order Cupressales; family Taxaceae; genus Torreya; species Torreya grandis. Next base: position 559,460 of record JARHVA010002130.1, on the reverse strand, counting down.
TATCTAGGACGTTTTCCACTCACACCTAGAAGATAATATCAAAGAAAACACTTCTAAACACTTTGAAAATTGAAATAGTTAACCTATTTACATACAATCAATAATACTTATTAATTATTCAATAGTTATTGTACATTTTAAACCAATAAATATTAGTGATAACAAAAGGAATTATATGTAGCTGTTGCACACTTTGAATTATTGAATCAAATAGCTAAGAAAATAAGCATTTAATTACACAAAATTGGAATGGAAATGCATCTACACAGTTACATGACAATAAAAAATGACTTCTTCCTATATTTACAAATTTTCAACTATTTGAAATGAAAATTTTAAAAGTATATATAGACTTGGGGAGGGGTCACCTCACCCTCTAAGGTCATGCAAAACTCCCAGTTTCATGTTAATAATTATAACCTTAGTTCTAATTCGATGTTAAAAATTGTATGTACAATTACAGTTGATCACAACTGTGCCCAAAAATAGATTTGTCTGCATGATGCTATGTAACTTGTGCATGCTTACAAACTACTTCAGCTAATTATTATTGGGCCTCTATTTTAGCTAAGTGTGGGTCTGTGCCTACTTGACAAACATCTTAATGTGAGGCAATCATTTGGTATGATTATTGCTTTGATCCCTTTTTGTGCTAGCATGAGGAACCAACAAACACCTTACACTAGCTGGTAGGTGGCTAACTAATTCCATAATGTCTTTGATGTATTCAATGAGTGGCTACATGTGATAATCATAGTGTTATGGGTGTAAAGTAATGGAGTTGACATAATGATTTTAAAAAGTTCCAACTCGACACTTGACATGTGCAAATCTAATGTGGCAGAAGATGCTCCTGCATGCTATAAAGCTAAGCTCAAACCAATGAGTAGGGGAGATGCAATTTTATGTAGCGAAGATCTATAGAATTGGTTCTATATCCAATGATTTGACCACCATTAAAACTTAGGATTAGTATGGATGCCTTTGAGGATCCATATTATAGTGCCCAAGCTCACTTATGAGCCTTTGGGCTATTGGTAACTTTAGATAAGCATTTGCTCTGCTTCACTTGTTATGTACTTTGTTTACTGGCACTTTGTTTAATAAAGAATGGTGTTGCACCTAATTGAGTTTGATCTAGTTTATGTGGTTATGGTAATGTGAATTGAATGCAATAGTTACAATAGTGTAATTTCAATATATGAATGGTTAGGTTGCAGTGAAACTCTAGTCCAAGTTGTTAAAGGTGTCCCTATGTAATAGATGATGTCAACATATTATGTGAAATAGCCTAAGTATAGGTAAGTTCATGTGCCCAAACTTTGATACTCTAGCTAGAGTGTGAGTCCAGAATGAGCCTTCAAGTGAAAGCATCCCCTTAAACCCTCAGAGCAATTAAATGACACTAAGTTTAGTGACAAATAAACTTTCACTCTTGAGGTTATAGAACCAACCTAATAAAGATTTGCACCCTTATGGCTTGAATGAGTTCCCCAAATAGGCTTGCACCTATAAATCATCAGTCATAGCCCAAAAAGGCTTATGCTAGTAAACCCACCAAAGCCTTAGTTGAAATGACTAAGTTTTATAAGTAATGAGTTGTGTCACTACACAACTATCCCAATACAGGCCCCAATTCTTTCTCTATTGTGCTTTGGGTGAGCGCATAAGGCTTGCACCTTCTGTGAATTGATGCTAGTGTAATTGAGTGATAAATGTTGAGCATTATGGGTATATACCAAGTTTGCACCCAGTTGTAATAAGTCTAGGACTGACTTGGACAAATATATAAGTTCCTAACTCCCTAAATTATGAATTGAAACCCTAATTAAACTACAATATTTTGGTTCCATTATCGGGACCCATGTTGAATTTTGTTGTTACAATGGTGCAATAGAATAATGCTCTTACTCTTCCTCAAGAGCATTGAGCACTGGCTACAATAGGTGGAAGAAAGTTTTGTGCTAAAGCATCCATCCTATAAAGGACAAAAGTCAAGGAAGTGGGTCCAGAACAACATGTAATGTGCTCTATATGAGGTTTTCTTTTATGAACTACTTGAACATGTGTATCGATGGTTGACTGCTTATGTGACCCACATAAGATGAAGCTATGGATAACACCTCGAGTGGATAAAGGAGCACTTAGAAAAACTTGAGAACCTTGATGCAACTTTGACTAGAGCTATAGACAAATTGTGGCAAGGAGTGTTGGATAGTTACATTCTTGAATTTGTAGTATCGACATACTCCTACCATGAGGAAACATAGTTTACGAGTGTAGAGGAATGTTTGTGAAAGAGTTTGGTGTAGAGATTAAGAAAGTAATGGTGGATTAGGACTTTGAAACCATGAGAATGGAAGGCTAAGTCCTTTCACATATGAACAACATAATGGGAAAGAAGGGGATGTGTAAGTGAAGTGTAATGGAAGGGGAGAAGCAGATTGACACTTGAGAGCTCAAGAGATAGACTTATAATAAGAGGAGGCATAGGTTGATGGAAGATATAGAACCTATAAGTGCTTAGAGAACCTGTAGTAAGTAAGAAGGGTCTGGGGAAGGATATCTTGAATTATAGTAGTGTGAGGAGAGGAATAATGAAGCCATAGATTGAGATCAACTATTGATGGGTGAAGAATACATTGGGTCCCTATAGAATTTAACCACTGAAGATGTGTCAGAAGTGCCTACCCCCTTTGAATTTGTAGTGAAAGCTCATGCATTGGATCCCCCAAGTGAAGAAAGAAGAGTGATAATTGACCCTATTGTCCAAATAAACTATGACCATTTTTCAAACTTGGAGGCTAATTTTATACTTGAACAAGTTTGTCATAACAAGAAGTTGAGTGAGGATACCTCTAGACCATTGGGCTCTAGTTCACCAAAATAAAAATAAAGTGCAAATGTACTAGCTCAAACAATGTTAGCTTCATAGACAAAAAAACATCACATAAGAAGTGCCCCAGCACCACAAGTCAGTAGTATAATGTCATCATCATCTTCGATGTCAAAAGTAACAATAAGGCCAACACCTAAGCCAATGGCTCGAGGCATTAGAGGACCACCACTAAGACAAGTACTAGGAGGATAAGCACCTTAAGATGCCAACTACCCCCCCACTATAGATCTATTACGAGATGACCATGTTCTTGCTAGAATATCATGGTGTGGAAAATGTTGTAGAGCATGTGCTGAACTGTGAACTATAATGGCATGCTTAGGGTGTAACCCAATCAGAGTGTAAAGAAACATAGTTCATGATAACTCTACTTGATCACACTCATACCTGGTATAGTAAATTTGATCCTAACCAAGCTATGATTGACTACAACACTTTGAAGGAAACATTCCTAAAGGAATTCGATATACCTGAGTTTGAACAACATAGCATCACCGTGCTCAAGGAAATTAATGAAGGACTATCATATACATTCTGCCAGGTTCAGAACTCTTATTTCCAAGCTTATTTATCACATTCTGACCCCTCCCAAGATGTGGAATGGTTTGTTGGAGGATTGCTAGTACCGTTTAGAAGAACATTATCCATGAAGACATTCACAGACCCTCATAAAGTGTTTAAAGCCACACTCTAATTTGAGGCAATCAGGAGTACCAATATAGGAATCAACCCATTCATGGAGGCATAGATTGCATTTATGGCCTTCCAACTCCAGAAACTGACCACTAGTTCATTATAAGATGCTCAAAATGGATTATGGTGTACCGATTGCAAGATAGAAGTCCATAACATGAACAACTACCCTTGAAATAATGTGCACACATTACTTATAAGATATGAGGTTTGTGGCAAAATTCATGATATTCATAATTGCCCTATATTGCAATGTGCCAGCCAGGTTAACACAACCATCTGCTATCAGTTGTGTGATGCCTACACCCATACCACCACTGATCATCGTGTGATCAATGAGATACACAAAAACATGGAGAGAGGCACTAAGTAGGCAACTATAGTAGTTTAAAAAAAGGCAACCCTAGGAGATGAGGGCTATGGCCAATAAAATGCAGGCTATGGAATGTAAAGAGGCACCAAAAGGCAAAGTAGAGGACACGATGGAGGAATATTCCCACCCCATTCATGTTATAAGTGCGTATCGATAAAGCATTATCAACATGAATGCCCTACACATCAAACATGTGGGTATTGTCGAGAAACCCATAAGGTCTAAGAATGCCCTAACTTATATAAAAAAACCAACCCAATGTTAGCCTAGCATAGACAAAGGTGCAAGAGTGATCAGGCACTAGCTAAAAGCAGAGAAGTGGATGTTGAAGGTGCAACTAACCTACATAAAGCCAATCAAAATGCAGGTAACTACTCAAAGTGGATTCACCACTCAATTGCCAATTGTGCCAATACCCAAGTTACACTTGGAATATGGGGAATAGAGTTGCATTTAGTGCATAACGTAGCCTGAACCTAAAGTTACACCTTTCTTAGACCCTATGCACTAGAAATATATATTAGAATAGGCTATGAGTGTGATTCAAAACCTGTAAGGGGAGCTCTAATTGGCACGAGACTTAGAAGGTCAAGTTGCTACCTCTCGCAAGAAGTAAGATGGCCAAGAGGCTGAGGTATAAGACCTAATGGAGATTTTACACCTCGTAAAGACATAAAGGATGTTGCCCTTATTAAAGAACTCTCTTTTAGAGCATGCAAGAAAGAAGCCAGTTGAAGTCGCTATACCATGCATAGAAAGGATGTGAGAAGTTAGGCATACATAGAATGTGGAGTACAATCAAGAACTTGTAGTGAATGCCACCATGGATGGATGGTCTATATGCGAGGTCCTCATGGACACAGGGATTGATGTCAATATCTTAACAAAGAATGCATTGGAAAATATGGGTAGGCTAGCCTTGAGGCCTTCCCCTCATGTACTTTTCATGGCCAACAAATCTAGGATGCAATCAATCAGGATTCTAAAAAGCATCATTATAGATATCATGGGCACTAAGTTCAGTGCTGACTTTGAAGTGATCGAGTTAGTTGAACAAGATAATTATCCAATGCTCTTAGGAAGGCCATGGTGCTACATGAATAAAGTTGATATGCATTTCAAGAAGTGTTATATGACCTTTGAAAATGGCTTGGAGAAGGTAGTGATCCCCATCTCAAGTGACCAAGGACCCCGTATGTATAAAGTATTGATCTAGAGGATGAGATCAACCATATCTACAACATCATGATACAAAGCATTAAGACTCTCAACCCCAATAACCAAGGAGTACTTTCTTAGGATGATAGATAATTAACCTCAAACATTATCGACATTATTTTTGATTGATGGGTTGGAGAAGCTTATGAGACGACTTGTTAGAGGTGTCATTTAATGAGCATGAAGGTACCAAAACCTATGACAATTGGATGGGTGCAGATTGATCGCAAAAGAAGGGAAAGAGAGTGTTTCAACTAAGCAAAGGTAAACTTATTGCACTCCCAAGATAAAAGGGGATTAAACTTGTGGAAGAGTATGTCCATGACCTAGAATCAAGCATCCCAAAGGAGATAGATACAATGGGTGCACTAGTCTATACCTTAAGGATCATTGTCACTAGTTGGTGGGAAGCATAAAGGCCTAGCTTGCCAACTTGGCAAGATGTAAAAGTAGTAATATGTACCAAATTTGAGAAAAATAATGAGGATTTTGACATTTTTGCATACTGTAGCAATTTAGAACCAATAACACATGTGTACTTATACAAAGAAACTTGGATTGACTGTGGTGCAAATGACTTCTAAAAAACTTTAAAGACATGGACAAGAGCATGGTATGTTGTCAATGACACATGTCATGAGATAGAAAATTAGGATGCATTCAAGGAGAGGTTCATACACACCTTCTCCTTTTCTTCACAGAACCTAGAATTGATTGAACCACTACAAGTAATTTGAAGGGTAGTATTCGAGGACATTGGAATCCTAAAGGAAATCTTAAAATACATGTTCATGAAAGAAGCATTGGTACTTCTAACTTTCTTTGAGAAGCAAGTGTTCAATAGTGATTCGAGTAAAGAAGATGATGATACTTGGAAGGCATACCACTGGATGACCTTGATAGGGAAAAAGAAGCTTGTGTGCCAAGTATATGATAACAACCTTGATGACAAAGACCTTACTCATCTTCATATAAAAGCAACTAAGGGAATTTAGTAAGTCAAGGGCTCACACTAGGCAAGGAATGAGCCCTATCTTGCACCACTCAAAACTATCAAGGTAGACATTAGCTCAGAATGGGAACCAAAGATGGCTACTCTAGGCATATATTGGTCTAACATGGAGTTGGAACGAATTATGGATCACGTAAAAGAGTTCTAAGACTTGTTCCCTTAAAATTACCAAGACATTAAGTGTACCCACCCACCACTTAGGAAGATGAGTATAAATCTAGTGGATTGTGCAAACCCTATCAAGAAGCACCCTTATAGAATGAACTCCAATCTTTGTGTTAAGGTCAAAATAGAGATTGATGGGATGTTGGATGTAGGAGTGATCTACCCTATATAAGAGTCAGAATAGTTAAGCCCCATGGTTATTACCATCAAGAAGGATGGGTGCATTTACATCTGCATCAATTATAGACTATTGAACACTACCTGCATCACTGAACCCTTCCCAACTTCATTCACCAACAAAGTCTTGGATGGCATCATAGGTTACAAAATATACACTTTCAGTTATGGGTTCTTAGGATACCATCAAGTCCAGATTGAGGAGGAGGACAAACCTAAAATAAATTTTACGACTGAATGAGGTTATTTTGCATATAATGTGATGCCCTTTGGACTCGATAACATGCTAACCATGTTATCTACAGTGGTGATCACTACATTTAAGGAATTCATGCACAAGTTCCTACAAGTGTACCTAGATGACTGGACAGTATATGGGCTAGTGAAAGACCATTATGACAACTTGTGCCTGATGTTTGTAAGGTTAAGAGAGCTAAAAATATCCTTAATCCTCAAGAAGTGCATCTTCATGACACCCTTTGGAACCTTGCTCGAGCATATCATCTATAAATATGGTCTACTTATCAATCCTATGAAGATTGCAATAATCATTTAGCTCTAGACCCTTTCAACGTAGAAAGATGTTTGTGTCTTTCTTGGAATTACAACTACTATAAGAAATTCATAAAGAGATATGGAAATATTGTGACATCACTAGAGGATCTCTTGTGCAAGGATGGCTCATTCTATTAGGGTGCAGCATAACGGGATGCATTTGAAACTCTAAAGCTCAAATTGGCTAGCACGTCTATTTTATAATTTCCCGACTGGATGACCCCATTCCATGTCTATGTTGATAAATATAGATTTGTAATTGGTGCCATTATGGTGAAACCCAACAAAGGCAAAATGCATCATCTCATCTCCTTTACAAGTAAAAAATTGACCCAAGCATAACATAGCTAAACAACAATTGAGCATGAGGCACTGGCCATGTTCTACGCCCTACAAAAATTCAGGCAATACTTGTTGGTAACCCCATTCATCTTCTTCACAGGCCATAAGGTGCTTAAGTACCTCATGAACAATCCCATTCTCCATGGGTGCATTTTTAGATGGATAGTTATATTTCAATAGTTCTAGTTCTCAATTGTCGTCAAGCCTAAAAAATAAAACTTGAGCCCAGACCATTTATCCCGATCAACTCTGATGATGCAGTAGCATTAATCGAGGATGACATGATGGATGTATAAATCTAAAAAATCCAACATGTCCTTGAGGACTTGGTAGAGATAAATGTTTTTCAAATGTCTGGATCTATGCCCCAAACTATGATAACCAAAGAAAATAAACATCTTGTAGTTTACATCACCCCTTTTCAGCTCATCAGTGAGGAACTCTACAAACTAGGCCAAGATGAAGTCCTACACCAATATGTCTTAGAAAATGAAATGGAACCCATTTTATGTGAGGTTCATGAGGGAATAATAGGAGGCCATTGCACTGGAGATGTTATGACGTGCAAGGTGTTGTAGTTAGGCTTATGGTGGCCAAGTCTATTCCAAGATTCAAAAGACTGTGCCAAGGCATGTGACATCTACTAGCACATAAGGAATCCCAATCACCAGATGATATGCTCCTCATTACCATTCTTTCCTAAGTTCCATTTGCAAAATGGACCATTGAATTCATTGGGTTGATTACTCTCCCAACAAGGTGCACATGCACATGATACATTTTAGTGGCGACCAATTATTTCACCAAGTACACCGAGGCAATGCCAACAAAATATTACACAACCACCATAGTCACAAGGTTAATATGGGATAACATCATAAGTCACTATGGATGCCCACTTAGTTTGACTAGTGACAGAGGCACACACTTCATCAATGAAACTATGCAAATCTTGCTGACTGAATATATGGTGGCGTACCATAAGATAATGCCTTATCATCCACAAGAAAATGACACAATTGAGTCATTCAATAAGATCCTAAGGACATGAATCACAAATATATGTGATGTTGGTCATAAAGATTGGGATGATTGAGTTTTAACATTATTATTGGCATCGCGCACAACCTACAAGCACCTGAACAAAGTTACACCATTTTAATTGGTGTTTGGTGCTGAGGCAATTCTACTAATAGAGTTCAAGTTTCCATCATTATGCATTCTATATATTGGTCATTTGGATGACCAAAAATCATTGAGGGTAAGGCTGGAGGACTTGGAGTACTTGGATGAGGTACCCGCCCAAGCTAGGTGGAGCCAATAGATAAAGAAGACACACCAAAAGTTATGGCATGATAAGCATATTAATTATAAGGTACTGATTGAAGGAGCATTGGTCTTGCTCTATGATTCTAAATACCTCAAGCACCCAAGAAAGCTATAGATTAGGTGGTTGGGTCCATATGTCATCCACAACATGTTAGAAACTAGTGCATGCAAGCTATGCACATTGTCAATTGAAATGCTCCTTGGGAATTTCAATGGCAATCAATTGAAGCCTTATAGGTAATAAGATGGCACTTACACCATCAAACACTAACTTCCCAATCACAAGCTGATTTTGTTATAATGACCCAAACAAAGTTTGGCATAAGGCAAACATTTCTTTATGTTTTGTGTTGTGTTGGTGATGAGTAAATAAGCGAGGCACTTTTAGGCTTTTAAGTGAAATATTTTGGTGCTTCCATGCATAACTCCAGTTGGGCGAGTCAAGGATAGAAGATTTCTAAGTGCCGGTAGCCAAACACCTAAGTTTTTGGGTACATGAAACTCGTTGAACTTTAAAAATATGAGTACTAAGTGACAAAGAGAGGTGCATAGGATGCTAGTGTGCATAAGATGCAAGAGAGGTGCACGTGATGCTAAGTGTGCAAGACACCTAGAAAGAGAAGCACTAAAGTATCAACACAAGGGATTTATATGGGGTAGGATAGGCTAAGGCAAGAGATGAAATCACAAAGAAATTGAGCAAGATAAGAAAGCACACTTAAAATGAAAGCGTAGTAGGAAGAAAAGATAGAACCTTAGAGGTTGAATTGTGTGTATGTTAAGTGTTGCACCTAGGTTGCCAGAATGAAGGTGAAGGTCATGCCAAGTAAATGAAGCATAGGAGGAAGATCGTCAAGACAAATTGGCATCCACCCAAAGTTAGGTGAGAATTGAATATTTGAACTACATGTCACTTCACTAAAAATACTATTTAGAGAATTTTATGAGGTGACAGTGGAGGCACAAAGATCTACATTAAATGCATAGGTGGCAACAAATTTTCATATATTTCATGGGTTTTAGAAAATTCCAATAAATCTAGGTGTTGCCACACCATTACTCACCTATAATGTAGATTGTAGTTGAATTAAAGGTATAAAGAATTGAAAGGCTGACTGGTTTAGTTTACAAACCTTAAGCAAAATTAAGTACAAAACTAGAGCTGAAGTGAGAAAATGCTACCAGAGTGAAACCCTAAGCATCTACAACCACCAAACAAGAATAGTTTTAAAGAGAAGGAGATTGCATTATTATTGAGATTAAAAAGGAGGCTTATGGGGTAAGAATTGTGAAAGAACCAGACAAGAGAAAGTTTTATTGATGCCAAGTCTACCAGTAATGGCAAATAAAAGCTTGAAAGATGAAGTCACAGTCATAGACCCCATGAATATGAGAAACACCAAGAAACATTAGAGGGTTTGACAAAATTAATAAATTGTGCTTCAACACTAGCTGGTTCAAGATGGGAAAGAAACAGATGAGTTCTAGTCCACCATAGGCATAGAAGGATGCCAAATAGGCATGGATGATAGAAGCAATAGTCATTGTAAAGAAGACACATCTAGTGGAAGGGGTTAGTGTCACAACTATTGACCTTAAGGTGCTCACAAAGATGTCATACAAGGAGATGTAGTTTCCCCCACACGTCTTATTTGGGGAGAATTGGGCATCATTTGGGCACACCTTCTAGTTAAAGAACACAACCATCATACCCCAAGTAATACAAAAGATTTAGAACAATAATAGATGTTTGACATTAGATAACATATAGAGACAACCACAACATTGTTCGATGTCCCCATTAGAGACATATTTGCAATCACTAGCACAACTCAACTCTATGAGTTACCATGTTTTGGCAAACTAGAGGAACTCATACAATTCTTCCTTTCATGCATTTATGGGGACCACTTCTACTTTATAGGGAGACACATGTTTTTATCAATATGCCTAATCGACAAAAACATTGGGCTCTCTAACTCAGGTGCAAACATCCACTGAATGATGGTGGATGATGTTGAAGTAGAGAGGGTCATGAAACTCCTCGGGTATTATAAGAGAGGATTTGCATTCTCAATAAAGGATATCAAGGACCCTGTCATGAGCGCAAAGATGCATCTTATGAGCTCCAAGATCTACCTTGATGGAAGATAGATGGATATTAATAAGTCCTACTTATGCATCACCTATCACATGGTGCAAGGGATCAAATTCAATGTTGCTAAAATCGTTGTTGATGAAATGATAAAGAACATGCTTAAGTGTCATATGGTGTGAGAGACCTTTAGGTGGGGGTGAATATTGATTTTAATAGTCATGGAGGAGATCAGTGTGCCCAATAGTGATGAAGACAATCTTTGGTCTTCCTGGCGTATAAAGTCTCACTGACACTGAAGTACCAGGACTTCACCTACCCCTTTCATTCTCCCAAAAGTACAAGACTTGAGTGAGGGGGTGGTGCACACAATACACAGAGGTATTTGGAATGGAATGACACATCCTTGAGGAGCTTCCCTAAAACATGTTTATAATGGTGACCTTTGTCTTCATGCGACACTTTTGTGTAGTGCGCTTGGAACTCATAGATGACAATCGTTTAGGATTGATAAAAATCCCTTATGCATTCTCTGTGAAGTACTTCAAGGATATAATACGGAGAAATCCTAATGTGAAGTAGTTGGACATCTTGGTGAAGGCCATGGATTTGGAGAAGACAAGGTCACAACACCAATATGTGTGCCTAGGAGAAAAAACTATAAAAGATGAGGAGGATAACTTAGATCAAACTGACCTGCATCCCCTCCAGAAGGAAGTAATATTCAGGCACATATGTTATATTATGAGATGAAGCTAATAAAGAAGGGTGCATACCCTGAGAAGGATGATGATCTCTCCTTTTGGATTGATGACAAAGGGAAGCTAATGCCAGTAATGCAGAAGAAATCTCCTCAATAAAAGTGGGGAGAAACACTTGAAGAAATTCAGGGGCGCATAAGGTTAAGGATCACCTCGGATGAGGAGGCAACTCCTTCAGCACCAAATAAGAAGCACGTGACCTTCACACCATGGATTACATATTCTAGTAAGAAGGAGAATAAGAAGAAGTTTGAGGGTCCCATTGTGATGCCAACAATAACATTGATAGAGATGGAGGCACAAGATGTGTGTGAATAAATGGAGGTGAAAATGGTGTGGGAAGAGACAAATTACGAGAAGGAATGAGTGATGAAGGACTACATTATAGAAGAAGTAGAAGAGCCCAGCACTGAATAAGTCTAGAAGGCCCTCCAAGGCAGCATTATCACCATGCTTGGAGAATTAGAGAAGTCAATAAGCATGTCATCTGAAGGGCCTTCTACACAACCTCTACAAACTGAGGAGAAAAAGAGAAAGGTGTGGAGGAAGCTAGGAGTGAGTGAAGTAGAAATTTTGAAGGTGCTGGTGTTAGAGAAGAAAAGAGAAGCCATGAAGGCAATCGACATAACTCAAGAACATATTGTTAGAGTTGAGGTTGAGGAAGAAAAGACCTTAGCACTAGAAAAAAATAAGAAGGTTGAGAAAAAGAAGAAGGCTCAATAAGAAAAGTCCAATAAAGAGGAGGAATAAAAAAAGTTTATCACAAGAGTGAAACCATTTGAGGAAGTGTTAGAAAAGTTCCTTAGCACCTCCACTAGCATAACAGACCAAGTTGCACTATGGACATGCCCAAGTACTGAAGGGGTGCCTGAAGAAAAGGAAGGTGATGATGGCACCTTAGAAAAGCAAGAGATAGAGAGTGTCAGGGAGACCTACCAAAAATAATAAGGCAAAGCTGGTGCCAAGGGAGAAGAAGAAGCAGACAAAGGGGACAAGTTTGAAGAAGAACCCCTACACGAATAGGAAGAATAAACCTTAGAGGAGAGCACTAAAGAGAGTAGTAGTACCAATGAAGAAGAAGAAAAATAAACATATCTAGCCATCACAGAAAAATTAGGCACAAAATTGAGCCTCAAGGAAAATATGCCAAAGGGGTGGATAGAGGAAGACTTCTACATGTTTGAATACATGCACCTGAGTTTGCCATGGACAAGATGTGCAAACAAATTTCATTTGAATTTGATAGCTACATGGATGAGCCTCACTTTGAGGTGCCTCAAAAGCCTATTTTGGGTGTAGATAAACCTGAGGAGGGGCAAGACAACTTTATTTTTAATCCCTACACCATGAACACAATTAGATCTGCTAATGCACTCATCTAGATGGCAAATGAAGTGCACAAAAATATCATTAGTGATGTTAGGGTGAAGAGATGGAAGAAAATTATGCAGGATGTAAAGGAGGTAGCACATGCCATGAAGTTTATGTTACAACAACTAGTTGAGCACATAGAAATAACCGAGCCATCCCTCTTAGATAGTGTTGACACATCAGTAGATGCACTTGAGGTAGAAGGTAGAACTGGTGTAATAAGACGAGGAGGACCCATGCCTTGCACTACAAAAGGATCTAGCTAAAAAGATCGAAGAGGTAGAAGATGTGAACTATGAATTTGACTCAAGAGAGGTGATTAGTATTGTGTTAGTCCCAAAATGAAAACAAATTGATAAAAACACACTAAATAACACACATCTCTAGGCCTAGTTACTAAGGTGAGATTAATAACAAAAAAAAATGAAAAACACAAATAAAAAGTAAAGAAAGACAAGAATCTTTCACCTTCCTTGGATGCTTCAAATACTTGTTGTAGTGGCTTGCTCGGCTTGTGCTCATGAAGTCTTCATCAAAGGAGGCTTGGCTATCTCCTCTTCTCCTTGGCACCTTGTGGCTTTGGATTGGCTTGGCTCAATATTTTGGCATCATAACTTTGGCATGTGAGAGCTCTTGGAATCAATTTGACATGGTAACTTTGCACAAATTAAACTTAAAATTCAATAGGCAAGGCTTCTTATTTATAGATTTTTGAGATTGCTTAGAGTCAACCTAAACCATCCATCTTGAGATGAAGATGTGTGGTTAAAGATTAATTCAATTTCTTGGAATTAAATCTATAATTATCCTCATCATTACATTGGAAAAAGGGGCATTTAAGAGGCATGGAGGGTCATTATGAGGCATGAGAGACCCATAATCTTGATATATGTGGCATTTATGGCCTAGGGATGTTTTCCTAAGAAATGAGGTCATCTAATGATGCAATTATTCAATATTTATTTTTAAAAACAAGTATTCAACAAGTTTCTATGGAATTATTAATTAGGCTCTAATTTGGTTTTATTAGCTCTTAAGCATGATTAAGCACTTTGTGCACAAATTACTCAAATTGATCAAAATGCCTTGTTATTGGTCTAAAATTCAACTGGATTGAAATTGGAAGTAAATGTCAGATGCGTTGGAACTATATTCCCATTTAGGATGTTTCCAACACAAAAAAACAAAGACATGCATCTTTTACAAGAAGTTTGATAGAAAAGAGCAATCTAGAGCACCCAGGTGCAAAATTAGCATTTTAACATGAAATTATCTGATCAAAGTTAGTTGGCCCATAAATTACATTGTCCCATTTAGTGATACTCTAGCCAAAATTGGCACTTTAATATATCAATTTCAACTCATTTAATGCAATTTAGTGTTTTTAGGCCAAATTGTGCACTTTAGGTGGAAATTGGTCAAAAGCCTGGTTGGAGGTCATTGGTGGCTAGATTTAGGTGTCTACAATTTCCCTTATTTGGGAAGGCGTTTCAAGCTATAAGCACAATAACATCTTCTCAAATAATGAAAAGGTTATGTATACCTACAAGTACAATGATGATAAACTAACTATATGATGCCCCTCGAGGGAACGGTTGGCACAAGTAGGTCGACAAACGGTCCCTCAATAAGAAGAAAAATGAGGGGACCAAAGAAAGGAAAGATGATGGGGTGAAAACACAATGATATTGAAAAAGTAGTGAAAATCACTAAAAATGCAAATTTTATGGTGTAAAATGGTTTTCCCAAAGGTGGTTATAAGCATTTTACATCGATAGTGGCAACATGGTATGAAAACACAATGATTTGCCTAAAGGCAGTTATAATCATTGAGAAGATAGAGCTGCCCTAGTTAGGATAGACAAACAAGATAATGTTGCCCCAGTTAGGGCAGACAAAAAAGATAACAACATGCCCCTATTTGGGTGGAAAAAGTAAATATGGTGAGAACATAATGATTTGCCTAAAGGCAGTTATAATCATTGAGAAATGCAAGTGGGTGGGTGTACAATGATTTTCCCATAGGCGGTTATAATCATGGGACCCCAATTATGGAAAACATGATAAACTTGGTCGAGGATGATGATAACTTAACACAGAGGGTAATGATGAATTAAAACAACCTACTAGTAAGGAGATGCTCATCCAAACTAATAAAGGTTGAACTTCTTTCATGGTTAATTACTTTGTTTGGGATATGATTGGGATTGAATCAGGATGTCAATACCGAAGAGATGTTGATGCTACCATTGCTAAATAGAATTTTTGAAGATGAGGTTTGTGGTAGCATATGTTGATAGGCATCATGGTATAACATCATGAGAACTTGGTCAAAATATGCATGAGGACTGACTCCTGAAACCAATACTCAATAGAACACAATGCATCAATGATAGAAACCATGATGACAATATGAATATATGAATATGGATGGATTCAAGTATAGGTGTGGGCAAGGAATCACCTAATGAACACATAAACTGAATCAAGGCAACAATGTTGAAAGCAAACAAATAGGTAAACAAACAAACAAAAATAAGCAAAAGCAAACAAATAAACAACATAATAGAAACCCTACGAACATTGCCCCTAGAAAATAGGTGGCAACTTAACAAACAAACAAAATGGGGTAATATAAGAAAAGGAAGGGGGTGGTCGAGCTATCTCCATATGCACTAGGCAAGTGGATGCTACCTACATAGTTCCATGGATATAATATCCAAAAAAAAAATTCAGGCCAAATTTAGTTCTCCCAGGGAATGGGAAGAAAATGATAACTGAGGAAAACAAATAGAGTGGATGTGATAGAAGAAGAGGAATGGTCTTGAAAAATGGCAAGTGCGTGAGAGAAAAGGCCAAAAAGGATGGGAAAACTAAGTGATAAGTGGTTTTCTTACAACTTAGTAAGGGTTCCTAGAATCCTTAAGGCAAAGAAGTGGTCAAATATTTTTGGTTTTTTCTAATGACTTTATAAATGTTTTTAGAATTTTGGAAGTATCTAAACTCGATCAAGAATGATGAGACATTAAATGGTTCATTGTCACAAAATGATGAGAACATTCAAACTTAAGTTGCTTGTAAAATGGTGAGCGTGTTTAAACTTAGGTTGCTCATAAAATGGAGAGAGCATTCAAACTTAGGTTGCTCACAAAATGGCGAGAGCATTCAAACTTAAGTTGCACATAAAATGATGAGAGTATTCAAACTTAAGTTGCTCACAAAATGATGAGAGCATAGTGGAAAGGGTGACTAAGCTGACCTGAATAATTATCGAGCACAACCTACATATTCCCAGAGTAGGACCTCAAGTCATTGTAATTTTGCCCTACAATGGAGGAATTTGACTAGTGTAGCAATCAATTCAAACAAAACAAGCAACAGTGGTAAAAAGGCATAGTATGGCATAAGAAGTGGCAAGTTTGTATGTCAAGGCTCAATAAACAAATGTTGCCCCTAGTTTTTCCATAGGCAGTTATAACTAAGACACAATGACATGGATCAATGGTACTAATTTGCCCAAAGGCAGTTATAATCAGTAGCAAGACCGGTGATAAGAAAGGAATAATAAATGAAGGATGCAACTACCAAAACTTCTTTAATATTACTCCAAAATACAATCTCTATCTAAAGTACTTTAAATAACCTATGAAATTGATCATATTCCTTGGTGCTAAAAATATGTAACAAATGGCAAAAACCAAGGTCAAACGAAGTAGGCTTTAGAACACATTTAGTCGATAGATCAAAAATGTAAAGTGGATACATCTAAGAGGACGGATAAGAATGATATTTGTACAAAAAAGAATAATGATAAAATGACACCACTGAAATAGTCCTTGCAAATAATACACCTTAGCACTCAAGCATAGTACCACTTGAGGTAAATAATATTCATCAACTCAAGAACTTCATCTCTATTTGGTGTGGCAAGCCTGTATGCTCCTAATCCATAATTTGTAGTAATGATGAAGGGTCCTATCCAGTTTGGTTTGAATTCACCTTTGTGCTTCTTCTCAGTCGTGGTATTATTTTAGTTTTCTTTAAGAACAAGATCACCAAGTTCAAATGTTTTATACTTGACACACTGATTATAATGGCCTTTGAGTTAGTTCTGATATGCCTAAATATTGTTGAGCACAACCATGCATTTTTCATCAAGTAGGTCTAGCTCCTACAAGTGAGCTACTCGATAGTCATGATAATCCAGGACATGCTTGAAAGATATGCATAGTAAAGGCAACTTGACCTCAATGGGAAGGATGAATTTTGTACCATAAACAAGTGAATATGGAGTGGCTCCAATGGGGGTACAATGATTGGTACACTATGCCCAAAGTGTAGAGAATATCTATAGGTGTTAATCATGACCATTATTATGACACACTTTTTGAGAATATTGATAATGGTTTTGTTTGAAGCTTCAACCTAGCCAATACCTTGAGGGTAATATGCTATAGGAAAATATTGTGTGATGTTATATTTGGTACATAGCTTGTCAACATCCTTGTTCTTGAATGATCCTCCATTATCAGATATAATGTTGGAGGGGATACCATAGTGACAAATGAGATGGTCAATATAAACTTGAAAATTTATTTTCCAGTCATGTGAGGGGTATAGCTTCAACCCACTTCATGAAATACTTGTGGTGGTAAGGATATGTTTATAGCTATTATATGAAGTGGGGTTGATCTTCCCAATGAGGTCAAGTCCCCATGTAGCAAATGGCCATGATGTCAACATCAATTTCAGAGTTTAGGTTGGGGAATGAATCAGATTAGCATACTGTTGACATTTGTCACACTTTTTTACATATACAGCTGCATCTACATCCATCATGGGCCAATAATAACCAGTATGCAAGAGATTTTTGGATATGACTAGCCTGCTAAAATGAATTACACATACCCCTTCATGAACTTCTCTTAACACTAGCCTAGAATTCTCAAAACTATGGTGGTAAAAGGTGGATCCAAGTAGGGTATAATGAGTATATTGATTAATAAAGGGTTTGGTTTGTTTTCAAGATAGGTTACGTGGTAGAATTTGGTCATGAATGTAGTTGTAAAGGCCTGAGTACAAGATAGAATTAAGAACAACAATATCACAAATCATTGCAATGGGTGAAGGTTCATGTGCTAGTGTTGATAAATTCTCAATGAGGAACTGATACTCTCTAGCTTGGTCTATTTTTCAAATCAGAGAGCTAATAGTAACCATGGTACAATTCTATTACTAGCCCTTGGTATATGCTCAAATTAGATATTTGTAATTCATTGTTTTAGGGTATCAACCATAGCCTTATATGGAACCAACTTATCATCTTTGGTTTGGAAATGGTATGTGACTTGATTGATGATTAATTGAGAATCACCATAAACTTTTAGATGAGATATGTTCCAATGCATTGCCTATCAAAGTCCTACAAAAAGTGCTTCATACTCGGCCATGTTGTTTGTACAAGGAAAACTGATTCTGAATGATTTAGGGATTAGATGCCCCTGTGGTGTAATAAATAAAAGGCCTACCCCTAATCCATGTGTAGTAAATGAACCATCAAAATGCAGTTTCCAGTGCTACTCCTCAAGACGTGTGTCAATGATGGTCATTATGGATTCATCAGGAAAATGAAATGTGAGTGGCTTTATGTCTGCAAGAGGTGCTTTAACAAGTTGATCTGCTAGGACCTATCCTTTGATTACCTTCTGATTAACATACTCTATGTCAAACTCACTAAGAATCATGATCCATTTGGCCATTCTACCTTGTAAAGCTATTTTATATAGTAGATACTTGAGTGGATCTACTTTTGAAATGACCATGGTCTTATTGTTCAACATGTAATGGCATAGTTTCTAAGCTGCAAAGACCATGGCTAGATAATATTTTTTGATAGGTGCATAGTTGTGTTCATATGTGACCAAGGTATGACTTAATTAGGATATTGAATGCTCTTTTGCATTGTTATCATGTTGAGCCAAAAGTGCCCCCAAGGCATTGTTGGTAGTTGATAGATACAATAAGAATGACCTTCTTGGCATAGGAGGTAACAAAACAGGTGGATTATGTAGATAGTCTTTGAGTTGTTGAAAAGCTATTTGGTAGTAGTCATCCCAGGTAAATGTAACTCCCTTATTTAGAAGATGTGTAAATGGATGTCACTTGTCTACTACCTGAGAGATGAAGCGTCAGATTGACTAGATCTTGCCCTACAAACTATGGAGTTGCTTGAAATTGGTTGGTGGTGGCACCTTGATTATAGCATGGACTTTGGCCAGATTGACTTCAATGCCCTTATGAGACATAATGAAGCCAAGTAACTTTCTTGAGGTTACTCCAAACACACATTTATTTAGATTAAGTTTGACTTTATGCTCCCACAATATTTCAAATATCCTATGTAGCAATGCTATATGGTCGACCTTGGTTTTGGATTTTCCTAATATGTCATCGACATAGTCTTCAACAATATCATGCATCATATCATGGAATATGACAGTCATGGCCCTTTAATATGTATCTTCAGTATTCATAAGACCAAATGGCATTACCTGATAACAAAATGTTCCCCATGGAGTGGTGAATATTATTTTATGTTGGTATTATGGTGCTATTCTGATCTGATTGTATCTTGAAAATCCATCCATGAGTGAAAACATTTCATAACCTATTGTGAAGTCGATGATCATGTCAATATTAGGTAATGGAAAGTCATCATTAGGACAAGCCTTATTTATGTCTCTAAAATTAGTACAAATTCTAATACCTTTAGGCTTTTAGCTAATAGGTACAACATTAGATATCCATTTTGAGTATTCAATGGACCAGATACATCCTGCTTTTAAGAGGTTTTCCAACTCTTTCTTTACCAAGACAACAATGCAAGGATGCATCTTACGTAGCTTTTGTTTCATCAATTTGGCATCAATATTGACCACAAGGTAGTGTACAACTAAGGTGGGGTCCAAACCTGGCATGTCAAAATAAGCCCATGCAAAGATATCTACAAATTCTCTCAATAGAGCTGTAAAGACTTCACATTCTTCTTTAGTGAGGGACATGCCTAATTTTATACATTTTGGGTCCGATGAAGTCCTGATGTTTACCTCTATTCTATCTTCAACTAGAAGGGTCAAACCATCTTTTAGGATAGTAGGCAAAGACTTGAACTGTTGTACTATATCAAGGTCCTCTATTAGGACTTACTCTTCAACATATCCTAAGCATGATGAATCTGAGTCCCCCAATGGGAGATCTATGCATGTGAAAAAAATAGTAAAAAATTCTTGAAGAATTCAATCAAATACTTATTGTTTCACAAAACTAAACTCAGATCCATAGGCAAGTTCATCATTGGTGGTCTCTTGGTCTAAATTTGAAGAATGAACACCCCCATCTAATGGTGCCTAAAATAGGTTTTCACCACTAGACTGGCCTTTATCTTTACTTTTTCCCTTGTCAAAAAGTGCCTCAAAGAGGTTTTCACTTAGGGACCTCAATGTTTTATTTATTTATTTTTGGCTAAGGGCGTTCACCCGCTATCCAAAATAGGCTTCAAGATATAATGTATTTGAGAACCCTAATTTATGATCTTCCAGTGGAATGTTGTCTCTAAGGCCTAAAAATTCATAGAATGCCTCATTATTCTAAATCTCAACAATTGACAAATTGGATTCTTGTTGGCCCCAATCTATCAGTTGGGAATAATATAATGGCAATGGGTTGTGATGAATGACTGGGGTAAGGGTACAAATGGAATTATTATCAAATAGGTTAGTCTTAGCTAGGTCATCAAAAGTGAGGTTGTTATCAGACTCTGCTTCACTATCGGCATCATCATCACTAGCCACCAGTGATGAAACTCGAATAAGATATGTGGGGTCACCGTCAGGCGATTTAAATCTAAGTGCATAAGGTCTTTTGTACTTAATCACAAAAATTGGCTCAATGGTTCCCTATTGATTTGGTTCAAGGCCTCTTCCTTCATAATCTTGATATTCCATGATCCTATTAGGAATAGGATACTTGGTGCTATTTTAACAATTAGCCAATTTGTCATTATATAACCATGATTCATCTCCTTTGAGGGGGTCTTGTTCTTAGCCAGATGCTGGTATGAACGTGACTGGTCCTAGATGATGAAGTTTATCTTTAACTTTTTGTTGTTAATGCATGTGTGGGGTGTTTTTAGGTCACCCAAAGGTCTTTGGATTCTAAGGAAGATTGGAAATATGGAAGGTATCATGGGTTACATACTCCCTTGGGCCATTATCTAAAATGGTGAAATGATTGAAAGATTTAGAAGGTGGCATTTAGGAAAGGGAATCTAAGGTATTGGGATCTATGTAATTATCTTGTGGAAGATAAATAAGTATGGCCTTTCTTTATTCCCACTTGGAACTTAGATTAAAGTTGTATTGGTAATTATAGCTTTGAAACTCGACCTCAAGATGTTTGTAATGCTCATATGGATGCAAATCTCCTAGAATATTTACTTCCATCCCTGAGTGGGAGAACTTGATACGTTGGTGTAGTGTTAATGGGACTTGACAATTCTCATGTAACGAAGGCCTACCTAGAAGCATATTATATGATAACTCAAGATCAAACACATGGCAAAGTGTATCATGGGTCAAAGGCCCAATGATAACTGGTAAGCTAATGGTGCCTTGTGATTCTCTCTCCTAATTATCATAGGCTTTGATAGTTATCATTTTTGGTTGGAGATCTACCATTGTGTACCCACGAAGCTTGATGAGCTTTAGAGAAACTATGTTGAGGCCTTATCCATTGTCTATAAGGACCCTTTTCACTTTATGCCGCTTTATATAAACTTCTATGTACAATGGATTATTATGGAGCTGGCCAAAGGAAGACATATCACTTTGGTTGAATGTGACTTATTGGGTTGGGGCTAGGTGTCCAACCAAAGCTTGAAATTTATCAGGGGATATGCCACTAGAAATAGTGGATTAGGTTAAAAACTCATTCAAAATGTTTTTGTGGATTGTTGACATTCACAACAAATCTAAAATAGAAATTTATGCTGGTGTCTTCTGCAATTGTCTTGTCTTGGTCAATGGTGAATGGTTTATTTTGAGGCTGAATGATTGGTTGGATAATAGGCAAAGTGGCAGATAGTTTTTGACCTGGGATAGTAATCCTTGACCTTTGAGTTGTGATTTCACAATCAGGATCAAATGTTAGACCATAATTGCTAACAAATATTGGGTATGGTGTGGGACCAGATAAGACAAGTCTCAGTTGTCAGTGTACTTGTATGTGGTCATGTGGCAAGGGCAAGTTATCGATATATGGTCCAAAAGTGGGAGTCTCAATTTGCTGGTTTGCCTATGTGTAGTCCCAGGTCAAAAAAGGATTATCCATGTAATTTGGTTGAGTGGTATTATTTAGTAATGGTCTAGATTGATTAGTGCTTAGTTTAGGATTAATGGAGATGGTATTAACACTGCCCCCTACAATATGACCTATAACCCTGTTGTAGTCATGTGCAACTACATGGTAGGTTTATTAGTTATTACCATTCTGACCTTGGTTTTGTCCATTATTATGACATTATGGGTTTTATTGTTGATTTTGTTGATTTTACTGGTTTGGCCTTTTATTTTGATACTATTGATTTTGTTATTGCACTAACCGGTATTGTTATTGTTGATTGTTATGTTGTTGCTATGTGTTATATTGGGGAAATGGGTTTTGATAAATCCCAAGAGTTTGATTAGAGGTGGAAGCACCATTGTCCAATGTTATCTCCCCATTCTCCAACATTTTCTCAATCAAATGCTTAATTTTTACACATCTTCATAGATTATGCCCATTGACCTGATGATATTCATATAATTCATTTTCATGGTACCAATCATGATAAGGAATGCCTTATGAATAATGCTTTGGTATAGGCCAACTAATCAGATTAACAATGACAAGTTTGCAAAATATAGACTCAATAAGCTCTCTTAGGTCACTAAAGACATGATGCATAGATACTATTCTTCTTGGAGGAGGTTTGTAATGGTAAAGGTTACTACATTTGTTATGCAGGCCTTGGTTGTTGTGCTTGTGATATTGGTTAGAGAGGTTGTTGGGTTACGATGGTGTTTGCACTATTTGGACATGACATGACTCGGTTACTCCATTACCCATAATATTCCTATTACAATTGCATTGCTTTGGTCTATCTTGGTTGTTGGGCTATGCTAGTTGTGATACTTATGCTTGGATTGGATGTTGGTTTTGGCCACTTCTCTGATTGGTACCTTGATTCTTATTAGTTGACATAGGCTTGATGATCTCTTTATTAATAAGGGCTTGCTCAATCAACAAGCCTTTATCGATGATCTCTTTGAAAGTATGTGCACGTTGTACTTCTAGATGATAAGCTATCTCACTATGAAAATTTTTAGTAAACACAATGGCTAATTATTTATCTAGAAAACTATGGGTGAATCAACTTACAAGGGCTCTCTGTCACTATAGATAACTTGTAAAACTCTCACTAGATTTTTGTTTTGCTTGTGTTAAGTAAACTAATGAAATCTCATGTTCAAGATTATAGGAAAAGTGATGCACAAACTTATTAGAAATATCATCAAAATCTGTTACTGAATTCTTGGGCAACTTTAAAAACCACTCTAAGGCTTGTCCAACCAAGCTCCTTGGAAACAACAAAAAAAGGTATATATCCCTATATGCCACTGGCTGACATGTGACAAATGACTCAATTAAATGGGCCTTAGGGTCACCTTTTCCTTTGTATTTGTTGAATTTTAGTGGTTTGTACCCTAAAGGAAATGGTATATGCAAGTATTCCATGTTGAATGGATAAGAACACACGTCATCCGACTTAAACTTTTTATTTTGTTTTCCAGCCTGAATGGTAGCAATTACATCCTTCATCTGTTGCAATTCTTGGGATAGGAAACTAGAAGGAACATTGGTTTGAGGGAGAATATTGGTTTGAGTAGATGGTTGGGAGGTCAAAAGTGGGATAGTTTGACCAGGGTATGATGGAGATACCTATTGGGGTATATTGCTTCGGTTGGAAAATAGACTAAGAATATGCATATGTGGATTAGGATGTACTTGAAATTGCACCTTTGGTTGTGCGATATTCTAGTTTGGGTTGGCTATGAAGGTTTGAATTGGAGGATTTTATGTTTGGGATGGAGGGATATAACTATATTGTGCCTATTGTGGTTGAAAAGGGACATGCTTTCGACTAATCAAACCTTATTGTTGAGTGTGAACTTATGGATCAAGACCCTGTCTCTGAACTTGTGGCACATTTTGAACTGATTGTTGTCTAGTAGGTACTTGAGAAATATGAGAGCCTCCTTGTTACATGAATCCTTGTTGGGAAACAAAAGCACGTTGGAGATTTAACATCTGTCATTGACCAATATTTACACATTGTTAGATAGTCATCATTTGGTTTTAGATTGGTACACTGGTCTACGATTGAGGAGGTGTATTTACCACTACCTAACAAGGTGGAATGTTAGTTTCCCCTTGTTAAGGTGGAAATATATTTAGCCTCTATTGCATTGGTACATTAGATTGTGCCTGTTGTTTGGAATACTACTCATCCCTTGTTGAGGAGGAGTAGGATTCATCACATTCTGTTGTTGAGGCGTGACATTGGATGCTCTTTGACTACTTAATCTTATTGGTTGCACAATTTATGAAGAAACTGGTTGAGGTTGGGATATAGAAACTCTTATTCTTTAGTTTGATGATCCACTCATGGTATTAACTACAGGCACATGTTGTTGAGTAGTTGGTTGTGCGTTAGTACCACTTTGATTTGGATTAGATGTTGTTTGCACATTGTACACTATATTTTGCTCATTATTCTCTATAGAAGCAAAAGACACTTCTTTAATAATTGGCATATACATCAAGTTGTCTACCAAAGTGTTTTGTGTGAATGGGACTAAATTCTAATTATCTTAACCAGTTAACTCTATCAAAATTATTGTTGATGGAACTATGTCAATAAGAGGTTTATTCACCATGGTCATCTGATTGAAGTTACGTGCTAGATTCAAGTAGGTTTGATATGCTATCTACATTTGGTTAGAGTGATCTTCCATGATGTTTTTGCCTCTGCTAGTCATATTAAGGTCCTGATATGTTGTTTGGACTAGAGCTAAAGGATTGCTAGAAGAATCCTATTGATCATAAATTATGTTATGGGCCATTCTTACTAGGCTTGGTAAATTCTTATGGGGGAAGTCTGCTGGAAACTTGGCCCCTACCTCTATAGCTCAAACCAAAATCTCATCTTTATTCTCCAACAAATGATGATCAAACAAAAATGGATCATACATGGAAGGCTTATTAGTAGAGCATGATTGTTGAGGAATTAGTTCATCAGCTGTGAGTATTGTAGCTAGATATTGTGCAATTTGTTCTTGGTCTTGTCCTTAATAAGGTGGTGTATTAACCAAATAATTAGCTAATGGATCTTTGATTTATGCCCCTAATTGAGTATTACAATAGAAATAATGATCCTTCTCATAAGCAATATTATCTGCGTAGGGGTCTTGCATCATTTTTTCCTATGTAACCACATTACTAATCCTTAGATTGTAGATGAGTCCACTACGAGTGTAGGAATACATGTTGGGATCCATAGTCAATGCTTTGTGATAAAGGGAGGTCTTAAAACTCTAAAAAGACACTGTTTGAAAATAGATGATGTTCCAACTTAGTCTAGATTCGTCAAAAGGATAACAAGGTTTATGCAAAGATTTGTGATAACACAAACTAACGTTAAGGGTCTAATGTTACATGTTTTACACAAAAATATTAAGTAAATTAATCGAAAATCAAAATTGCAAATGCTAAGTTCGAAGTGTTTCAAATCAGTCTAATCTATAAAATTTAAAGTTGGTAGGTCTTTTGGCCAAAACGTGGCATCAAAGCTAGGTTCAAACAAGGCATGCCCTAGGACTCTTGGCCAAAAGGCATCAAAAGCTAGACTTTGAAATAGATGAAATTTTTAATCTAACGTATTTGAAACACTTCTAACAAAGACTAGGCATTTGATTCTTGGACATGGACTTGATCAAATAGGTATAAAGTATGAAACAAAAGGCACTGATAGTTTATTTTCTCACAAATAATGGTATAAAAAATGGTTCTTTTGACAAATAAGCTAGACAAAAGTGAATGATTTAACTATGATAGACAAAGGTTCACAAAAGTATACTCAAATTGGTTTGAAAGTGTAGGAACAAATTTAAATTCTATGCAAGAGAGCCTATGAAATAATATCTAAAATGTTTTGGGCAGCGTAACAACGCTAGACTACCAAAAAGATGTGACAAAATGCTTGTTTCAAAAACTCTCTAAGGCAAAGATAGTTTCCCAAAAATTTGAGAACATAACACAATCTTTCTTGACTTAAAATGTTGTGGTGCATAGACTCAAAGTGCAAGTGTTTAGCATAAAATGAATTAAGTATATCAAGTGGTGATAACGATCATGAGTCTTAAATGACCTTCAACCCAAATTGGAAATTGAACCTAAGTTCCCTCAAGTTTAGTGAAAATGGTGAACCCACTTAATACATCAACCCCATGAAATTACAAAGGTGAAATTTGGAATTTAGATTATAAATGAAGGACTTAAACAACTTTGGCAAAGGTCTAAACTCAATTGGTTAGCATAACTGTGCCAAAGTGGATGATATGACTCCAAGTTTTGATGAACTTTGAACCAGTAAAATTGATGATTTCACGTGGGAAACATAACTCCTCTTCATTCAAAAGAAAATAAAGACCATGTGTTTTGGTTTGTATCGTTTGTTTAAAGCAAGTTTTGACTCCAAACAAGACTTTATTCTAAGACAAAACTAACTAATTAATCACTCTTAGATCCTAAACTGACAAAGTTGCTTGGTATTATTGGAATCTATGAATATACATCATTTGAGAGGATTTTAAGTGTTCATCCAAAAGTAAATGTGCATTATATAGTAGGGTTTTTACCCCCCCCCCCCCTATCTCAAATGATGTCCTATGTGCAACTCTAATATGGAGACAAGTGAAGTCAGTATTGAGAGATGAAACCCCAGGTCAAAGTTTACCTAAAGATATCATGGGAGGTGATGAAGTTCCCCTCACAAGCAAGATGCAATGAAATGAATAACGTATAAAATAAAAAGACTTTAGGGTCGTTGTCAAGGTCACCCAATACTTTTTCATGTTTTTGGGGAGTGCTTTAGATGATGTTCTTTCTATGCCTTAGACTAGGCAATTTACAAATAAGAAAAGCGCTTTTGATTTCAAAGGTTCCCTAAAGGGTAGAAATGGAAGAGCATACACACACAAACCTTCTTTTTTTGAAACAAGTTTTAATTAAACAATTATTAAAAACAAAAATTGACAAGTGTCTTCAATTTTAAGCCCAAACAAAAGATGTGGTGGTGTTCTTTTGACCCCTTAGTCTTAAGTTGTAACTTTGAAGGCCTTCACTTAAGCCTCGAAATGTTTCATTAAGCACAAAAACAAGGTTCCTAATTCATTTTAAAATCATTCGAAAGGTGGTCTAAAACATGATTTATCAAATTTGAAATCTGTTGGTTACCTGTCTACCTTTAAGGCATGACCCAAAAAGTAAATGTGTTAGATTAGAAACATCCAAATATATTTTAAATTTTTTATAAAAAATATATGAATTTTAAAGTTAAAATGATGTCAAATTTTAAAAATTTATAAAAAAACACATGGTTTAAAGAAAAACATCCAAAATAGAGTTCGTATGACCCCAAACCAAGCATTTTAAAATAGCCTTTAAGCTCTCAGGTTTCACACAGTTGAGTTAGGATCTGAGTCAGGGAAAGTTGGGCCAGGTTGGGATCTGAGTTAGGGTGAGTTAGGTTGAGTTAGGCTAAGTTTGGATCTGAGTCAGGGTGAATTGGGTCAAGTTAGGTTAAGTTGGGATTCGAGTCAGGGTGAGCTGAGTTGAGTCAAGCCAAGTTGGGATCCAAGTCAGGGTGAATTGGGTCAAGTCGGGCTGAGTTGGGATCCAAGTTAGGGTGAGTTGGGTCAAGTTGGGGCAAGTTGGGTCAAGTTAGGCTGAGTTGAGATCTGAGTCAGGGTGAGTTGGATCAAGTCAGGATGAGTTGGGATCTGAGTCAAGGTGAGTTGGGTCAAGTTGAGGTGAGTTAGGTCAAGTCAGGCCAATTTGGGATCTGAGTTAGGGTGAGTTGGGTCAAGTCAGGCTGAGTTGGGATCCAAATTACATAGTCTTGAGAATAAAATTATGAGCTCTAAAAAATAAGCTTTTATCTTAAATCTTCACCTTTTTTGCTTCCACACTCCAAGACCTTGCATGACAATGGTTAGTATGTTACTTTTAGGTGATATTTTATCAAATTTTTTGGGTACGGTCCCACCGAGCATGCCATTATGTGAACTAGAAATTTGACTCAAGAGAGGCGATTAGTATTGTGTTAGTTCCAAAATGAAAATAAATTGATAAAAACACACTAACCAACACACATGTCTAAGCCTAGTTACTAGGGTGAGATTAATAACAAAAAAAAATGAAAAGCACAAATAAAAATTAAAGAAAAAAATAATCCTTCACCTTCCTTGGTTGCTCAAAATGCTTGTTGTAGTGGCTTGCTCGGCTTGTGTTCATGAAGTCTTCATCAAAATAGGCTTGG
Organism: Torreya grandis; assembly: GCA_037957365.1. Taxonomy (NCBI): domain Eukaryota; kingdom Viridiplantae; phylum Streptophyta; class Pinopsida; order Cupressales; family Taxaceae; genus Torreya; species Torreya grandis. The sequence goes on along the minus strand of JARHVA010002130.1, from coordinate 530,773 downwards.
CTATCTCCTCTTCTCCTTGGCGTCTTGTGGCTTTAGCTTGGCTTGGATAAATATTTTGGCATGTGAGAGATCTTGGAATCAATTTGACATGGTAACTTTGCAAAAATTAAGCTTAAAATTCAATAGGCAAGGCCTCCTATTTATAGATTTTTGAGATTGCTTAGAATCAATTTGAACCGTCCATCTTGAGATGAAGATGTGTGGTTGAGGATTAATTCAATTTTTTGAAATTAAATTTGTAATTATCTTCATTATGACATTGATAAAATGGGAATTGAAGAGGCATGGAGGGTCATTACGAGGCATGGGAGACCCATAATCTTGATATTTGTGGCATTTATGGCCTAAGGATGTCTTTCGAAGAAATGAGGTCACCTGATGATGTAGTTATTCAATATTCATTTTTAAAAACAAGTATTCAACAGGTTTTTATGGAATTATTAATTAGGCTCTAATTCTGTTTTATTAAATCTTAATCATGATTAAGAACTTTATGCACAAATTACTAAAATTGATCAAAATGCCTTGTTGTTGGTCCAAAATACAACTAGATTGAAATTGGAAGTCAATGTCAAATGTGTTGGAACCATATTCCCATTTAGGATGTTTCCAACATAAAATAACAAAGAAATGCATCTCTTATAATAAATTTGATAGAAAAGAGCAATCCAAAGCACCCAAGTACAAAATTGGCATTTTGACTCGAAATGATCTAATCAAAGTTAGCTGACCCATCAATTACATTGTCCCATTTAGTGATATTGTATCCAAAATTAGCACTTGAATATATCAATTTCAACTCATTTAATTCATTTTAGTGTTTTTAGGCCAAATTATGCACTTTAGGTGGAAATTGGTCAAAAGCCTGGTTGGAGGTCATTGGTGGCCAGATTTAGGTTTCTACAAAAGAACTCTTCACCAAACTTCAAGAGGGAACATATGTAGCTGACACCATATTTTTTAGCTTCTCCAACCAAGTGTTAGTCATAGACACATGCCTCAAGCAGGCAAAGGGGGAGAAGGAGGAGTTGATTACATAGGTATACACTACAAGCAGGTTAGAGCACACCCAGATAATGTTGAAGGTCAATGCCTTAAGTACCTAAATCAAATACCAATATCAAAACTTGAAAACACTCTTACGTGCCTTGTAGACTAAAGCTTGTGAATAAGGGTAAATCCTAGATGGAGGAGTGATAAAAGCTAAGGCAAGTGTCGAAGCCTTTAGGAAGGAATTAGAGAAGACAGATGTGCTCACACTTAGAACCATCTCCACATAGATATATATCATCATTGAGGAGCTCAATATTGCTATCAAAGCCTTTGAAGACTTCAATGTTGAGCTGAAGGAGAGTGTACTCGAGTTCTATGTGCTGAAAGCTTTGAAAGGCCAATTTGAGGGTGGACTAGCAATTTTGTATGGGGTAATGTTGGGCCCCTATTTTAGCTAAGTGTGGGTCTACACCAAATTGACAAACATCTCGGTTTGAGGCAATCATTTAGTATGATTATTATTTTGATCCTTTTTTGCACTAGTAGGAGGAATCAATGCACACCTTGTGCTAGCTGGTAGGTGGCTAATCGATTCCATAATGTCTTAGGAGTCTTCAAGGAGTAGCTACACATGGAAATCACAACATGATGGGAAAAAGGTAATGGTGATTGTAGAATGATTATAAAAATCTCTAACTTGATACCCAATGTGTACAATTCTAACCTGGGAGAAGATGTTCTTATGTGTTATAAATTCAAGCTCAAACTAGTGAGCGAGGGAGACGTGATTTGATGTAGCGAAGTTTTACAGAATTGCTTTTAGATTTAATGATTCGACTGCCATTAAAACTTAGGATTAGTATGGATGACTTTGAGGATCCACATTGTAGTGCGTAAGCTCATCTACGAGCCTCTGGGCCATTATTAGCTTTAGATAAGCATTTTATCTACTTCACTTATTGTGTACTCTATTGACTGGGACTTTGTTTAATGAAGAATAGTGTTGCACCTAATTGAGTTTGATTTGGTTTATGTGGTTATGGTAATTTTCTTTGAATGTGAATTAAATGTAATAGTTACAATAGTGTAATTTTAATATATGAATGGGTAGGTTGCAGTGAAGCTCTGCTCTAAGTCATTAATGAGATCCCTATGTAATAGATGATGTCAACATATTTTGTGAAATAACCTATGTGTAGTTAAGGTCATGCACCCAAACTTTGATACCCTAGCTAGAGCATGAGTCCATATCAAGCCTTCAAGGAAAACATCCCCTTAACACCTTAGAGCAACCAAATGGTGCTAGGTTTAGTGACAAAGAAACTTGCACTCTTGAGGTTATAAAACCAACCCAATAAAGACTTACTCCCTTATGGCCAAAATGAGTTCCCCAAATAGGCTTGCACCTATAATTCATCAGTCGTAGCCTAGGAAGGCTTGCACCAGTGAACCCACCAGAGCCTTAGTTGAAATGAACAAGACTTATAAGTAATGAGTTATACCATGGCACAACTAGCCCAATGCGGACCCTATTTATTTCTTTTGGTGAGTGCATAAGGCTCACATCTTGTGTGAATTTATGCCAGCTATAGTCATTTAAAATGAAAAAATTGGTAACTTTGGTATGACTTGTGACATCCATCTCATGGGTCCCTCCTACTTACTTTTATGACCCTCATATACATCTTTTCACTGATTCCCAGACATTCGTAGCCTTCTAAACCTAATCTCAGCTAAGCCAAACTCCTCTTTCCATGATAGATCCATCTCCTAGGTCCCATTAGTGCAGGACTATAATGCCTAACTTGGACTATAGCATCATACCCTAGGTTATCATGTTTTTGGTGCTCTTGTCCAATCTCATTTCAAACTCAAATGATCATTTCCTTCTAGTTACTATCCTCCTTGTTGGTCTAAGATAAATACATTTGACCCATGACCAACAGATCCCTATAAAATCCCATTCAAAGTTAATTTACAAGGGTTGGGAAATATCACAAAGCAAGCAAGAGTACAAGTAAGATAACTCAAGCATTTCCCCTTATTCTCTGCATACAACCATCCAATACCATTTCTAGCTTGTTTAAATCCTTACACCAGTCCCTAGTCATCTCAAGTACACCCAGTTTAGCATTTTGCATCTTCATACACACTATTGCACCAAGCACATCAAGTGGGTGAACTACATATGACTTGATCCCTCTTTGGAGTATTGGTATACATGTAGCGTGCCCACATAAGGGGTATGGATATGCATTCAGTGAATCTTACACATGCTAACCCCCCCTTTCTCAAAATTGGTCAAAACACAATGGAGTCTAGGGCTTAAAGACAAAATCATCTCTACAAGGAGTTCCATGAACATCCAACAATAAAAATTTCACAAGCAGAGTCTCACAGACACAATGAACAAAACCTAAAAAGCTTAGGTCTCCTAGACAACATCAATAGAAGTGGACTATAGTGCCAGAGCCGAAGGTGTCCTATTTTTGATGCTCTCATCCAATCATAAAATTAAGACCAAAACTTGATTTGCCATAGTGTATCAATCTTGCATAGTGAATTCTAGCTTCTATCTTATTCGTGGGTGTAAGTTTCCATCTAAGTCTTGTTTTCTTTCCCTTATTACTACTTTTAAAAAAATTCAAATTGCAATCACATTATACAAATCAATAGCTTAATTATTGCATATTTATTTACTAATTTTACTACTCAGACCTTTTAACTAAATTAAGAATAATACACGAATATTCCTAAAAAAGTCAAATCATTTGGTGAACCCATGTTACTTCATTTGTGCATAAAAACCCTAGAAATCCTACGGTAAATTTCTTACTATTTTTTTTTTTTAATTTTTTTCTAATTTTTTACTTGCATTATAAAATAAAAAATTAGCATTAAATTTTAAAATTTCATAGTAATTTTAACATAATTGTTTTTCAAACCCTAGGTGCCCATACTAGGTTTCAACATTTTTCTAGTAATTTTCTAATAATTTTCTGATTTTTTACTAGCATACTAAAATTAGAAATTCAGTTCAAATTTCAAAATTCAATACTAATTTTTAAAAATAATTATTTTTCAAAACCTTAGTTACATCTACTAGGTCTCTTTAAATCATATTTTTTTCAATAAATTTCTAATTTTTTACTTGCATATCTCACTCAAAAATTCACTTTAAATTTCAAAATTTCATAGTAATTTTCAAAATAAATCATTTTTCAAACCCTAGTTGCATATACTAGGTCCCATTGCTTTTTGAGGTATCACCTTACATGTTTGTGAGCTTTATATATTTTTTATGCAATTTCCAATTAATTGTTTTTAGGATTTTACATTTTCTATATTCAGCACTTTCCTTCTCTAGTACTTTGCCTATTACAAATTATTGCAAAAAATTTAATCAAATTTCAAATCATTTTCCTACCTTAACAATGGCCCAATACACTAGTTTAGATGAAATTGATAAAAAATAACTTCAAGAACTCTTAACTAAACACCTTGACATGCAAGATGACATGCTTAAATTACTATAAGAAGAACAACAAAGAGTGAACAACAACCAATCTTCTCAAACCACAAAGCAACCAGTTGTAAATGGCACTATGAGGACAACTATGTCTCAACAATCCCCTATCGTAGCCCAACCTACCTTTATGCCATGAGCTTCAGCTAGTACATATTTGTCCCCTGATGTGACATCCCTTATGTAAGAGATAAGATCTCTTCAATCCAAGGTGATACATCTTGATCAAGGTGCCTCAAGACCTACACAAACTTTGGATTCTTTTGCTCTATTGCATACACCATTGGCACATCGCATTACTTATACACCATTGCCATAAGGTTTTGTTCAACCCAAGCTTGCTCTATATGATGGCAAGGGTGATCTAGAGACACATTTAAGATCCTTTCACACATCATTCTTGGACTATGTACCAAATGACTTACTACTTATCAAGATATTTCCATGGAGCCTAAAGGATTATGCTTTACAATGATTTTACATTTTACCAAATTAGTCAGTCAATGCATTTAATCCTTTATCCAACATGTTCCTAGCTCATTTTAGCATCAACATTGGTGATAAAGTTTCATATGCCCAAGTTACATAATAGAAACAAAGGTCAAATGAGTATCTCACAGATTACGTTCTTTGATATAAGACTATTTTCGCTAAGAGACTAGCCCCATGGCTAATCAAGAGTTACAAGATCTCTTCAAATAGAGTCTCTTACCAACTTTACACAAATCAATTATGTTCAAAATATTCTCTTCCTTCACTAAATTGTGTCACACACTAAAGGAAAGAGAAGTCAAATTAATTTCAATAGGCAAACTCAAGTACACAAGTATATCAGAAACAACAAACAAGAGTAACAATAAAGTGCCATATAATGCCAAGGTCAATGATAATAAGATTCAAAATCAATCAATAGTTAATATGACTTTAGGCCCCCCTCAGCGTGTGGTTTTATCAGCACCTCCTCGATGAACCTTTACCAATCTACCAGTTTCTCCAGCTAGATTTTTACAGTAGCTTTTGGAATGTAATATCATATCTCTTCCTCCTATTCAGGTAGTTGATCCAACAAAGCCTCTTCCATGGGGATATGATCAACATGAATTTTTCAATTTTCACAGGGCACCAGACCATATAATAGATAAATGCATTATTTTGAGACACAAGACACAATATTTGATAGATGGCAGTCATATTGATCTTGGCACTTTAGTTGAGCCTCCTCAGGCAAAACAAACACATGATAAAGTTTTGAAAATATTCTTAGATCCCTTTATACAGCATTATAAACAAGAGATAGGGGACATATCAGGGGTTCACCATGCATATCATGCACATCCCCCCTAGATAAATATAGGGCACCTTCAATTGAGACACATCCTTTGAGCAACATGTTTGGTGTATATAATTATAAAGTTTTAGCTAGACCTTCCATCTACTTCTTAGAGTAGGAGATCATCGAGGATGATTTTGATTATCATGCACTCTTTATCAAAGCTTACATTCATAATAATCATATTCATAATGTTCTCATAGACAATGGATCCAATGTGAACATGTGGACTATGACATTACTATAACATTTGGGATATTCAGAGCAGGATATTACCTCGATGAACATAGTTATCAATGGATTCAATGGGCACATATAGAGTTCATTAAGCAAGATTGTACTTCCGATATAGGTTGGTCCAACACATGTGGCCACACCATTCACTATAGTTCCTAGTGTAAGAGTTTTTGATATGTCACTTGGTCGACCATGGATTTAGAAACTTCATGTAGTACCTTTTATAGTTCACATATGTATAAAATTCATTCATGTTAATCAGGTTGTTACAGTTGGTGGAGTTCCATATGAGTTAACACTCCCCACTTCAAAGCCATCTACTATTTCATAATCACCAGTTTCAATTTTTCTGTCAGTTTTAATTTTTTCACCAGTTATAGTTCTTCCTCTAGTTTCAATTCAGACATAGTTGAGGCATCCATCACCAGCACAGAGAGTTCATACACTTCCATATAGGTCTCTTTTAGATCAAAAATGGTTTCAAGATTCTAGATAGCTTCTAGCTATAGTATTCACACCCAGGGCATTATCATTGAGGTCTCATACCTCTACTCACAGAGCACATCTTTAGAGATCTTCTCATACTACTAGATGGGTCCCAAAGAGCCCTATAGTTACATCCAATTCACAAAGTTATAGGGGGACCCGATAGTTGGTTTCAACTTCAAAGATTTTAGAGCATTTACAACATACACAGCTTTTAGATCCACTATCTTTGCCCTTCCATCATGCTTCATGATCACACATGATTCCTCTCTTTGATACAAGACACCATGATAGGGAGTCTCCCATTAGAGTCATTGGTTAGAATTATCTATTCTCAGTTTTACCTGTACATAGTTTCTTATGCTTCATTGCATATAGTTTATATCAAAAATACAAAAACAATACAACGTATAAAAAACTCAAAAACATTTAAATATAAAAAAATTCCAAAAGCATTCAAATATGTCAAAACACCAAAAACATTTTGATTGTATGAATTATCCATGATTTACATTTTTAATACTATGCTAGACTTACATTTGTTGTTCTATGATATTATTTGTTGATTTATCTACATGTCCATGCTTTACTTAATCTTCTTTGAGTGTGTGCAGTGACATCCAACTCCTTGATTGCTTCACTTTACCTATTGAGGAGGCAACCTACTTCTACATTCGAGACATACATATATATATTTACCCACTGGGGGCATCTTCTGCATGACTACACTATCCAAGTTATGTCATTCCTACACCACACACTCTATTTATCATGTTGATATACATTATTTACTAGTTTACACAGATTACTCTATCAACATTTCACTATTATATATCACTTGTGTATTTCTTAGCATATACCTAGTCTTGTATTACCGTGTCGTGCATACTTTCACATTCTTTCTTTGATTAGTTAAATGCAATTGTATTTCCAATTTTTATATGCTTTTCTTTTTTGCTTTACGTAGTTAGACTGTTTAAATTTCTAAGTTCCTATTTGTCTCTTGTATGTGCCTTAAAACATTTGGTAATGTCCTTTGCTTCTATTCATGTGTGTGCTCTAGGACATTTGTCAATGTACTTTACCTGTAATCTTCTATGTGATTATGGCTTTCACACCAACCTTGCTTGTTTTCAAATGTATATGTATGTGGTATTTGAACATGTCTTGTATTATTTCTTTGCAATTTGAGTGACATGTGCCCATGTCCCTTGTTTGCTTGGCCCCTTGACCACTCTTGTATGCTTCTTTCTTCTTACCTTGTGTGCTTGTTGCTTGTTTGCTTTTCAATTGTTTGCAATGCCATGATCCATATCATGCATTATCTTGCTATCTTGGATGCAATTATGGACATCATGCTCCATCCCTCCTTGCCAACTAACAACTAACCAGACTTCCAATTCTATTTTCAATTCAGTACATTGCACATACTATTACATTGTTATATCTATTTAGGCATACCCTTATTGATCTAAAAATCTCATTTACAAACTATGTTATATCTTGAGATATTATCATTGTTATATCATGTATTTTTCTGCATAACACACTTGCAAGGCTCTTTCTTCTAAGGGCTGTCATTGTAGGGCCTTCATTCCTACCGTTAGAAGAGGGGTCAACAAACAAGGGTTTTGCCATAGAGATCAGAGCTCCTACCAATTAAAAAATAAGTTTTAGAACACTCAGAACAACAATCAAAGGTCAAACCAAGCAAAATAAACCAAAAAAATAGTGATGATTCCAGAATAGTTTTCAATTTTAGCAAAGGATAATAGTAGTAGACACCAGGGTGTTCTATTTTTGGCATTCCTATCCAAATAGCAAAAAAACTAGATTTTCTAGAAGCAAGCAGAAAAGTAGGTTCAACTATAGTTTTGCACATTTAGACCAGTTCAAAATTAGTAATTTTTAGCACACTTTTTCACAGAGAATCCAGATATAGGGGGCATCATGCATGGCATGATGGCTCTCTCTTCAAGTTTTAAATACAATAGTTGGTATAACTTCTAGATTAGAATCTATATACTAGACACTAGTGATTGGGGGTAATGTGCATGACACATTTTTTTTCTATTTTAGTTTAGCATATTACCTAGGTATTCTCAGCAATTACATGCCTTAATCCATCTACAGGTGGTTGGTATCACTTCAAAGTGGCTTTCATACAAGACCAATATCCATCTTTTAGAGTGGTCAAGAGTGGCTTAGTTTCTAGCATACATTCAGCTATCCATGCTAACATTGTCAGACTATAAAACATTCATGGGCTTCAGGAGCCATCTCATATGACACACATTTCATACTAGTATCAATTTATAACTTCACTTCACAGGGTGACGATAGAGCCAAAGGGTCAGCCTTTTCATTCCTGAGCCACCTATTTAGAGGGATTGGACACATAGTCCAAACATCAATTAACACACATATGATCACATAGCTTCACTTAGTGGGTAATGATGGAGCTAAAGGGCTAGCCTTTGCATTCTTAAGCCACTCTTAAGGAATTGAACACTTAACTTCATTTGTGATATTACTCTTTGTACAACATCATCTAACATTACCCAACATCATAATAGCTTCATGAGCTTCACCTTTGCAAATAGGTTCTGTTACACTTTCTATTTTTCTTTTATCCTAGTATTTCACTTTGCTACATCACAAGAATAAAGGGGGGGCAAATGTAGTCATATAAAATGCAAAAATTGGTAACTTGAGTGTGACTTGTGACATTCATCCCATAAGTCCCTCTTGTTTACTTTCATGACCCTCATAGGCATCTTTTCACTAATTCTTAGATATTCGTAGCCTTATAGACTTGATCCCAGCTGAGACAGACTCCTCTTTCCATGAAAGATCCATCCCCCTAGTGCTATTAGCTTAGGAATATAGCACCCAACTTGGACTATGGTACTAGACCATAGGGTGTCCCATTTTTGGCACTCCTATCTATTCACATTATGAGCCCAAATAGTCATTTCGTTTTGGTTCCTATCCTCCTTCTTGTCGACCTAACACAAATACATTTAACCCATGACCAATAGATCCCTATAAAATCCCATTCAAAGTTAATTTATAAGGGGTTGGTAAATATCACAAAACAAGCAAGACCACTCAAGCATATTTCCCTATTCCTTACATACAACCATCTAATACCCTTTCCAGCTTATTCAAATCCTTACACCAGTCCCTAGTCATCTCAAGTACAACCAATTTAACATTTCACATCTTCATACACAATATTTCACAAAGCACATCAAGTGGGAGAACTACATATGGCTTGATCCCTCTTCGGAGTATTCGTATGTAGGTAGTGTGCCCATACAAGGGGTGTGGATACATGTTCATTAAATATTACACACACTAACCCCCCCTTTTTTTCAAAATTGGTCAAAGCACAGTAGAGTGTAGGGATTAAAGATAAAATTATCTCTACAAGGAGTTTTGTGGACATCCAATAGTCAAAATTTCATAGGAAGGGTCTCAGTGACAAAATGAACATAACCCAGAAAGATCAAGTCTCTTAGACAACAATAATAGAAGTAGACTATATCATCAGAGCCCATGGTGTCTTATTTTTGATGCTATTGTCCAATCATAAAATGAAGGCCAGATCCTAATTTACGATAGTGTACTAGTCCTGCATAGTGAATTTTAGCCTCTATCTCAGTTATATCAGCAAGTTTCTAGCTAAGTCTTTTTTTCTTTTCCTTATTACTATTTTTAGAAAAGTTCAAATTGCAATCAAATTATACAAATTAGTAGCTTAATTATTGCATATTTATTTACTAATTTTACTACTCAGACCCTTTAAGTAAATTAGGAATAATACACGAATATTCCCAAAAAGGTTAAATCACCATCATAGTCAAGTGATAAATGTTGAGCACTAAGGGAATATACTAAGTTTTCACCTAGTTGTAATGAGTCCAAGACTGACTTAGACAACTAGATAATTTCCTTACTCTTTAAATGATGAATTAAAACCCTAATTAAACTACAACAATTACCACATGCATACATGAAGTATGAATAAATTATATTTACATTAACTAATCTTAAATGCAAAAATACATACAAAATTAACTTTAGATAGCTAAGGTTTATTAAAATTGGTGATTGCATGGCTGAACTCAACATGGTAGGAGGCACTGAAGTTGATGGCAGAGTTTAGTTGGGAGGTTGAGTTGAGATAGAAGGTGGAATCGACCTAGAAGGTGTAGCCTTAGCCTTATTTTTCAACTACAAATCCTGGTAATATTTGAAACTGACCCCATGCTAAAACTTGATGATGCCCATGTTCAAAAGATGTGGCTGATGTACCTTGTCTGGTTGTGCCATAATTTATCTTAGCTTCAATTTCTTCTAATGCTAAACCTTGAAGATTTTGTTTAAAATCTGTTGAAGCTTGTTGGAGGAATTGATCAAAACTGACCCTACTTATTAACTGCCCTATAGAGTCTCTAGCTTGGGAAAGTTTTAGCTCATTCCAAATCTATAAAATTAGTTTCTCATGCTTTGTAAACTTTGGTATTAATGCCTCTACAATTTAAACCTAATCTCTTGCCTCTTGCATTTAGATGAAAACCAAATTGAGGGCATTGGATGCCTCTAATGGTGTCATCAAGTTCAAATGGATATAATCCTTATTGGTTGTGTATAAAATAATAAATTTCATTTTTTTTCATCCTCTTTTAAATAATTAAAAATTTTGGTTGTTTCAATAATATGAAGAGCTAATTTATCTCTCATTGAACCAATAACATCCAAGACATTGTATAATCTTAAGGCTACATTTTGGACATCTCCCTTAATTTCTCTAAGAACATGAATAATTTGTTGTTATTCCCATACTTGCTCTAATTATTGATGCAATTATCTTCTAGATCACTCGGTCCCCTCATGAAGTTCCAACAAAGCTTACTTCTATGTCTCCAAATAAGATTTAAAATATTCATTGTAAGGAGACTGACCAAGTCTCTTTTTATTTCTATTTGATAAAGAGAAGACATCTTGTGTCTCTTCCAAAACTATGCCTCTACCAGAATCATATTCAATCTTCCTCTTCTTGATTCTTTGGATGGTCATTGTAGATTTATAAAAGATTGAAATTATAGTGGGAAACTCAATTACTGTTAGATTTGGCCTTTAGGAGGCTTGAGCTTCCAAGTTTGTGGCCCATTGTGGGATCACCAATTGAGTGGATTCAATTAGTTGAGTGTCCCCAGTCATAGTTTCAACCATAAGGTCTCCTAAAGATTACCTCAAAGCTTCTACCTATAAGGGCTCTGGTAATGATGACCAAATGATCTTAGACCAGTCAATACCACTAAACTAGGGCATTGGATGAATTGTGTTTATAGGCTTCTTCATCTCATACTCCTTGGATGTAACTACAATAGTGGTCTGGATAGGACTAGAAGAAGGCATTGGCAAGCCCAATTGGGTGGAAGACACATGTAATTGTGCACTTTCCAAGGCTCCCCTAGTCTTCTTAGTATGAACCTTTTTAGACTCAGGGACAATTGAAGGAATGGTGACAGAGGTAACAATAGTGGAATTGGAGACTATTAATGTTGAAGAAATAAACTTAATACTAGAAACAATTAGGGTTGTAGATACAATAGGACTAGAAAGAATAACTTTAACTTTGGGAACCACTAGGTAAAGTTGGACATCAGGACTATGAGATATAGGATCAAATGAACCAATAAAAAAGGTAGAAATAATTGAAACAACTAGAATTGAAGAAATAAAAAGGAACTGAAAAGATAGCTAGAGCCATATCTTCACCTAACTTATCAACCTTTTGTGGTAGTTTTCCTTTTGCTCCTTGGAGGCTTGGGACCTCAACTCTTTTCAATTATTCCTCCTCATCTTCATCGATAGGTTCATTTCCCATGGATGAATGTTCATGCCCCCTAGGTCCTTATATAGATGGTGTGTTGATAATTGTGTTCATAGGAGGTCTATGGGCCTTAGGTTTTTACTTGTAACAAAGAGTCGCCTTTTCAATTGAGGAGGGATTTATTTGAGTGGTGGAAGCTAGGAATTACACACTTGTAATCACAGGAGTTGAAAAAATAGTAGGAAGACTAGAGTCTTCCAAATTAAAAGAGTCAATGCAAATTGGATCTTCTACTCTCTCAAGAGAACCTATAATATCAGGAACTTCTTCCACCTTAGGTTCTTGCTTTATAACAGTCATCACGATGGGTCACATTTGAGATGGTTCCCCTTTATCAAAGGGTGGCTAAGAAGGCCTATTATTATGAAAGTCTATAGCAACCCATCAACTTGAAGGTAAAAGTTTGACCTATGCATCTAAAACTATAATTAAAGGCTCTCCTTGTATTATTTTCAATAGCTCCTTGATTAGTCTAGCCATTTGAGTCTTCTCTAAAACTTGAGCATCATCCTTTGCATTCAAGAATAAAAATTCATGGTCATAAGGTTCATGTTGGTATGGGATACCTAGACCTTGTATATGTTTTTAAATCCAACCATGAGGGTCCCAATCTCTATGTGGTAGGGTGGCCAATGAATAGTAATCCTGAGCTTTATCAACCTCTCTGAAATACTTCTAGTTGACATATCACATTCGACTAATCTTAAAATGATAGCCATGAAATATGCTTTGTTTCTTCTTCTTTAAGTCTTCATCAGCACCCCACCACAACTGGTATGCAATCTCTTATTTGGCTAATTTATCTGGCACATATTTTGGGAGATACAATGGGTCAACCTTGTTCCTTAAAACCATGGTCACTGTATAGTTTAGGTAGAGGCAATAGTCTCCTCTTAGAATCAGTGTATCAATAATGCTTTTTTATATTTTGAGTAATAGTGCCTTATGTATTACCCTTTATATCTAGGGATACACGTCGTCTACAATTCTAACTATATTCTTTGTATATGTGTAAATGTGTATGAATGAATAAGAGTCACATATTCAATTTTTGATGTAATCTAGAGATGGGCTTTAGATCAGCCCATTATGCATGTAAACTATGCCCATGACTACATCTAAAAGGTAATACATCAAGTAGAAATGACCTCCCATGGGCCTCTTGTCTTTATGCAATACCTATTCCCATAGCCTAGCACTAATTATCTCTTTGAGGGTGAAAGTTATCTCTGAGGTCATTGATAGATCCGAAAATGGTACCCACTCCAAGTGAAGAATGTGGATGCTAGGGTAGCCATATATTTTGTTTAACATAGCCATTTCAATGCAAACTTCCATCTAAAACTTGGTGATAGGTACCAACTATTTTTCCTTGAGGATAATAGTTTCCCTAGGGATAATCCACTTGTTCAGCATTTTTCCAATTGTGTTGTTCTTCTTCCATGATGTAACTCTATGTGAGTCAAATGTAACATCTATAATAGGCAAAAATAGGTAACTCTAGAAGGCATCTACTAAAATGTAGCAGATGATAGTTTTATGGTCCATGTGATGTAGAAAATTGCCAGCAGTTACCTTGCCCCCAAAGAATAAATCCCATAATAGGTTGATGCAGGGCATCACCTTAGGCTTGTCTACTATAAAGTATAATCCTTGTCATTTGAGTGGGAGTAAATATGCCACCAATTACCTCTGTGCTAGTGTTATATTTTATTCACATGCATGCGTGTCTACTTTCTTGATTACGTCCCACATAGCTGAATAGTTGGAATACTCACCATTGAACACTATCAAATCAAAAATCATGTCTGTGTATTCTATGGAGTCTTTGGTTGAAAACCTGGAAGGTGGATGGAATCCCTTGAATACCCTGGGTGAAGAAGCCATTGTTAATCTATTATGCCCATAGATTTCTAGTTCTTCAATTTAATGGATTGGATCTTCTAGAAGTAATTCATAGTTTGAATGCATGTGCCTATGGTTTCGAGTTCTCTCAGGGATGTAAATTCACTCAGACTTGTTAGTAATCGATATGCATGATGTTTGATTTCAATTCAATGATGTAATTTTTAGTATTTAATTTTAGTTCATGTGATATAATGCTTAATGTCTCTAAGATTATTTTACTCCTTTAATTCAAACCTTACCACTATATTTTGGTGGGTATGCCATATAGGCTTTCTATACGTTCAGATGAATGCCACATTATTGCCTTTGACAAGTGTCACGTTGTCGCTTCTTTTATTTGGATTCAATTATGCCATGAAGGCTTTCAATAGTTGAGTGTTAGATGTTGTGTTGGAATAGGTTCAACCCAAATTATTGTAATATAAACACATCTCGTAAATAAAAGTTTTGAAAACCTATGGTAGACACCTTTTGTGCAGCCTACGAAGAACACTTTTTTTTAAAGGCCAAGTTTTAAACATAGGTTTTGAAATGTAATTTATAGGCATTTTTCCTAAAGACCAAGATGTTAAAATTAAGTTCTAAAGTGCATTTCCAAACACTTTTACCTAATATCGAATCTTAAACAAGACATGCGAACAAAGGTTTTGAAGCCCACTTTCAGACAATTTCTCTGACTACTTTTGTTAAACATTTTCTCTGAAGACCTAATTCTAAATATAAGTGCTGAACATTTTAACTAAAGACCTAATTCTAAACAGAAGCACCAAACATTTTTTTTGAAATGTAAATGCCAAACACATTTTCCAAAGTGTAAAAGTTGTGAAGTACTGGAGTTTCGAACAAAATCTATGATCAACACAAATGTCAAAGATATGCATAAATTGCAGACAAAGTTATGAAGACAAAATTTGTGAGTAAATGAACAAAAAAATTTATGAACATTTTTTTCAAAGGTTAAATAGATGTGAAGGATAAAAAATGTCAAAAGATGACTTCCAAACAAAATTTATGAAGACTTAAAATATGTGAAGAACACAATTGGTGAAAGGCAACATATGTGAAGCCTAAAATTTTATAATCACTGCACATCGTCAAAAAACTTGCATATATGCAAAACTTTTGAAAAGTATTAATAGGTTAATCTGAATAAACTAAACATGTGAAAATGTCCCCTTGTGTTTATATTGAACATCCAAGTTAGGTGCACATATAAAAATCTATGAAAGAAGATTTTCAAAATAGACCTAGGTCTTTCATAATATAGTGTGTCCCTATTTGAAAGAAAAAAATAGAGAAAGGGGGTATGTTGAGTATAATAAATGATGACTCACAGGGGGAATACTCCTGAGTATTTGAGAATTTATAACATTTGGTTATCAATTCCAAATTGATAATGAACCATTTTATAAGAGAATAATTAAATCAAAAACATGAAAGAGACTCCAAACAACTACATACAACATACTTGCCTTACTCATACCCTAGGTATGTGTGATAAAGTAATTTTATTTTTACCCCTGTTATGAGAATTTTAACAAAGACTTAGAATAACTATAGGTTTCATTCCAATTTCTTTGAAAACATATTTAAAACTAAAGAAGCTTAGGCATTACTTTGTTGCTAGCCATGCGTCCACAGCCCTGATAGAAATACCTTTGGTTCCTCATCTTTTTTCCTCCTATATTCTTACATGATGCGTAATAAATTGATCTTATTTCATCATGTGATCCTTTGATCACCTTTGGATTTTATTTAAGTTTATTGATCACTCATTTTCTTTTTTTTTAAAAATACGGTTGAAGGGAGAAGAGAAGAAACCATAGTGAACTAGTGTATGTGAGGGCATAATTTTACCAGATTTTCCATGCGAGATACATCTGTATCGATGGTTATTACCTTAAACAAGTATTAACATGAGAAGTGAATTTGATCTAGTGAAAATAAGAAAACTTTATAAATTTTTATTGAGTAATGAGAGTAGTTTTTATATACCTAATAAAAGTATTCAATGGTAACATGACCATGATTAATTTTTTACTACAAACTTGAATTATGAAGATCTCAAATATAAGGGCGTAAAACTACAAAAAAATCAAGTGATGTGATTCATTTTAGGTCCTTCTCATGCTATTTCTTTTATTATTTTCCTCATAGGTTTAGCCTCAAACATGGATAAGAAGTCCAGTGGATTGGGTACTTTCTTGAGTATACCAAGATAAGTCAATCAGATTACCATAAAATAAAAGACACCTAATATAGAAAGCAAAGAAGTAACTAAGGAAAGTAAAAATGTTGAAAACATGAAATGTTAACTTAGAAAGCAAAAGAACTAACTATGAAAGTAATAAATATATTCTACTCCTACCTCTACCCCAACACTTATTTTTCCTCAAGGACATGTCCAAATTGTACAAACATGAAGTAATGCTTCAAAAACTATCCATTGACTAGCTATGTCAATTTGTTACCTTAAAGGTCCCTTTAATAGAAAACATTATTACCCATGATCTCTAAAATATGATAAGGTTCAATCCATAGTGGGGTAAACTTATCATGTTGTCCTCTATTTTCATGGGCTTTGTCCCATAGAAGCACCAGGTTAGATATTTTGAATTCTTTACATTTTACTCTTCTATCAAACCACTTTTTGACTACATATTGATGTTTGTAGAAATTATACAAGGCTTCAGTCCTTGAATCTTTAATTTCTATTAGGTCCAATAATTGAGACTCCACTTTTTCACTTGGTTTCAAGTACTGCATAAATTGATATGTTGGCAATTTGAGTATTATTATAAAAATTGGTTGTCATTCATATACCAATAAGTAAGATTAAGCCTTAAAGACCTGGTTGTATCTTATTCGATCAGCCCATAATGCATATTTTAGTAGATGATGCCACTCTCTAGGTTTATCCATTGCTAACTTTTTAATGACATCAATCATGTTCTTATTTGTCGATTTAGCTAATCCATTTCCCTGTAGGTAATGGTTGGAAGATGACCTGATGGTGTTTTTATTATCATGGGCCCATTTAGTGAATTTAGTTGATTTGAATGCTAGTCCATTATAATAAAGTAAGGAAATAGGGGTACCAAATCTAGTTGTGATGTTTTCCTCTAGAAAGTTGATTACATATTGTGCTTTAGAATGCCTTATAGTTACTACTTAAGTCCATTTGGTGTAATAATCTATGTCAATGAATACAAATTTGTGGTCAACTGAAGAATTTGAGTTAATGACACTGATGAAATCCAAGCCACATTGAGTAAATGGTCTTCTTTCAATAACAAGCTGCAACAACATTATTACATGTTCTTCTCTTTTTGCCAGGACCTAACATTCATAACATGTTCTTATATGAAATTATGTATTCTTAAATGCTATTGGAAAGTAATAGGCCATTATGAGGATTTTATGATTTGTAGTGTTTCCAGATAGACGACCACTGCCTATCTTTTGGTGTAAGTTTTTTAGGATTTCTTGAACTTCTTCTCTTGATGCACATCTCAGGTAGATACCTTCATAATTTCTCCTATAAAGAATCTCCTTTCTAATCATGTAATTAGTAGTCTTGAGCCTTGAATCTCTCATTTGTTCTCTATTAAGTTCTAGGGAACAAGTACATGTAGTAAAT
The DNA here is from genome assembly GCA_037957365.1 of Torreya grandis. Lineage (NCBI taxonomy): Eukaryota > Viridiplantae > Streptophyta > Pinopsida > Cupressales > Taxaceae > Torreya > Torreya grandis. The sequence goes on along the minus strand of JARHVA010002130.1, from coordinate 512,748 downwards.
ATTTAATGATTTCTATATACCAATCTCTTATAGATACCTAGGTTTCACAAACCTCCCCAATGGTAATGTGTGGGTCAGGCTTAGTTATAAGCTAAATTATGCCATGTCCTATGATAATTTTGAAAATCTTGATTTCTATGTCAAACTCCTATAGTTTTACCATCGAATTTCCTCTGCGCTCTCTCAATTCTTTTTGCTCCAAAGTGAGCTTGAAAATGGGGTTTGACACAATAGTAATGGTCTTATTCTTCAAGATCTAGTGCCAAAATTTCTTTAAAACTTTGATAGGGGTAAAGATTTGATTATCTATAATGGAATATTTGAGCTCTACTTCTTTTAAATTTGTACTCATAAATGCAATAGGATGCTCACTTTCATCCTTTTTTTTAGTAAGCATAGTGACAATTGTATGTTTTGAAGCAAATGAATACAAGAAGAAATATTTAGAGAAGTTTGCGATTATTAATACTAGGGCCTGAGATATTACATCTTTGATGCCTTGAAAAGAATTTTAGGCCTCCAGTGTCCACTCCACTTTAGCATCTTACTTGAGCATTGCATTCATAGGTTTGATAATTTATGTAAAGCCTGAGATAAACTTCCTTACAAAATTTATCTTTCCAAAGAAAGACTTGAGCTCCTTCTTGTTGTTTGAGAATGTAATATTTAAAATCTCCTGAACTCTATTTGGGTCAATTGTAATTTCTTATTTGCTGATAATGTGGCCTTAGAACTTGCCCTCAATAACACCAAATACGCTCTTCTCAGGGTTTAGTGAGATGCCAAACTTTTTGCATCTTTCAAAGATTGATTGTAAATGGTTTACGTGACTAGTTTTGTTATTTAAAAAAATAGTGAGCTCATCCATGTAAATGATTATACATTTACCTATCAGCCCTTGGAATGATGGTCCATTTCTCGCTAAAAGGTAGTTATTATGTTGATTAGGCCAAAAATCATCCTCTTGTATGCATATGTCACATCTTGATTTCTCTCTAAGTTGAATAACCTGTTTGATTCATGGGTTATTATGGTTGTTAGCTAATTAACTATTGTTATATTTAATCTTTATGTCATAAACTGATTATGGGATAGTTACATGTTTCTTAATTTACATGATTGGTTTGTTATGAGTTAGCAATACTTTTACATTTTGTACATTATGATCATGTTTGTTAATTATACAACATTATTTTTTAGATATAATTATGTTTCAGGCTAACTACCTTCATTTTTGTGAGGTGTATGTAGGATAGATTCTTCCCTCAGAGTGTGGAGGGAGAGCATAATTGAAGAGGGTGATTTAGATGGAGACATTTGGGGATTACAGAGAACGAACCTAGAAATCTATTCACACACCACATTAGTATTTCATGTTTCATGATTAATTGGTTAAGTAGATAGTTGTAGTATACTTTATTTTATGTATGAATGTTTGTTGTGATCTTTTATGTTTTGAGTAATCTAGTTGTTGTTGATGATCATGTTGATTTATTTGAGTGATTTCACTAATTTTGTGGTCGTACGTAGCTTATCTTGTATAATGTAATTGCTTGGTTGAATGAATGAATCTATATATGTTTTTACTTATCTCACTACCTTATTGGGTACAGCTATGTAGTATAATGATTTGATGTTATGTATGCATTGCTATAATAAGTATAGATGGATTCCATTGTTGTTATTTGCTCTATAGGATTAAGGTAATAATAATAATTAGAAGATTATTATTATAATATATGTTTATCCTAATGTCAAAATATATCAATAAAATTATTTGAAAATGTCATTTATTTGATTTCGTGTTGACCAAAGGTTAAATGTTCATAACATATATCAGACACTGATTATATTGTTAAATGATTAAAGGAAATCATTGCGTTGGCAAAGTGTTGTAGTTGAATGACTTGGTAACAATAAATAATAGTCCTTTTAAATCATATATGTTATAAACGTGCTATAAAGTCATTATGTTGATTAGTCAGTATTTGATTTACATGAAAATAAAGGATTAGTCGACTAGTCAAAGGTTGACCTTGCATGGAATAAACATTGGCTATTGTGACTTGTTTAGTCTGTTTGTGAGGTTATTGTTTAAGTCAATGGTATGCAAATATTATTTAGATTATATGATGATTATTTTATTGAGTCTTTTAGAAGTCTCGATATGATTAGGGTTTCTAATCACTCATTAACTTTGAGTTAACCATCATTCTTGTGAAAATCATGATGGGAGTTTTGTTATAGACTACAATATAATGGTGGTAGATTGTATCTTAGTGGGGATTCTATTGAGCTATTTTTTCATGTATATTTTCAATCGATTTTGTGTGTTGTTAATGGAGGAGAGTAAGGTGATGGAGAAGAATAAACAAAAAGATAAGAAAGTTGTGAAGCATGACATATGACACATAGAGAGTAGCATATGAAAGGAGAAGAAGATGTGAATGAGTTAAGGAAAAAAAGTAATTCAGCTTCCTTGGTATAATCATATTCATAGGTCAGTTTTGTACTTACATTTATTGTGTGTAATGATTGATTGATTTTGAATTGAAATGGTTAATGGGTTTTCATTATTTGAAATAGTATGGAAAAATTATAATGGGTTGTATGTAGGGCCCTATAGAAGGCTCAACCTCTGCAAGACCCTACATCCAACCCAGGGTAACCTAGGGGATTTGGGTAGAGCCATAGAAATTGCATTAGTTGTTTTAGGCTATAAAGAAGCTCTGTCTTAACTCTTTTTCATTTCAAAAATCTTTGTTCAACTATGGAAAGATTATTGATTGATGGGTATATTTGATTTGGCTCAAATTAGTGTTGTTTTTGAACCGGTTTGATATATATTCATTACAATATTTAAAAATTATAGATTGAAATTTTGGGTTGCTAAGAGCTCGACTGTGTGTAAACCTAATTGGATTTTGGGTATAGAGGTATAGGTTCATTATACAAAATGGACTATAGAATACACACATACACACATGTATATAGTCAATTTGAACTAATGAAATATACATACTTATATAAATATTTGTATATATATTTATGTATATACGGTATCTTGGAAATCTAGGGCTTTCGAGGGAAACTATATATATTAAATATGACCAACTGTAGGATGCCTATATAAACAAACTCGAATTATTGGGTTTGAATGGAATTATATTGTTTTAGATTCCAAAAGAATTCATATATTTTAAAATAAAATCATAATTTTTATATTTTTGACTCTATTTTAGATTTGGTAATATGTATACTTATACATGGGTTTGTAAACTAATTGATTAAAGCCATAAAAGATGAACTAGATATGGGTAGGATGAAATAATGAACTATTGTCTATGCATTAGGATTTAAACATAAATATATACATGAAGACGTTAAATTTAATATGGTAGAGTTAAGATTTCATTGTATTCATTATATATAAACTACACATATGTATAGCTATGACTGTATATTATTGATTATTCAGATTTATCTATGGTTTGAGTAAGAATATAGCATAATTGCTGAAATACTGGGTATGTGGTTTTGTAAATATAAATTGCACAAATTTATGAAGTCAAATGTAAGTTGTTACATTAATTCAAAGATGGGCATAGTCGACTTAGTGTGTATTTCATCATATGCATTTAATTTAAATTAATGGATTGTAGTAATATGATTAAATGGAATTGGTATAAATGATTGTCTATGTGTAATGGGTGAATCATATAAATTTTTTGTATGATTTAGTGAAACAAGTATATTGTGATTTATTTGGTTTTTAAAAGGGGCTATGACTTTATATTATTGATTATTTAGATTTATCTATGGTTTGAGTAAGAATATAGCATAATTGCTGAAATACTGGGTATGTAGTTTTGTAAATATAAATTGCACAAATTTATGAAGTCAAATGTAAGTTGTTACATTAATTCAAAGATGGGCATATTCGACTTAGTGTGTATTTCATCATATGCATTTAATTTAAATCAATGGATTGTAGTAATATGATTAAATGGAATTGGTATAAATGATTGGCTATGTGTAATGGGTGAATCATATAAAATTTTTGTATGATTTAGTGAAACAAGTATATTGTGATTTATTTGGTTTGTAAAAGGGGTTATGGGTCTATTTTGTTAACTAGATATATATATTACGTATACAAAATACTCTAAGTCATGGACAGTGGATGTTTTCTTAGAATATACCATATATAATAAAGTATTTGTACAATTTTGAAAATAAATTTGAGAGTTATAAAAATATACATATATATGGTATAAAATACATGGTTGTTCGTCTATTTTATAAACTGGTTATTATTATACCATATATGTATGTATGTATATAAGTTCACATCTATGTTATGTTTGAAAATAATATTATCATAACAATGTGAATGTAGTTCTTGTATATATTTTAATAGTGTATGAAAGTATTAGGATAATGTATTTAAGATTTTTAAATATAAAGCATATTATGATGTTTTGGACTGGCTTTTATTTTATATGTGGAATATGAATAAATATATAAGCCTGTGTTATAATGTTGTTTCAGGGATGAAATAACATTATAAGTTACTTTGTGATTTAAGTTATTAAAAGTCTAGATATATCATTATCTGGATGGTATGTTATATTGAGGACTATTTTTGATTTTGTTTATATTTTGTAACAAACTAGATGTTATAGATTCATTGCATTTCATTTGACGGACTAAATGAATGTATTTGATGTTTCTATACTTAGCATATTCTTATCAGTTCAAGGAAAATATTTTGAATGAATCTATTAGTTTTTATATTATTATATATTCTTAACTGAATCTCACATTCATGACTTTAAATAAGTAGTAAATGGATTATACTAGCTTAATTCGTGCCATCAATACAAGATGAGGTGTAATCCGATTGAGTGGTGTGTATGAATATAACTGATCCTAGAGATAATTAATTATTGAAAACTTTGGCCAAAGTAATGTTTTAATTAAATATTATCATTTCATATTTTGATATAATTTTCATATTTGTGCAATATCATATTAGAATGAATTTATTTATGGTACACATTATGTATTAGATATCTACAACACACAGGTTCTGGTTTGTTACTCTAGATTCCCACAACATCATTATATACCCATCCATTAAGGGAGGGACATCCCTTTGTTGGGAGAGTGTGAGGGATATATGGTCCATGGTTGGTGTGGAAAAATGCTTAGTTGATTCTCTCATTCCCACCTGGAGTACTACACTAGAGACTACACTTGAGATTATAGATTGATACTTGAGTCATGGATACTCATGCTCTATCAAGATTTGTATCATGTTTTATTATTTAAGATATTATATATTGATAAAAAATTTAATATTTATATACTATACTTCTAAAAGAGTGGCTATAATGTTGTATCTATCGTGGCTAAATTTATACTATTTCATTTATGATTAGATGTAGTATTTATTATTTAATCAACATTGTTCATGATTATCATATTTATTCATGGTGATCTTTAGCTAAGTGGATTAACTATAAACCTATTGATTAACTAAAAAATGTAGTTAGTTAAAGATCACTTAGATTTCTCATGGTGAAATCTGTAAGATGAATATGTGTAATTAATTTTTTTAAATTTTTTTTAATATATTCTAGTAAAACCCAGTGGAGTTGTTACATTATGGTATCAGAGCTGAAGCTCAAACTCTATGACTTAATGTGTTTGCTATGCAAACTTATTCTCTTGATAAGCAGGAAGAATAATGGTGCACATTAGACCAGGAGGTGAGGGTACTTCAAATACCAAACCCCTTTTTGATCCAAATTAATTTGTCATTAAGAAAGCTGTAAAGTTGGACCAAATACTCATGACCTTGCAAGAGACTAGAGACTGAATTATGGCCCTAGAATAGGAATTACATGAACATGAAGAGGATAATGCTCAGGAGGAACCTGAAGAGCATCTTGATGATTAGGAACATCTTCAAGAGCAAAGGCATGAAGAAGTGCCTCAGGATGTGAGAGCTCAAGTAGCTATAGAGATGGCATGGGATACGAAAAAGGTAAATCCACCCAAGTTTAATGGAACTATATTTTGACATGGAGCTAAAGCGTAGATAACAAAAATGGAGAAATATTTAGAGATTCAAAATTACTCTAAAGTCAAGAAAGTGCTATGGGGAGCTTATTAGCTTGCTAGTAAAGCAACAACTTGGTGGGCAAACAAGAAGCTCAAGATGAACCTTGACTCAACCACCACCACTTATAATAATTTGTGACACCATTTAGGTCATGATGGCTTTTACAACTATACTTTGATAAAAAACTTACAAATTTTTAAAATCTTAAGCACAAGGGGATTTGTTGGTGAATGAATATTTGGAGTAATTCATCAAGCTCCTTAAATATGTACCTTAGTATCAGGTAGATAAAAGGTTCAAAATTAGGAAATTTATCATGTGATTAAAACCCTAAATTGGTTGTAAATTATATGTGCATGATCCATCTACCATAGATCAGGTATTCGAAAAGGTAGTCAAGCAAGAACAAAAATTGAAATATCTTTCCCAAGTCAGAGATAAGTTCAAAAAAAAGTTTTAAAGTTTCAAATTAGCTTTCTAAAAGAAGAACTAGAAGCAGAGGAGTGGAGACTCCAAGGGTTAGTTCAAGAATCAAAATGCCAAGTTCAACAATGGCTCAGGGAATAGGAAACCTGACAATGGTTTAAAGGTTGGTTTCAGTGGAAACCAATAGTCTAATAAGAAAGGACTAGTTGGAGGTTGCTTCATATGTGGATGTTCTACTTCTCAACAAGGTACATTCTATCAACAGAATCATGTAGTTATTGATAATCATCAGGCTGAGTATCAAGCTTCACCCATAAAACTATCAGGTATTTTGTTCGATCATCTAGTTTATATTTTGATTGACATAGGAGCTATAAAATGTTTCATTGCTCCTTAAATTATTAGTAAATTATCTAGAAAAGCTAGAGTTATGGAAAATGCATGGTCGGTATAGTATGGGAATGAGTCAAAGGTTAAAGTTGACAAGTGTTTAGTCGAACTAGAGATTAAGATGCTTGAATTCACTACAGTAGTAGATATTTTTACTACATTGTTAGGGTCATATGGTGTGATCCTAGGAGTCAATTAAATTATAAAGCATAAATCTAAGGTTCACTATTATCTAAAGAAAGTTAAGTGTTAAGATGATTTTGGACATTAGACACAACTTTAGGGTGAGAAAAGGGAATTAAAGCTAGGGCATATTTTTGTAATTCAACTCAAGAAAGCTCAAAGGAAGGGTTGTCAGGCATTCATCATTAAGATAAATGAAATAGATGAGTCTAAGGAACCATTTATCGAAGACTATCCTTTTTTGATAAACTTTTACGTGTTTCTAGAAGAATTACTGGGATTGCCATCTAGACATGAATTTGATTTCTTGATTGATATCATAGCTAGATCAAAACTACAATCTAAAACATCATACAAAATGAAAATCACTAAATTAGTTAAGTTAAAGGCACAGCTTTAGGAGTTGTTGTTGAAAGGACTGATTTGACCAAGTGTGTCACCATGGGGTGCACCAGTTGTCTTCATCAAGAAGTATGGTACTCTTCACTTGTGTATATATTATAAGATGTTGAATAAATAAATGATCAAGAACAAATATCTATTGCCATACATTGATGATCTCTTTGATCAAATATGAGGGGCAATAATATTTTATAAGATTGATCTTAGATCAGGGTATCATTAGTTGAGGATCTATGAAGAGGATATTCCAAAAACAACATTTATAACTCAATATGGGTACTACGAGTTCATATTGTTATCATTTGGATTAACAAATGCTCCTATAACATTTATGAATCTTATGAACAATGTATTCATAGATTACCTAGATTATTTTTTATTGGTATTTATTAATGACATCCTCATTTATTCTAAGGATGAGGAAGAGAATCTACAATATCTAGAACTAGTTTTGTAATGTTTATGGAAGCACAAGTTGTATGGTAAGTTGTCTAAGTGTGCATTTTTCCAAAAGAAAGTGAAATATTTGGGACATATTATCTATGTGGTTGGTATTTTAGTGGATCCAATAAAGGTAAGAGCCATATTTGAGTGATCGACACTAAAAAATGTGCATGAGGTAATAAGTTTCATGGGATTAGTAGCTATTACAGGAAATTTGTAAGATAGCTAATCCAATTACTTCTCTCTAGCAAAAGAATCAAAGTTTCATCTAGTTGGATAAGTGTGTGGTAGACTTTTAAGAACTAAAAAGGAGGCTTACTTTAGTATCAATGATAAGAGTTCCCAATCTTAATGGTCAATTCTTAGTGATGACTGATACATCTAGGGATGATCTAAGAGGAGTTCTTATGTAGGATGACTCAGTGGTAACCTATGTGTCCAGGAAATTGAAGTTGTATAAGGTGAATTATGACCCTAATGACCTAGAACTTGAGGTAATTATGCATGCTTTACAAGTTTGGAGGCATTATCTATTGGGGAAACCATTTAAGCTCAAGATTGATAACTTGGGACTTAAGTATATCTTTACCCAACCAAACTTGAATGCTCATCAAAGATGATGGTTAGAGTTTTTATCTGATTATTATTTTGATATTAATTGCATCAAAGGTAAGGAAAACATAGTAGCTGATGCTCTAAGCCATAAGAGGTACATAACAACCATGGTTACTATCAGGATTACTTTTTGAGATTAGGTAATCAAATTCTTTCTAAGAGATGAATTCTATGATCAAATCAGGGAAGCATTATCTAAGAATGCTTAGAATCCTAGGTATAAAGGATTAAAAATAGAGAGTGATGGTATTTTGTGGTACAATGGTAGGATGTATATACCTGATAGAGATAATTTGAGGAGCATAGTGCTAAAAGAATTACATAATGCCCAATATTCAAGACATCCAAGAGTAACCAAGTTCATGAATGAGATTAGACCACTCTATTTTTGGAAAAGAATCAAGAAAAATAAAATGGATTTTGTGTCTTATTATCTAGAATGTCAGCATTTGAAAGTTGAACATGTGCATCCAAATGGATTACTATATCCACACAATATACCAAAATAAATATGGTAGGTGATTAGTATGCACTTCTTCCAAGGGTTTCCATTAATATGGAACTGACATGACATGATCTTGGTTATAGTTGACAAACTAACCAAGATAACCCACTTCATACTGGACAACTTGATAGATGATGCACCTATGATTTCAAAGAGATTCATGAAGGAAGTGTATCAATTGCATGGTTTATAAATAAGATCATTTTGAATCAAGATCCAAGGATGATTTCTAGGTTTTGGTTGACTCTAAATTCAACTTTGGGTAGATACTTGAATTTCAACACTGCTTATCACCCACAAACTTATGGGTAGGTAGAGTGAGTTAAATAGGTTTTATAATATTTCCTTCATATGTATTGCATGGATAAATAATACAAGTGGGTGGAGTACCTTCCATTGATTGAGCTTGCTTACAACAACTCATACCAATCAACATTGAAGATGGCTGTGTTTGAGGCATCGTATGAAAGGAGGTGTAGAACACTAATCAGTTGGGATAGGTTAGAATATGAGGTAGTATTTTAACCTAAGATGATTTCATAAATAGACGAGCAAGTTAGGACAATCAAATAGAGGTTGGTAAAGGCCAACTATAGATAGAAAATTATGTCGATATGAATATAATAACTAGGTAGTTTTCTATAGGTAATAAAGTGTTTCTACAGGTTAAGCCTCAGAAAAACATGATTAAATTTAGGAAGTTAGTGAAAATTTTATCAAGATATGTGGGACACTTCAAGGTTTTAAAAGTGGTCAATTATGTGGTGTATAGGCTTGCATTGCCACTAGATCTAGCTCTTTTGCATGATGTCTTCCATGTCTCTTATCTTAAAAAGTATGTTGCTAGTCCCTCACATGTGTTGGATTGGAATGCTTTACGTGTTCTAGACCTTGAGGTGGTCATGGTAGAACCAGTCAGAATAATTGACCCTCATAAAACTAGTTTGTGTAATAGAGAAGTGTCATAGTGCAAGGTCTAGTAGGACCAATATTATGAAGATAGTGCCACTTAGGAGGACTATGATGAGTTTTACAGGTTGTTTCCACATTTATTTTCTTGATTTGTTGTTGCATATTATATTATTTTTTGTTAAATAATGTTTTAAATTTAGAATTTGTGTTTGAATAAATGCCATCGAAATAATGACCAACTTTATTGGGGAAGGATGTCACATCCTGATTTCTCTCTAAGCAAAATAACCTATTTGATCCATGGATTATTATGGTTATTAGTTGATTAACTATTATTTAATTTAAGATTTATGTCATATGCCAATAATGGGATAGTTATATGTTGTTTAATTTACATTATTGGTTAGATATGAGTTAGTAGTACTTTTACATTTTGTACATCATGATCATGTTTGTTAGTCATACATCATTATTTTATGGATACAATTATGTTTTGGGCTAACTACCTATTAGGAACCCAAGTTGCACCCCATGAAGTTGAGTGTTTAATTATAATTCAAACATGGACTAACATGAGAATGGTCTAAAGGTTGTGTGTGACCTTATAACTAGACCAAACCTTTAGATTATGGGGCTAACTCCCCTAGTGCATCTATTTGGCTTAGTTTACTAAAACTTATTACTATTAGGGTGAAAATCGAAAGAAAATACATAAAATGAATCTACTCTAAGGGATGGTGATGCACCTATATTGATTATCCACTCAAATTGAACTATTAACAATACTAGTAGATAATGCATATGATTGAATTACTATCTTCAATGGCTTTTGAGCAACAATGTTTCATATAACTATTGGTTTGAATGATTAAAACATGAGGGTGATGAGAAGAAAGCTTGGTTTGAGGTACTTATAATTAGACTTCCACTCCAAAATTGAGACATCAACATCATAACACACTAGATGACCTACATAGAAAGCCTATTAGGAGCTAGGTGAGACTTGGACCTACAAAGTGGAAGATTCCACCACATGTGCATAAAAAAAAAAGTATAAATAGACTAGATACTGATTATGAAGAAGTTGTAATATTATATTATTCAGTCCAATAGGTTTACAAGTATAAAATTAAGTAAAGTTTGTTCATACCCAAGAGAGGGATATAAATCAAGGCCTTAAGTCTTGAATGTATATAATGGGAATGGAGAGAGAGAGACAAGAGCCCCTAAAAAAAAGAAATGTGATATTGACTTAGTCCTTCTCCAAATGCTACGTAGTATATCTTGATTAAAATTTCATTCACCTTTCAAAAAATAGCATAGAGGTTCATGTTAAAACATGTTTTAAATATTTGAAGGGGTCTTGAAGAGGTCATCAACCCTAATTGGTGGAGCTTGATCCATAATAATTCCTAAATCCTTGCTCAAGAACCCTATATACTTAGTTGAATGCTTCCCTTGACTAGAAAATGTCTTTTCCTTGAAAGTAGGTAGTCAATCTTAATTCATTATTCATTGAAACATTGTTCCTAAATATTCATGAAGTATCTCCAGCTGGTTGAGGTTGTTAAGAGTCCTTTAGTGCTTGTTTTGACCACTTCAACATACTAGGCATTGGAAGGAAGTAGAGTATGATTAGGACTCTTTGAGGATATTTCAACCTTTGAAACCTTCTCCAAAATTGAATTGAATTATTCCACACTTTAATAGGCATAAGAGGGAAGGAAGATCATTAGTTAAGCCTTTAGGAAACTTTATGCATCATTTAATGCTTTTGAACACTTGATTCCTTCTTATGCAAAAGGCTTATGAGAGAGAAATTGAGTTTTTGCTTAGGACCAAGAAAAAATACACCATTGATAGCTTATTATCATGGCATCATACCTACATCAAGGAAATTGGATCCATCAAGTAGTCTAAAAGACATCATTTTGCTCATTTTGCTTGCTAGAGAACTCATTCCTTATAGCCCTAAAAACCTGAAAAGTTCCTTGCATAGAAGATTGTACAGACTAAATTGAAAACTTGGGCACCCTTTTTACTACCATGTATCACCTTACAGATCCACATAAAATTTTATGATTAGAATCCAAGTGGAAGTACTCCTTTTTCTCTATTTTATTCTCCAATTAGTCCAAATTAGCCCTCCTAGTCCTAGAAAGAGAAATCTTTCCCAAATGACCACTCACACATGTGAAACTAGTCAAAAGCATCTGATTCCATTTACCTATGATAATACAATCCTTCATGCCAAATTTGGGGTCCTGAAGCCTTGTGGAAGTATGCAAACCATGAAACCACCTTGCTTCCTAAACTTATTTTGAACCTGTTTAGGATTACCTTGAAAAATGTGCCTAGTTTAGACACTTGAAAAATCTCCCATTCAAGGTTTTGAACTTTTTTAGTTTTTAAAAGTCCTAAATTAACTCATCTTATGATTTGGAAGTTCTCCCCTTCTCATAACACATAAAAAACACTAAAAATAGGTTGTCTTGAGCAATTCATACTAGTGACATCAACATCAAAATACATGTGGAGAACCTCCTTGGAGTTATCAACAACATACAAGAGGTTTTATGAGAAAACTATGTCATTTTATATGATTTTGAGGTCTTTCTCTGCAAATTGGTCACAACTAGGGTTTTAGGAGGGGTTAAGACCTATTTGGGGTCTTAAAAATTATTCATAAAGATGGGACATCCAACTGACCTCCTTCCACTTTTGAATCATTATTTATAGACCCATCAGCTATACCAAAAGTTTTGTACTCCCATGCAAAGTGTGAGCAATGACATGAGCACTTAAAATTGCTCTTCGACTGGCTTGCTTAGTGTTTCTCAAGACTAAGAGAGGTCTACCTTGAGTTCTAGGTCTCAAAACTCCTTCAATATATTGTGAAAAGATAAAAACTTTATATAAACCCCCCACATGATACTACATGTATTTTAAGTGATGGTTACCCTTCTCTGTGCTCATGGTGTACTGATTAGGGTACTTAGTGTTTTGAGCTTGTCTCTCCTTACTATCCCTCAATGGCCTTGGATTAAAAAATGGCATTTGTTTCCACCTAATAATGAATGGATACCTACTTTATGACTATTTACTTACCTTAAGATCCATTTATGAGGTCCGATAACTTGTTTCATTCCCTTAGAACTCAAGTGGATCTCTAGGTCTCATGGATGCTCTTGCCTATGGAGTGGGCAATGCTTGAGACAAAAAAATGGATATGTACACTATTGGTATGACCTTATAGATACCACGGACACTTAAATCCACTAATTACCACAAATTTCACCAAATTTCAAAGATTTATCATGCTTTTAGAGGTCTCAAAACACTGAATTCCTTCAAGACTAGCCTGTAGGCTTATGATCATGTTAAAGCAATGAAGGTCATTTTGTGTTTAAGACTTCATAGTCACCTTAATTGTATATGAAACTCTTAAAAATGTCCAGAATGGTTTATAAAAGTGTTCTATCATGATTCTTAATAGGCATGACCTCTCAAACTAGTCTAAGACACTAAACTCCATAATGGAAAATTTGTATGCACAATAGGCCTAATGACCCTAAAGCTCTTACATTGAGTCTTTCTATTCATCCTAACAAAAACTTAATGAAATAAATTCATTATTATATATAATGTTCCTTTAAAATATTATTAATTCAACCTTAATAATTAAAAATACATCATACTCATCTTGTTATAGGGTAGGACTCTAGGTCTACAATAGGCCATGTTTTGTCTTCATTACTGTAAGTGTACTAATATGATTATTGTAGGTCATTTGAGGGGTTTATTACTCTTCCATACACCTCTCTCTCTTTCCCTTAGGTTTTAAAAAACTTTTTTTCACTAGATACCTGCACCTTCTCTGCCCTTCCTTCAAGCTTAAAGTCAGTCTACTTTTGGGGTAACCTGTAGGTGACCTTTGAGAACCACTTAGAATGGTGGACTGTCGTCTTGTGCTTAAACCTCACTGTCACATAAATAGCCTTCTAAATAGCCCTTTAAATTGACTAAAGTTCAAAATAGGGGACAAGAACCTTTCAACATCTCAGCTAACTCAAATTATATGCATTTTAGGTCCAACTGTCTGGTTAGCCCCTGTAGATGTCTTTCTTAGGGTTAGCGTTGTAGGGCTTGACTATGCATTAGTTTGAATGTAACTCTTTTTAATATTAATTTCCTAATTTTATAGTTTTCTTGATTTAATACACAACTCCACAAGCCTATATACCTCTGACTGATAAGTTTCTAACATGCTAATTAGACCTTTGCAATCTTGGTATCTTTATTGTCTTTCAAACTTAAATAGGCCTAATTGGTAGGTTGTAGGTTATTTTTTAGGTTACTTGACTATGTAGCTTGAGTAGGCATTTTTTAAATTCATACTCATGAATATTTATTGAAGGGAATGTTCACATTATAATTCTAAATGGCATTGTGGTCATGGAAGATCTTCTTGAGCTGATGAAGTCACTTGGGTTCTAACCTCTAACATGACTGTAGGTGCCAATTGATTGTATTTTCATTACAAGCCCAAGTGGGTTTGAGCACTTGAATTGATTTTTGTCTTAATGGTATAGGTTTGGCCACTATATTCATTCTCCTAGAATCTTAATATCTCAATAACCATGTATACCTCTTTACCAAGCACTAGGCCACTTTAGGGTTATTCATTCACTTGTACGGTATCGTGTAAGCAATGGTTTATACACCAAGCTTTGTGTATGGGATATTGGGAACCTTAAATTTCTCATGATTTCTTGTAGTCTTCAATGTATTTGATAGGAGTTATATGAGTGTCAATTTACAACTCCATGTTGTCAAGACACTCTTAACACAAATTTTAATTCATGAATGCATGTTAATAGGCTTGCATGATTGTAGGTGCTTAAAGCATTTGTAAAGCCTTTTGTTTGAAAATGCATTTGTACTATCACCATAATTATACAAGGTTCTAATGGATCAATAGTGTTTCTTAATTTCACTATGGCCTCTCATTGCTATTCAAACCTAATATGATGTTCAGGCCTGGAGAAAGT
Source organism: Torreya grandis (assembly GCA_037957365.1). Taxonomy (NCBI): domain Eukaryota; kingdom Viridiplantae; phylum Streptophyta; class Pinopsida; order Cupressales; family Taxaceae; genus Torreya; species Torreya grandis. The sequence continues at coordinate 497,690 of JARHVA010002130.1, read as the reverse complement.
CATTCACATATCATACAAGCTCTCCAAAGAGAAAGACACTTTGAGAAATTGAAGAAGAACCACATATTAGATAAATATAAAATGATTCTATAAAAAAAATAGATCTTCCATGAATTATGAGGTATTAAATACCTCTAATAATCACTACCATGAAGAAGAAATAAATACTTGCAGCAGAACCCACTAAAATAACTTATGCACCAAGACATTCTTCCTTAAAGTGAAATTAATTCATGGAGATGATTTAACTAATGAAACCACCATTAAAAGGATATACAAGACCTAAAATAACCTACCTAAAAATTATTCCCTTTTATCGAATTATGAGCTTGAGAAATAGGTGCAAGAATAAACCCTTCTCAGATGAATAGGCCATAGTGACCTATTGTCGCTCTTATCAATTGTTCATAAATAAGAGGCCATAAATATATAAACCAATGCCCACAATTTAAATATTACTAGGACCCCTAACAATGGAAAAAGTTTCAACTCTGAACTCTCTCTCCTTTGTTCGTACCGAGGATTAAAAAATTGCCCTTCTAGTGTTGCCAAAGAGGTCGATATAAGAGACAAAATAGTTTTCATAATTTTAAGATTTTAAACCTCTCAAAAATCACATATTTAAACTTTTAATTGAAAAATAAGGTCTTTAATATGTTTGATTCTAAATTTCACCTAAAAAACTATACAAATAGCCACAAAATAGGTCTTTTTGGCACTAAAACTACCATAATCACTTGAGAATCCTATTGAAATTAATTTAAAATACATCCAACAGATCTTTTCATGCCTAAATAAGTAAATTATGTCTTTAAAATCAAATTTTTTAGTTATAGGGGTTGGAATTTGGCCTCTGGAGACCAAATTGCCAACATTTTTGGTGACTCACAAGGGTTGACCAGCTTATTGGTCAAGAAAACCCACACATCATCATGACATTGATGACTCACACATGGTAGTAAGACTTGATGACCATTTTTGGAATGAAAAAAACTAAAAATTCCCAAATAAACAACACTTAAAACTAAGAAACACACATAACCTAAGGAAACAGTAACAAGAGAAGACAACAAAACAACAAGGCAATAGACTACAAACTTATGCTAGCCACTTATTGAAACAAGTCAAAAAACACTAAAACAACTAACCTGAGATCAAAATTTTTCCTCCAAGATCAAAAGGAAAACTTCTTTGGTTACTATGGCACCATGAGGTCTAGTTACCATGCCTTGATTTGAGTCCAACCAAACATTATTCACTATATGAAGACTCCCACTTGCAGTTGAGGGATTTGGAATGTTCATGGGCTCTTGGGTAAGCATATGGAATTTATTATTTTAACCCTAAGTTCTTGGGTTATTTATATGTGTCCAACACCCAATTTTACTCATTCTAAATCTATATACCTTGCATGGTTAGCCTCATCTCTACCTCAGTCATAAGCTGCTCTTGATTTGTCATGCTCTCATGCAATGATTGTCTTGACAACTCAATTGATGGGCTTTGATTAGTGTCCTAATTTTTCTCTTGATACTACAAATGATCAAGTTATATAGTTTTCCTTACAAGACCATCCTTAAGCTCCTTATGGGGTAGAGATGGACTATCAAACCTTGAACAAAAGTCCTCTAAGTCTTTTCAAAAGGCCATCTCTTCATGATCAATTGGAAAGACATGGGATTCACTACCATCCTTACTATTTGATTGTGAAGCATTATGTTGATAAATCTCTTGTTCTATTACAACTTGATCATCTTAATCATTAATGAAACTAGAATTTTCTTGAACACATACCTTTTCTTGGATGTTTGAAGACTCTAGAAGGTTATCTCCTTGCCTTGCAGCTACTATGAGTTGAATAGATGCCTCACTCTCACACTCATCAGGGTTATTATGACAAAGAGTGGCTTCCATATCATCAAGGAGCTTTTGGTAACCATCTTCTTATTATTTAATTGGAGTGTCTTCCTCTTGCAGCTTATCTTGCACCCAAATAACCTCTTGGAGTTTATCCTCTTTTACACTATGAAACACTGATTCACACCTATCCTTATCAAGGGGTGTCCCAATGGTGATTTAATCTTATTGATCACTCAAGCCATTATGATCCTCTATCACTATAGCTGCTTCTTCTTCATTTGTCTCACAAAGAATAGGCTCCTTCTCAAGGAATGACATAGTGGATCCTTGAAAAGACTCAAGAAGATGAGTCAAATCTAAAGGTGTTGTAGATGCTTTATCATGCTCATTGAGTTGTACACATTTGACAAGCATCACTTCCTCTTTATATTGCATTTTATCTTGAATATACTCCTATGAAGGGAAGGTCTTGAACTCTTGAGGAGGGAGGGGTGGGGGCTGAATATTTTCCATTTTTTTTTCTCTTCAACATCTTGGCTTATACTTGACTGGTCTGCTCCTCCCCTTAACTACTGAGTTTGTTTCCAATATGGAAACTAATATGTAGGAACTTCTTATTTTGCATTTGTTTTAGCATTGGGCATGAATGTAGGAACCTCTTATTGGGATGGGTTTGCTTTGCAATTACCACTGATTGATATAGGAGCTGGTTTACAAGTTCAACTTGTTTAGTAAGGTGAGTCTCAAAATCAAGAACCATATGATTAAAGGTCTCTTCATGTTGATCAAACAATGAATGGCCTTGCAAAGTCTGTTGTAAATCATGGGATTGAACCTTCTCAATACACACTTTTCCCTCCCTTTAAACTCTCTCTTGGGTAAACCTCCAAGTAATAAAAGTTGGCAAGGCTTGTAAGGAACCTTGAGGTCTTTGACACACATTTATTTGACACTCTTGAGAGGGAAAATGAAGTTCAATGGAGGAATGATGTGGAATAAAGGAGGGTACATGTTGTTGGTAGGATTGGACTTGTTGTCTCTCATGAACTATCAACTTCTCTTCGATGTTTGAAACTAAACCACTTATGTTAAACATATCACCATTGACTCTTGAATGACCTTCTCTCATGAAAAATGCCCATTCTTTCTTAGCTTTTTATATTGAATTCCTCATGCTCTCAATCACATGCCTAAGTATTTATTGTCCATAGCTCCTTTGGGTATCAGTGATCACCATGTGTTTTTAATAGCCAAATAAGGTCTTTTTAAAGTTTGATAGAGATTGACTTTGAATATGAGTAGGCTGACCAAGAAAATCATGATGTTGCCATGCCTAATTAGGTTGATAAGAAGGCTACTAAGGAGGTGAATAAGGTTCATAATGGGGTTGGAAATCTTGGAAATAAGGAGGCTCATTATAGGAATAAAAAGGGTGAATGTGTTAGGGTGTGGAGCTAAAAGCTTCACCCAAATGCAAACAGGAAGGAGGATGCTGAGTATGCAGTCGCCGACATCGGCAGGATCATCGACGTCAGTCAGTGGACAGTGCAAAAGGAAACTGACCTCGACAGCTATCGGCCGATGCCAATCACCTCCAGTCAGACAGGGACCGACGTCGGTCGCCTGTGGCAGTTCTAGAACTGTTGTTGATGAATAGTCAGTTAAGTAAATGGGCAGTTTGCATGATGAAGACGAGTTCGAGTCTTGAGCCACAAGTCTAATCATTGTATGCATGAGATCTATATAATAGACTCATGGGCTGTATTGTTAAGTTGAAGAACTATGAAGAACTAAGTAGAACTTGGAGAGTTCTTCCCATGGTAGAATCAAGTAGGATTCTCCATGTATGTAAGATTAGGTTTGATATGCAGGGTGTTGCAGGGTCATGGTGGAGATCTACATGTGATAAGTAAGATCAGGGTTGGTCTGTTGGGATGTGTGAATGCGAGGGTCAAACAGAGATCGGTGGGGGAGCAAGATCCAAGGTGACAGCAATACATCAAGAGCAAGATCATGGTTAGATCTACTTGGAGTACTGGTTCGTACTCGATTGTACAGGCATATAATGAGGTGAACAACAACTTGTGTTAACTGTGTGTTGTGACCTATGAGAGAAGATTACTTAGGTGGAAAGATTACTGGGAGCCCTTGAGGAGGAAGCCTCATAGAGGTGGAAGAAGAGTGTGATCTCTTTATTGTAATTTCCTTTGTAATGAGTTGAATACAATTGTGTGTTGCCTCTCATATTCTATGTTATTTCTCATTGATAGTTATTTGTTCTTCTGGGTATTTTCACATGTTTAAGTTGCTTATACATTGGTAATCATGTGTGCTCTTAAATCTAACAAGTTGTGTCAGAGCTTTGGGGAACTTTGGTCCTGTCAAATGGTATCAGAGTGAGGTTGGACGTTCTTAGAGTGAGCTTGACTAACAGGTGGTTCAGATCTGTTAAGTGTTGTTGATTACAGGTTACTCACAGGGGTTACTATTTGAGTGGGAGTATAACAAGGCAAAAGAATGGATAAATTCAGACACAGGGGTAGCACCACAGGAGGTGTGGTGGGTTTTCTTCAAGTGGGAGCTTGAAGAAGGATACAAGCTAGGATGCAGAATAGACAAAGTACTGGTATAGGTACGGGTGCAACTTTTTATCTCCAAGTGGGAGATTGTTAGGGTGTAGAGCTAAAAGCTTCACTTGAATGTAAATAGGAAGGAGGATGCTGAGTATGCAGTTGCTGGCATTAGCAGGATCACCAACGTCGGTCAGTGGACAGTGCAAAAGGAAACTGACCTCGATAGCTATCAGCCGACATCGGTCACCTCCAGTCAGACAGGGACCGACGTCGGTCGCCTGTGGCAGTTCCAAAATTGCTGTTGATGAACAGTCAGTTAAGTGAACGGATAGTTTGCATGATGAAGATGAGTTCGAGTCTTGACCCACAAGTCTAATCATTATATGCATGAGATCTATATAATAGACTCATGGGCTGTATTGTTAAGTTAAAGAACTATGAAGAACTAAGTAGAACTTGGAGAGTTCTTCCCATGGTAGAATCAAGTAGGATTCTCCATGTATGTAAGATCAGGTTTGATATGCAGGGTGTTGTAGGGTCATGGTGGAGATCTACATGTGATAAGTAAGATCAGGGTTGGTCTGCTCGGATGTGTGAATGTGAGGGTCAAACAGAGATCGGCGGGGGAGCAAGATCCAAGGTGACAGCAATACATCAGGAGCAAGATCATGGTTAGATCTACTTGGAGAACCGGTTCGTACTCGATTGTACAGGCGTATAATGAGGTGAACAATAGCTTGTGTTAGCTGTGTGTTGTGACCTATGAGAGAAAATTACTTAGGTGGGAAGATTACTGGGAGCCCTTGATGAGGAAGCCTCACAGAGGTGGAAGAAGAGTGTGATCTTTTTATTGTAATTTCCTTTGTAATGAGTTGAATACAATTGTGTGTTGCCTCTCATATTCTGTGTTATTTCTCATTGATAGTTATTTGTTCTTCTGGGTATTTTCGCATGTTTAAGTTGCTTATACATTGGTAATCATGTGTGCTCTTAAATCTAACAAGTTGTGTCAGAGCTTTGGGGAACTTCAGTCTTGTCAAATGGTATCAGAGCGAGGTTGGACGTTCTCAGAGCGAGCTTGACTAACAGGTGGTTCAGATATGTTAAGTGTTGTTGATTACAGGTTACTCACAGGGGTTACTGTTTGAGTGGGAGTATAGCAAGGCAAAAGAATGGAGAAATTTAGACACAGGGGTAGCACCACAGGATGTGTGGTGGGTTTTCTTCAAGTGGGAGCTTGAAGAGGGATACAAGCTAGGATGCAAAATAGACAAAGTACTGGTATAGATATGGGTGCAACTTTTTATCTCCAAGTGGGAGATTGTTAGGGTGTGGAGCTAAAAGCTTCACTCAAATGTAAACAGGAAGGAGGATGCTGAGTATGCAGTCGCCAACGTCGATAGGATCACTGACGTCGGTCAGTGGACAGTGCAGAAGGAAACTGACCTCGGCAGCTATCGATCGACGTCGGTCACCTCCAATCAGACAGGGACTGACGTCGATCACCTGTGGTAGTTCCAGAACTGCTGTTGATGAATAGTCAGTTAAGTGAATGGGTAGTTTGCATGATGAAGATGAGTTCGAGTCTTGACCCACAAGTCTAATCATTGTATGCATGAGATCTATATAATAGACTCATGGGCTATATTGTTAAGTTGAAGAACTATGAAGAACTAAGTAGAACTTGGAGAGTTCTTCCCATGGTAGAATCAAGTAGGATTCTCCATGTATGTAAGATCAGGTTTGATATGCAGGGTGTTGTAGGGTCATGGTGGAGATCTACATGTGATAAGTAAGATCAGGGTTGGTCTGCTCAGATGTGTGAATGCCAGGGTCAAACAGAGATTAGTGGGGGAGCAAGATCCAAGGTGACAGCAATACATCAGGAGCAAGATCATGGTTAGATCTACTTGGAGTACCAGTTCATACTTGATTGTACAAGCGTATAATGAGGTGAAAAATAGCTTGTGTTAGCTATGTGTTGTGACCTATGAGAGAAGATTACTTAGGTGGGAAGATTACTGGGAGCCCTTGAGGAGGAAGCCTCACAGAGGTGGAAGAAGAGTGTGATCTCTTTATTGTAATTTCCTTTGTAATGAGTTGAATACAATTGTGTGTTGCCTCTCATATTCTGTGTTATTTCTCATTGATAGTTATTTGTTCTTCTGGGTATTTCCACATGTTTAAGTTGCTTATACATTGGTAACAATGTGTGCTCTTAAATCTGACAAGTTGTGTCAGAGCTTTGGGGAACTTCGGTCCTGTCAGAATGTAGGTATAATAGGGGTCAAAATAGGGTTGATAAGGATCACGATGGAAATGGAATGGATCATAAGGCTATTGATAAGGAAGTGTGTGATAGTAATTTACCCCATATAAAACCATAGATCATCACAATTCACATGAATACCAATGAATTATGAACAAGGACTTATCTAACCATTGAGATGATGTCCTTATGATGACTTTCAATTTGAAATTTGATTGCAAATCCTTCCCCAAGTGTTTGAAGCTACTCAAGATGGCTGCAAGGCTGTAAGTGAGTGCTCTAATGGTTGAATCTTATCCCATCAAATGTGAAAAAATTACTAGGAACCCAAGTTTCACCCTATGAAGAAGAGTGTTCAATTATACTTCAAACCTAAACTAACATGAGAATGGCCTAAAGGTTGTGGGTGACCTTATAACTAGACCAAACCTCTAGATTACGGGGCTAGCTCCCATGGTGCATATATTTGACTCAATTTACTAAAACCTATTATTATTGGGGTAAAATGGGAAAGAAAGTTCATACAATGAATCTACTCTAAGGGATGGTGATAAACCTATATTGCTTATCCACTTAAATTGAACTCCTAACAACATTAGTAGACAATGAATAAAACTAAACTACTATCTTCAATGTCTTTCAAGTAACAATGTTTCATATAGAGGTTGGTTTCAATGACTAAAACATGAGGATGATGAGAGGAAGGTCTAGTTGAAGGCACTTACAATCAGACTTCCACTCCAAACTTAGGCCATCAACATAATAACACACTAGATGATCTGCATAGAAATCCTATTAGCACTTAAGACTTGGACCTGCAAAGTGGAGGATTCCACCAGTTGTGCATATCAAAACAAGTACAAACACACTAGATACTAATTTTGAAGAAGTTACAATATTCTATTATTTAGTCCAATAGGTTTACTAGTAAAAAACTACGTAGAGTTTTCTCATGCCTAAGAGAGGAATAAAAATCAAGGCTTGAATATATAGAATGGGAATGTAGAGAGAGAGAGAGAGAGAGAGAGAGAGAGAGAGAGAGAGAGAGAGAGAGAGAGAGAGAGAGAGAGAGAGAGAGAGAGAGAGAGAGAGAGCCCATAAAATAAGGAAATGTAACATTAATTTAGTCCTTATCTAAATGTTATGTAGTATATATTGAATACAATTTCATTTAACATTTGAAAAAAGGCATAGAGGTTCATGTTGAGACATGTTTTTAATAGTCAAAGGAGTCTTGAAGAGGTCATCATCCTTGATTGGCGGAGTTTGACCAATAGTAATGCCTACATCCTTGCTCAAGAACCCTATATACTTGGTTAAATGCTTCCCTTGAGTAGAAAATGTATTTTCCTTGAAATTAGACCTTAAATATTCATTAATTATTTATTGAAACATTATACCAAAATATTCATGAAGTATCTGCAGCTATTTGACGTTGTTAAGAGTCCTTTAGTGCTTGTTTTGACCACTTCAACATACTAGGCATGGAAAAGAAGGAGAGTATGATTAGGACTATTTAAAGACCTTTCAAAAATTGAAATCCTCTCCAAAATTGAATTGAATTCTTCCAAAATTGAATAGGTGTATGAGGGAAGGAAGAACATTAGTTAATCCTTTGGAAAACTTATATGCTTCATTTAGTGCTTTTGTACACTTGATTCCTTCTTGTGCAAAAGGCTTAGGAGAGAGAAATTGAGTTTTTGATTTAGACCAGGAAAAATTCCACCATGGATGGATTTTGAGAATGACATCAGACCTACAAAAAGGAATTTATATCCATAAAGCAGTCCAAAATACATCATTTTTCTCATTTTGCTTGCTAGAGCACCCATTCCTTGTAGCCCTAAAAACCTGAAAAGCTCCTTGTATAGAAGATTGTATGGAATAAATTGAAAATAAAAGCATGTTTTTGAGTACCATGTATCACCTTACAGATCCACACAAAATTTTATGATTAGAATCTAAGTGTAAGTACTCATTTTCCTCCATTTCCTTCTCCAAATAGGCCTAATTAGCCCTCCTACGCCTAGAAAGAGAGATCTTGCCAAAATGACCACACACACATGAAAAAATTATCAAAATAATGTGATTAAATTTACCTAGGCTAATAAAATCCTTATTTCTAAATTTGGGGTCTTGAAACCCTATGTAAGTATGCAAACCATGAAACCACCTTGCTTATTAGGCTTATTTTGACCCTGTTTGGGACTACCTTGAAAAACATGCCTGGTTTGGCCATTTTAAAAATATACCATTAATTTTTTTGAACTTTATTATTTTTTAAAAGTCCAAAATGACCTCATATTATGATGTGGAAGTTTTCCCCTTCTCATAACACCTAAAAAACACTAAAAATCATGAAAAATAGGTTATTTTGAGCAATATGTACAGGTGACATTAGCATCAAAATACATGTGGAGAACCTAAATGGAGTAATAAAAAACATATAATATTTTTTAGGATAAAATATGTTATTTTATATGAATTTAGGTCTTTCTCTACAAACTGGTCATAACTGGGGCTTTAGGAGGGTTTAAGCCCTGTTTGGGGTCTTAACGATTATTCATATAGATGGGACATCTAATTGAACTCCTCATACTTGTAAAAAATTATTAACAAAACCCTAAGATATACCAAAATTTTTATACTCCCGTGTAAAGTGTGAGCAATGACATAAGCACTTAAATTTGCTCTTCGACTAGTTTGCTTAGTATTTCTCAAGCCTAAGAGAGGTCCACCTTGAGTTCTAAGTCTCTAAAAGCCTTCCAAATATTGTGAATATATCATAAACCTTTATATAAACCCCCCACATTATTATACCTATCTTGGAAGTGATGGTTACCCCTTTGTGTGCTCATGGTGTGCTGATTAGGGTACTTGGGGTTTTGAGCTTGTCTCTCCTTACTATCCCTTACTGGCCTTGGAGTAAAAAATGACATTTATTTCCACTTGAGAATTAATGGATACCTATTTTATGATTATTTACTTCCCTCATATCCATTCATAAGGTCTGATAACTTGTTTCATGCCCTTAGAACTCAAGTGGATCTCTAGGTCTCATGGTTGCCCTTACCCAAGGAGTGGGCAAGGTTTGAGACAAAACAATGGAGATGTCCACTACTGATTTGATCTTGGAGAGACCATGGAAACTTAAATCCACTCATGACCACAAACTTTACCAAAATTCAAAGCTTGATCATGCCTTTAGACATCTCAAAAATTGAATTCCTTTAAGACTAACATATAGGCTTATGACTGTGTTAAAGCAATGACGGTCATTTTATGTTTAAGACCTCATAAGTCACCTTACTTGTAGATGAAGCTCTGAAACATGTAAAAAATGATCTATGAAAGTTATCTATGATTATTCTTAATATGCATGACCTCTCAAACTAGTCTAAGACACTAAACTCTATAATGGAGGGTTTGTATGCACAATAGGCTCGATGATCGTAAAAATCTTACACTGAGTCCTTCTATTCACACTAACTAAAACTTGATGAAATATATTCATTATTATATCTAATCTTCCTTTAAGATATTATGAATTAAACTTAATAATTAAAAATACATCATAATCATCTTGTTATAGGGTAGGACTGTAGGTTTGCAGTAGGCTATGTTTTGTCTTCATTATTGTAAGTATAATAATTTGACTATTGTAGGTCCTTTGAGAGGTCTCTTAATATTCCATATACCCCTCTCTCTTTCCCTTAGGTTTGAAAAAAAAAAATTCACTAGATACCTGCACCTTCTTTGCCCTTCCTTCAAGCTTAAAGTCAATCTACATTTAGGATAAATTGTAGGTGACATTTGAGAACTACTTGGAATGGTGGACTGTGCTCTTGTGCCTAAACCTCACTCTCACATGAATAGCCTTCTCACTAGCCTTTGAACTTGACTAAAGTTCCAAATAGGGTACAAGAGCCTTTCAACATATCATCTAACTCTCATTATATGTATTTTAGGACCAACTATTTGGTTAGTCCCTTTAGATGTCTTTCTTAGGGTTAATATCATAGGGTATGACTATGTATTAGTTTGAATGTAACTCTTTTTATAATATATTTCCTACTTTTAGAGATTCCTTGATCTAATACAAAACTCTACAAGCCTATATACCTCTGCCTAATAAGTATCCAACTTGATAATTAGACCTTTGCACTCTTGATATCTTCATTATCTTTCAAACTTAAATAGGCCTAATTGGTAGGATGTAGGTTACTATTTAGGTTACTTGACTATGTATCTTGAGTAGGCCTTATATAAATTCATACTCATGAATCTTGATTGGATGAAATGTTAACATTATAATTCTAAATGGCATTGAGATCATGGAAGATCCTCTTAAGCTGATGAAGTCATTTGAGTTCCAACATCTAACATGACTGTAGGTGCCAATTAATTGTATATTCATTACAATCCTGAGTGAGTTTGAGCACTTGCATTTATTTTTGTCTCAATGGTATATGTTTGTCGATTGTATTCATTCGCCTAGGCTCTTAAGATCTCAATAACCATGTAGACCTCTTTCCCAAGTACTAGGCCACTTCAGGGTTATTCATTCACTTGTATGGTACTGTGTAGGCAATGGTTTATACACCAAGATTTTTGTATAGAAGATTGGGATCCTTAAGTTAATCATGATTTCTTGTAGTCTTCAATGGATTTGATACGAGTTATATGAATTTCAATGTACAACTCCATGTTGTCAAGACACTCTTAACACATATTTGAATTCATGAATCATGTTAATAGGCTTGCAAGCCTGTAGGTTCTTGAAGCATTTTTAAAGTCTTTTATTTGAAAATGAATTTGGACTATCACCATCATTATCCAAGATTATAATGGCTCAATAGTGTATGTTAATTTCACTAGGCTTCTCATTGCCTTTCAAATGTAATATGATGTTCAAGCCTTGTTGGGTGAATATTTTGTTGTCAACTAACTGAAGGCAAAATGGTTATATCGGCCACAGTGTAAGGAGATAAATCTCTCCTCTCAGCAAGGGGAGGTTCCATATAAACTATCATAAACTAATCTAAACTAAAAATTAACTTAGGGTTGAGATCATATCATCTTTTTCTCTTTTTTCAGAAATGATGTTTACAAAGTAAAAGAAAACTTCCTTGATATTAATTGAATTCACAAGAAACCCATGAGAGTATAAAGCCTATTATTGCTTCTCTTGCTAATTTATAACTTATATCATAGTAGAATGAGGTGCAGCCCAAAGTCTTCACCAAAAACTACAACAAAGTATATAATCACATAAGATACAAGTAGTTGAAAGTCTTTCCAATATCTTTCATTCTAAAACAATAAAACACAAACTAAAGACAAATATAGTAGCACAAAGTCTCCATAATCAACTTTAGAACATCTTCCAGATTATTTTTAGTTACTCTAATTATTTGATCAATTAGATAAGATTGTATTAGGAAAATGACATAAGAACAATTTCCTACACAACACAATTTATTCCAATACAAAGTTTGAAAAGTCACTTGCTTTCTCATTCACTTGATAAAACTTGAATTTACAATCTGAGCTCAAAGTCTCAAAATGCCTTTCAATTTTGGTAGAGTTTTGCTTCCAATAACTCAAAAATATATTTACAATAGAGTGCCTCTTTATTTATAGGAAGAGGCCTTGAAGATTTTTAGAAAAGACCTAATTACTTTGACTGAGTCAAAGATAAGAGTCCTTTTTGACTTATGACTTCCTATATTTTAAATGTAATTACATATGAAAAAAGTACATATAAAAATGTCCAAAGGGGTTGCAAAAGTACATCTAAAAAGTGGAAATTAAACCAAATAAAAATAGTTTCAATTTGTATCTCCATCTTTCTTTATGTGAGCATTGTACATAGTGAAAGCTGCTTGCATCCTGATACTGTCTGGACTAACAATGTTCTTGAAAATCATCTTAGCTCTGACTATGGCATCTCTTACTACTATGACTGATTTTGCATGACTAGTTAACTTAATTTTTAGATTATCCAGAGTTAACTAATTACCCAAAATATTATCTACAGAGGTTATTAAAAATGCCTTATCTTCAAATTCTTTTTGAAACATACCTTCAAATTCCTGAATCATTTCTTTTGCTAAAAGGAATTGGTTATCTTGTGATGTAAGTTTTTAAGGTAGCTCCTCCAATTTATGCAAAAGACTGACATCATTTTGTTCACTGAGTTTCCTTAAAGATTTGAGGTCACTAATCAACTCTGTATCTCTAATGTCATCGACATTAGAAGTATCTGAGGTGATTAGAAAAATACTTTGATATTTATACTTCATTACCTTCGACCTCTTCAGAGAAAATTTAGTCATCTAAAAGAGCCTTTACCAAAAGAATGTCAATGAAGAAGGATCCATAGAAGAAATTTCAACAAAATTCATGATCATATAATTAGGGGAAATACTGGTAATCTGGGAAAACTACATGTCGATGATCATGACCATGGGGTTGCGGCTGAAAGGGCTAAAGTGCGAGCAGGCCAAAAAACTAGAGGAAAGCATGCTTAGAAAAGCAAAATTAAAAATATCTCAGAGTTAGGAAATTCAAGAGAATGTTTGCATGTGCAGCAAAAATTGCCGCCCTTACATGTGGGGGGGGATATTTACCATATTGCTTCGACAGCAAAAATCACCGACCTTGCAGGTAAAAGAATATTTATATTTATGTAGAGGTGGTGAAATTTACCACCCTCACATGTGATTTACATGTGGAAGTGACAAAAAATGCCAACACTGCAGGTAGGATAACTTCATTTACATGGGCGGCAAAAATCACGACGAAAAATGCTGACAAGGCATAAAGCAAGAATTTTCAAGTTTTTTGATGTTAGAGGAGTAGAATTTGCCGCTACTTCAGGAAATGGTAGGGAATAGAGTTTTGTGTAAGGGAATTTTTTTTTTTCGCTTATACACTTTAACTTAGGAACCTCAAACATTTAAGTGGCAAAATTCACCGCCTTTGCATTCGTTAAAAGAAATGAAGTCTATAACTGCAAGCGGTAAAACATGTCGACAATGCAAATGATTTGTTTCAGTAAGAAGTTTAAGGTGATTTTCAATCAAGACTTGGTGAGGGTAAACCTAAGTTAGGTCAAGGTACTGACTCGATATGCAAGGTAACCTAGGGCACGCATGAGGGTTTGGTGGAGATAGTCGTTAAGGCTCACTAGGGTAAAGCAAAAAACAAGAAAGAGAGCAAAACTAAAAATAAAAGCTTAACAAAAACTTAGAAGTAAAACTAAAAACCAAAACTTACCCAAAAATTTGGAAGTCCTAAGCTCAGTAGTTGGAAAATTCGTAATCCTACTCATTTGTGTGGTCGAATGATTGCAGGGAGGAGTCTCAGGAAACTTAAAATGATCAAAATGATAATCAAATGGCATTTAAATACCCCAAAACAAGTTTTACCAACTCGACATGCATGGCCATAAATACCACACAAAAATCAAGATTTTGATTAATCTCTGATTGGGTGGCAAAAATCACCACCCTTGCATAGGACAGGGAAGGCCATGCATTGGTGACAAAAATTGCCGCCAAAGTAGAGGATAGGGAAGAGACATGCACTGGTGGCAAAAGTGTCGTCGATGCATGGAAAAATGAAGAATATGCAAGGGCGGCAAAAAATACCACCTATGCATGGGGAAAAAAATGCAAAAGTGATAAAAAATACCATTGATGCATGGAGAAAATGAAATACATGCAAGAGCGGCAAAAATTGCCGCCTTTGCATGAAGAAAATGAAAATTTTTTAACACCTCAAAAATGATCAAAATTGACACTTTGATCAGATAAAGACTATAACAAGTTTTATAATTTTTGAGAAATCATGATGGAGTGTTTTAAACTTTCCCAAAATGTCAGTTAATTTCACTTGAGATCAAGAGAATATTGTCTCGAACGATGAACTTAGAGTATAGATTATGAAATGGACAAGTTTCGTAGGGGTTGTCGATAAAATAAGCGTAGCTAATTTTAGGAACAACTACTGGCTCCAGTTAGAGAACTTCTATCGATTGAACTTTGAAATGATCGAAAGGAGTAGAATTCAGTCTCTAGGTGCCTTCATCCATGCCATTGGCCCACAGAGTCAAGTTACCAAAAAGAAAAAGACACAAATAACTAAATAAAAATAAAAACATAAAACTATACAAATGTATAAATGAATTTATCTGATACTTCAAGGATTGAAGTGCTTCAGATGTTGTCCATTGTGAAGTAGTGAGAATGGTGTTCCATCTTGATATTCCAACAAGAAACTATTTTCACCATAGAATTGATGAATGGTGAATTGACCTCTCCACAAAGAGTCAAATTTTCCATGCATTCCTTTTGGTTTTCTCCTCTTGTCTCACAATAAGAATTGATCTCTAATCTAGAACTCATGAATCCTTGCTTTCTTGTCGAAGAGTTTTTTTACCTGATTTTGATGTTTAGCAATACGATCCACTACCATAGTTTATTGCTCTTCTAATTCAATTAGGTACATGATCCTTTTATCAATATAATTTTCAAAAGTTTGATCTTTGACTACATTTGCTAACTTCAGTGCTGGTAGTTCTAAGGTAATTGGTATCTCCGCATTTAGACCATATATAATTTAAAATGGTGACATACCTATTGCCCTCTTAGGTGTAATCCTATCTAACCATAAAGCATAAAATAATGCTTTATGTCAATTTTTTTGATTGTCATCTACTAGTTTCCTGATAATAATAACTAGATTCTTGTTGCTTGATTCTGCTTGACCATTTCTTTGCGGATAATAGTCTGAGGAGTGGGAAAGAATAATCTCATGATTGTATCAAAAGTTAGTGATTTCATGAGAAGAGAAACAAGTGGCATTGTCTGTTATAATCTTGTTTGGAACTCCAAATCGAGAAATATTATTTTTCTTAAGGAAATTACATACCACTTCCGAAGTAGCATGCTTAACTAGAATGGCTTCTACCCACATGGTAAAATAGTTTGTTGTGGTGAGAATATAGTCATGTCCAACACTTGAGGATGGGTTCACGATTCCAATGAAGTTGATACCCCATTGCTGAAAAGGTTCTTCAATCACCACCAGCTTGAGAGGTAATGCAGTCAACTTAGGTTTTCCAATAAACTATTGACATAACTCACACCTATGTACCTAATTGTATGCATCTTAAGATAGCGTAGGCCAATAGTATTTGGCTCATAAAATCTTACGAGCTGTCACAAGTGCAAAAAAATATCCTCTAGAAGCCAAATTATGGAAACACTCTAAAAGTCTACTTTGTTGTGATTTATCCATGCAACAAAGAAATACTCCATCAAGGCTTCTTTTGTACAAACCATTGTCCCATAAGATGTAGTTAACAACTTTAAAATTAATATTTATTTTTTATTTATAAGATAGATGGGTAAGACACTCACTATAGGTAAGAAAATGAGTGATATTCGAATACCACTCATCAGTAGTAGTGACAAAAAGAACTATTGGCATGTCCTCAACTTCTACTTCTTCATGTTCTATTTCTTTTGGTACGTTATCAACAATAAATTGACAAAGACATCTTCTCCATACAGGCTTAGTAGGTTTGATATCAAGATCAAACTCTTGAATTTTAGCAATCCAATTGCCCCTTTTAGTACCAAACTCTTGTTGAGTTAAAATAGACTTTACTGTTGTATCAGGCTCCAGAGTAACAGTATGTGAATTTAGGATATAGAATCAAAAATGTTTTACTACCTTAACCATAGCATAAGTATGCTTCTCCATGTTTAAATATTTCAATTTGTGAGCTTTGAGAGGAAAACTCATAAATGATATGGGAGATTCCACACTTTCTTCATTCCACTTAACCAAAATGGTTGAAAGTGTATGTTCAAAAGCATAGCTATATACTATAAAATCTTTGGTATAGTCCAAACAAACCAGGATTGGAGCATGAGCAATAGCCTTCTTGATATCTTCAAATGCCACTTTACCTTCCACAATCCAATGGAAAGTAGTCTAACCCTTCATCATGTCAACAATGTGGCAAGTTTTCTCTATAAATTTAGGAATGAATCTTCACAAAAAGTTCACCTTTCTAAAGAAGGAATGAATCACAGTCTTACTAGCAGGTAGAGTAAAATTTTGAATAGAGACTCTTTTTGAGTCAATTTTTGTGCCTTCTCAGGATACAATATGATCGAGAAGTTTACCTTCTGTAACCCCAAAAACTGACTTCTTAGGATTTAGAGAAATACCATTTTGTCGACAGCGTTCCAACACTTGTTATAAATGATGCACATGATCAAGACGATGTTTGGAGAAAATGGTCAAGTCATCAAGATACACCATAATAAACTTCCATATTTCATCTCTAAAGGTAAGGTCCATTGCTCTTTAGAATGTGGTGACAGCATTGATCAGACCAAAAGACATTCTACGATATGTAAATGTGCCTCAAAGTGTAGTGAAAGTGGTTTTATATTGATCTGCTTCATTAACTTCCACTTGATTATACTCAAAAAAACCATCTAACATAGATAACATTTATGAGCTAGTTATTGTTTACAATACTTGATCCATGATGGGTAGGGGGTAGTTATCTTATAGAGAAGATTGATTGCGATTCTTGAAATCAACACAAATACAAATTTTTGCATTCTTTTTTCTTACAGGAAGTATGTTCGCAATCTAGGTGGAATGATAAATTGGAAAAATTATTCTTGCATTCAACATATTCTGAATCTCAGAAAAGATAGTACCTGATATCTTGGGATTGTATTGCCTTTATTTTTGCTTGTGAGGTAATGACCCAACTTTAAGAGGAATTTCATGCTAAATTTCTTTAGATATGAAGAATTTCAAATCATCATAAGAATATGCTAAAACATTAATGTAATGACAAAGAAGAGTAATGAATTTAAACTTTTCATGAGTAGTGCAACATTTCCCAATGTTGACCATTTTGGGATCTTCTTCAGAATTCAAATTCACTTGATCAAACTCCATAACAAAACTAGAATCTAAATGTTGCTGCTGCTTGACATATATGTCATGCCTATCAAATATATTTTCAAGAGAAACTAAACCTTTTGTAATTTTATTTCTTTTTAGTTGAAGAAACTCTTCACCAGTTTGTGAATATATTTCGAGAACTGATTCCCATGGTAGAGATTCACTACCTTCAAAATAGAGCTCCTCAAAGATATCCATCTTTTCAAGAAAAGCAATAATTTGATTATCACCATTAAACACCTGCCAATGGTTGGCATTATCAGGTATATTTAGTCGGAAGACTAACTCAATAGTGTATTTATTTCCTTTGAAATCTTTATAAGGAACCATGAGAGTTGCGAAGATAGCTAATGAATTTACACAATCATTAAACTTTCTTGACATCATAGAAATATTGAAAGCATAAAAACTTTCAAGACAATCCCATACACGATTGTGATAATATCACAATCTTTAATTTTTAGTTTGATATAGATTTTTTACTTGACAAACCACCAATTCAACATCTCCTCGAGCATGAAGAATCTTAACACCTCTAACACGAGCAGCTTTCAATCCAAGTAATAATGATTCATATTCGGCGGTGTTGTTGGTATTGTTGAATTGTAACTTATATGAGCAAGAAAAAATATCCCCTTGTGGATATATCAAGACAATTCTAGCTCTAGAACTAATAGAGTAGTTACCATCAAATTCTAAAATCCAAACCTCATTAGAACTTGATCTTCTTAAATATTCCTCTTCATCAGTGAGGGAAGATTCCTTTTTACTTAAACTTTTCTTTAAAAATTCTTCTAATTTCCTATTTGAATTATCTAAATTGTCACCTAATGAACTTTCATCTGATGAATTAAAAACATCTTCAGTGGACAGAAAATAATTACCCATTCCCAAGGATTCAAACAAAATTTGAGCTTCGGGGTTTGACATTTGGGTAATAATATATTTTGAATCTTTCTCAGGAAGAAATTTTTACATGATGCCTTTAATAGTTATCCTTGCTTCAGATAGATCCATGTTCCACTCTCCACCTACATCCTTGCAAAAATTACGTCTGAGCAGAATGCCATAAGAAGCTAGAACATCGGCCACTAAGACTATCATCTTAATCCTCTTGTCTAGAAAATCCAGAAATGCAAATTGGGCATCTTTGATTTGACCTAAAAGTGGTACTTGCTTATTTTCTATGAAGAAACATCTCCCAAAAGTCTTAGTTAAGGTAAGGCCGAGAGAATCTACTCCCTTGGCCGGTATAACATTATCAGAGGCTCCAGAGTTTATTATACAATTGCTCAACTTATGACCATTTATCAATAGAGAAACATAGAAAGGTTCTATTTTTCTAGAGGCAGTAAGAGGAGTAGTAATAAAATTATTTTGGGTGGATTTGTTCTTTGAGGGATCATGAGTCACTTTTGAAAAATCTTGTCCTGCAGGGACAATTTTTTTTTAATGTATTTAGCCAACCTATCAAACTATTCAAGATTAGCTTGTAAGTACTCAACTTCAGACATTTGGATCTTGGTCTTCCTAACATGATCAATTATGTTGAATAACTGGAAGAAAATAAAAATAGAGGAAGAAAGTGCATCATTCTAATTTTTATTTGATGTGGTACTAGTATGAGGAATAGAAGCAGAAGGTACATGATTGTTTGAGGTACTTACTTCCTTATTTGCCATCGGGTCTTTTGATTGGAAAGGCAATGAATTGATCTATTTAGAAATTGAGATCACTGGCTGAGGTTCTCCTACTTTTCCTTTATCAACTTGTTGAGTTGACTGATTTTGGGACCTAGTAAAAATAATATAGGCTCCATCATACACCTCTCCTTTTTTAGCTTCATCTTGGTAATTTATAAAACCAATAGTAGAGTCACTAGCTAATTCTTCTTCTACTTTAACAAAAATATTAGCATCATTTTCTTGGTCCAACTTAGGTTGGAAAGAATGAATATGTTCGACTTCATAATAACTAACTGTTGAGTTGATCGGTGTTACTTCAATGGCAAGCTTCCCTTGTGTGGGAGGAAGATGATTAGGTTGCCTTTGATTTCTGGTAGCATTGGCTTGATATGAATTACTGAGAAATGTCTTCCTTGGTATATCCTAATAGGAAGAAAGAGTAGACATACCTTAGGACATTTGCCTTTTTAGAGCTAGCAATTCATTTGCTAACTTTTTCACCATAGGATCAGTGGTGCTTGTAGAAAAAAATTTAGCAGAAGAGGAAAATATATTTTTATTAGAATCTTTTCTTATCTTGCCTACAAAGATAATATCATCTTCAACTTTGGTAGCCAAGATATGAGCTGTAGAAAGATCTGCAGGGCTAACCCGCCTTAGCAGAAAACTCACTTTGGGAAGTTGAGAATTGATAAAGAAGCACTTAAGATTTTTTAGTGTCGGCTGAGCAATTGTAAGAATCTTATTTCTCAGCTTATTAAATTTATTGATGAAGTCTCTCATAGGCTCATTATTCATTTATGTAAGCTGAGCCAATAAGGCATGTGCATCTTCTGCAGGTTTGAACCTAGCCTCAAACTTGGTCTTAAGAGTGTTTCAATCGGTTATAGTTTGAGCTTGAAGATGATAACATAAATTTGCGGTAGCACCTTGTAGTGTTTCTACAAAAATTCTTACTGCTATATCTTCATATTTAACACCTATTACACCATAGGCTATGCAAAAAGCTATAATATGATCATCAAGGTGAGCTTTCCCATCACTATAAAACTTGGATTTTTTTTTTCAAACTATGAGGTAGCTCATGCAAAGGTGGGGTTAGATTTAGAGGGCTAAAAGTGTTACCTCAAGGGCCTTGGGTTGCCATGATATGGTGATTAAAAGGAAGGTTAACAAAACTTTGTGGAGTATGAATAGATAAAAATCTACTAGCACTAGGACTAGAAGCTTCACCTAGTATTGGAGATCTGGCATTGGTAGGAGGAAAACTCTTGGTTCGTTGAAGGTGAGATTGTAGAGGTAAAAGATCAAAATTATTTTATTATATCAATTCAAATATAGGATCAATAATACCTTGAGCTCTCTGGCTTCGCATATACCATGAACCTGCTAGAATGTAGAATGGAAAAGAACTAGAAATGCTTCAACTTGAAGTGTAAGGCTTCAAATTGCACGTTCTTCCCTAGTGGAGTTGCCAAAAAACTATTGGGTGAATATTTTGTCGTCAGCTAATTGAAGGCAAAATAGTTATATCAGCCACAGTGTAATGAGATAAATCTCTCCTCTCAGTAAGGGAAGGTTCCCTATAAACTATCATAAACTAATCTAAACTAAAAAAATAACTCAGGGGTGAGATCATATCATCCATTTCTTTTTTTATAGAAATGATGTTTACAAAGTAAAAGAAAAATTCCTTGATATTAACTGAATTGATAAGAAACCCATGGGAGTACAAAGCCTATTGTTACTTCTCTTGTTGATTTATAACTTATATCACAGTAGAATAAGGTGCATCTCAAAGTCTTCATCAAAAACTACAACAAAGTATATAATCATAGAAGATACAATTATTTCAAAGTCTTTCCAATATCTTTCTTTCTAAAATAATAAAACACAAACTAAAGACAATTATAGTAGCACAAAGTCTCCATAATCAACTTTAGAACATCTTCTAAATTATTTTCACTCACTCTACTTATTTAATCAAATAGATAAGATTGTATTAGGAAAAGGACATAATAACAATTTCATACACAACACAAGTTATTCCAATACAAAGTTTGAAAGGTCACTTGCTTTTTCATTCACTTGATAAAACTTGAATTTACAATCTGAGCTCAAAGTCTCAAAATGCCTTTCAATTTTGGTAGAGTTTTGCTTCCAATAACTCAAACATATATTTACAATAGAGGCCCTCTTTATTTATAGGGAGAGGCCTTGAGGATTTTTAGAACAAACCTAATTACTTTGATCGAGTCAAAGATAAGAGCACTTTTTGACTTAGGACTTCTTATATTTTTACATGTAATTATATATGAAAAAAGTACATGTAAAAATGTCCAAAGTGGTTGCAAAAGTACATCTAAAAAGTGGAAATTAAACTAAGAAAAAATAGTTTCAATTTGTATCTCCATCTTTCTTCATGTGAGCATCATACATAGTGAAAGTTACTTGCATCCCGATACTATCTAGACTAACAGTGTTCTTGAAAATCATCTTAGCTCTGACTATGACATCTCTTACTGCTATGGCTGATTTTGCATGACTAGTTAACTTGATTTTTAGATTATCTAGAGTTAACTGATTACCTAGAATATTGTCCATAGAGGCTATTGAAAATGCCTTATCTTCAAATTCTTTCTGTAACATACCTTCAAATTCTTGAATCATTTCTTTTGCTAAAAGTAATTGGTTATCTTGTGATATAAGTTTTCAAGGTAGCTCCTCCAATTTATGTAAAATATTGACATCATTTTGTTCACTAAATTTTCTTGAAGATTCAAGGTCGCTAATCAACTCTGTATATTTAATGTTGTCAACATTATAAGTATCTGAGGTGATTGGAAAAACACTTTGATATTTAAACTTCATTGCCTTCGACCTCTTCAGAGAAAATTCAGTCATCTGAAAGAGATTTTATCAAAAGAATGTCGTTGAAGAGGGATCCACAAAAGAAACTACAACAAAAGTCATGATCATGCAATTAGGGGAAATACTGACAATCTAGAAAAAATGCATGTTGATGATCATGACCATGGGGATGTGCATAAAAGGGCTAAAGTATGAGCAGACCAAAAAACCAGAGGAAAGTAGGCTTAAAAAAACAAAATTGAAAATATCTCAGAGTTAGGAAATTTGAGATAATGTTTGCATGGGTGGCAAAAATCACTGCTCTTACATGTGGGGGGGATATTTACCATATTACTTCGGTGACAAAAATCACTGACCTTACAGGCAAAAGAAACTTGTATTTATGTAGAGGCGCCAAAATTTACCACCCTCACATGTGATTTGCATGTGGAAGCGGCAAAAAATGCTGACACTGTAGGTAGGATAACTTCATTTACATGGGCAATAAAAATCACTGTTAAGGCATGCTTAACTTGTAGGCGTGGCAAAAAATACTGACAAGGCATAAAGTAAGAATTTTCAAGTTTTTTGATGTTAGAGTGGCAGAATTTGCTGCTACTATAGGAAATGGTAGGGAATGGAGTTTTGTGTAAGGGAGGTAATTTTTTTTGCTTATACACTTTTACTTAGGAACTTCAAACATTTAAGCAAAAAAATTTGCCGCCTTTGCACTCGTTAAAAAAAATGAAGTCTATAACCTGCAAGTGGTAAAACATGTCAACAATGCAAATGGTTTATTTCAGTGGGAAGTTTAAGGTGATTTTCAATCAAGACTTGGTGAGGGTAAACTTGAGTTAGGTCAAGGCATCGACTCGATATACAAGGTAACCTAGGGCATGCACAAGGGTTTGGTGGAAACAACTGTTAAAGCTCACTAGGGTAAAGCAAAAAACAAGAAAGAGAGAAAAACCAAAAAGAAAAGCCTAACAAGAACTTAGAAGTAAAACTAAAAACTAAAACTTACCCAGTAATCTCAAAGTCCTAAGCTCAGTAGTTGGCAAATTCATAATCCTACTCATTTACGCAGTTGAATGATTGCAAGGAGGAGTCTCATGAAACTTAAAATGATTAAAATGACAATCAAATGGCATTTAAATGCCCTAAAACAAGTTTTACCAACTCAGTGTGCACGGCCATAAATGCCACGTGAAAATCAAGATTTCGATTAATCTCTGATTGGGTGGCAAAAATTGCCACCCTTGTATAGGATAGGGAAGGCCATGCATTGGTGGCAAAAATTACCATCGAAGCAGAGGACACGGAAGAGACATGCATTGGCAGCAAAAAGTGCCACCGATGCATGGAAAAATGAAAAATATGCAAGGGCAGCAAAAAATGCCACCTATGCATAGGGAAAAAAATGCAAAAATGGCATAAAATGCTACCGATGTATAGAGAAAATGAAATATATGTAAGAGTGGTGAAAACGGCTGCCTTTACATGAAGAAAATGAATTTTTTCTAACACCTTAAAAATGATCAAAATTGACATTTTAATCAGATAAAGACTACAACGAGTTTCACCATTTTTGAGAAATCATGATGAGGGAGTGTTGTAAACTTTCCCAAGATTTCAGTTAACTTCACTTGAGATCAAGAGAATCTTATATTTAATGATGAACTTAGAGTATAGATTACGAAACAACCAAGTTTTGTAGGGGTTGTCCACAAAATAAGCGTAGCTGATTTTGGGAACAACAAGCTTGTAGAAAGTCATTCACATGCCATACAAGCTCTCCAAAGAGGAAGATATTTTGAGAAATATAAATAAGAACCACACATTATAAAAATATCAAACTAATCCATAAAAAAAAGAGTTATTCCATGAATTATGAGGTATTTGAGACCTCTGAGAATCACTACCATAAAGAAGAATCAGAGACTTGCAATAGAATCCACTAAAATAACTTATGCACCAAGACATTCTTCCTTCAGGCAAAAGTAATTCATGGAGAGGATTTGAATGATGAAATCACCATTAAAAGGAGATACAATACCTATAAAGACCTACCTAAAAATCATTCCCTTCTATTGAATTTTGAGCTTGAGAAATAGGTGCAAGAATAAACCCCTCTCAGATGAATAGGCCATAGTGACCTACTGTCACTCTTAGAAATTATACATAAAGAAAAGGCCATTAGTATTCAAATTAATGACACTAATTTCAATATTACTATGACCCCTAAAAATGGCAAAATTTTTAGCTCCTAAATCTCTCTACTTTGTTGATATTGAGCAATTGAAAACTGCCATTCTAAAGTTATCAAGGAGGTCAATATAAGAGATAAAATAGTTTTCTTCATTTTAATATCTTAAACCTCTTCCAAATCACATATTTAACCTTTTAATGGATAAATAAGGTCTTTAATATGTTTGATACTCAATTTAAGTTGAAGAACTATAGAAATAGCCTCAAAATAGGCCTTTTAGCACTAAAACTACTAGAATTACTTGAGAAGCCAATGTATCCAACATATCTTTTCATGCCTATATAAGTAAATAATGTATTTAAAAATAAATTTTTTGTTATAAGGTTTGTATTTTGGCCTTGGGAGTGCAAATTTCCAACATTTTTGGTGACTCATAGGGGTTGCCTAAATTGTTGGTCAAGAGAACCCACACATCTTCATGACAATGATGACTCATACATGGTAGTAAGACTTGATGACCATTCTTAGACTGAAACAAACTAACATGACTCAAATAAACAACACCTAAAACTAAGAAACACACCTAACCTAAGGAAATAACAACAAGACAAGACAACAAAACAATAAGGCAATAGACTACAAATTTATGCTAACCAATTATTGAAACAAGATGAAAAACACTAGAACAACTAACCTGAGATCAAATTTTTTCCTCCAAGATCAAAAGGAAAAATTCCTTGGTCATAATGGCACCATGAGGTCTGGTTTCCATGCCTTTATTTGAGTCTAACCAAGTATTATTCACTGTATGAAGACTCCCACTTGTAATTGAGGGTTTTGGCATATTCATGGCCTCTTATGTAAGTAGATAGACTTTCTTGTTCTAACCCTAAGTGTATGGGTTGGTTATATGCATCCAATACCCAATCATACTCATTCCAAATCTATGTACCTTGCATTATTATCCTCATCTCTACCTGAGTCATAAGTTGCTCTTGATTTGTCATGCGCTCATGGAATGATTGTTTTGACAACTCAATTGTTGGGCTTTGAATAGTATCCTCATGTTTCTCATGAGATTTAAAATGATTAGTTGCTATAGTGTTCCTTAAAATACCCTCCTTAATCTCCTTATGGGATATAGATGGACTATCAAACCTTGAATAAAAGTCCTCCAAGTCTTCTCAAAAGGCCATCTCTTCATGATCAGTTGGAAAGACATGGGCTTCACTACCATCCTTTACATTTGCTTGTGAAGCATCATGTTGATCAATCTCATATTATATTTCAATTTGATCATCTTCATCTTTAATGAAACTATAATCTTCTTGAACACATACATTTTCTTGGATGTTTGAAGACTCTATAAGATTATCTCCTTGCCTTGTAGCTACTACAAGTTGAATAGATGCCTCACTCTCACATTCATTAGGGTTTTTATGATAAAGAGTGGATTCTATATCATCAAGGAGATTTTGGGAACCAAATTATTCTTGTTCAATTGGAGTCTTCCTCTTGCAACTTATCTTGCACCCAAACAACCTCTTAGAGTTGATCTTCTTTTGCATTATGAAACACTGATTCACACCTATCCTTATCAAGGGGTGTCCCAATGGTGATTTTCTCTTCTTGATTACTCAAGCCATTCTCATCCTCTATCACTATAGATGCTTCTTATTCATTTATCTCAGAAAGAATAGGTTCCTTCTCAAGGAATGGCATAGTGTATCCTTGAAAAAACTCAAGAAGACGAGTCAAATCTAAAGGTTTTGTAGATGTTTTATCATGCTCATTGAGCTATCCACCTTTGACAACCATCACTTCCTCTTTCCATTGAATTTTATCTTGAATAAACTTTCATGAGGGGAAGGTATTGAAATCTTGAGGAGGGAGGGGTGGGGGTTGAATGTTTTCCTTTTTTTTTCCTCTTCAACATCTTGGCTTATACTTGATTGGTCTCTTCCTCCCCTTAACTATTGAATTTATTTCCAAAATGGAAACTTATATGTAGGAACTTCTTCATTTGCATTTGTTACAGCCTTAGGCATGAATGGAGGAACTTCCTACTGGGATGGGTTTGCTTTTGTAGGTACCACTGACTGATATAAGAGTTGGTTTGCAAGTTCAACTTGTTTAGTAAGGCAAGTCTCAAAATAAAGAACCATATGATTAGAGGTCTCTTTGATTATATGGTGAATGGCCTTGTAAATTATATTGTGAATCATGGGACTTAACCTTCTCAAGACACACTTTTCCCTCCTTTTGAACTCTCTCTTGGATAGACATCCAAGTATGAAAAATTGGAAAGGATTATAATGAACTTTGAGGTCTTTGACACACATTTGTTTGACATTTGTGAGAGTGGAAAGGAAGTTCAATGGAGGACTGATGTGGAATGAAGGAGGGAACATGTTGCTGGTAGGATTGGACTTGTTGTCTCTCATGAACTATTAACTTCTCTTCGATGCTTGAAACTAAACCGCCTATGTTAAGCATATCACCATTGACTCTTGAATGACTTTCTCTCATGAAAAATGCCCATTCTTTATTACCTTGCTCAAATTAATTCCTCATCTCTCAATCACATGCCTAAAGATTTCTTGTCCATAGCTCCTTTGGGTGTCAATGCTCACCATGTGTTTTTCATAGCCAAATAAGGTATTTTTAAAGTTTGATATAGATTGAATTTGAATATGAGTAGGCTGACCAAGAACATCATGATGTTGTCTTGGCCGATTAGGTTGATAACCAGGTTAACATGGAGGTGAATAAGGCTCACAATGGGGATGGTAACATTGGTAATAAGGAGGATAATTACAGGGTTAATAAGGGTGAATGTAGGTCTGATCGAGGTCAGAATAGGGTTGATAGGGATCATGATGGAATTGGAATGGATCATAGGGTTGCTGATAAGGAAGTGCGTGATAGTAATCTATCCCGTATGTAGTCATAACTCATCACATTACACATGAATACCATTGAAATATGAATAAGAACTTATCTAACCTTTGAGATGATTGTTAAACATGAAATATACTGAGAGGGGGCGTGAATCAATATATTATATATCTTTTTACTTAATCTGATTTCTTTTCTTTAACCACTTAATCACACATTCAAGATATGCAATAAAATTGAAATAATAATTTGTACCACATGAGAGAGAGAGAGAGAGAGAGAGAGAGAGAGAGAGAGAGAGAGAGAGAGAGAGAGAGAGAGAGAGAGAGAGAGAGAGAGACCAAAATTTTATGTGGAAACCCAAAGTGGGAAAAAACACAAAGGAAAATCTCAAGTATATGAATGAGCACCAACTCAAAATACAAAGTTGGCAAACACCAACTTGCACGACCACCAACCCCTTTGCCGAGCACCATCATAACAACTATTTGTGAGCACCAACCCATATGAGTACCAACCCCTTGTAAAGATTTGTGAGCCCCAACCCATAAGAACACCAACCCCTCTTGTGTATAAAACACAACTATCTCTCAATGTTGCTTACTCAATAAATGATAGAACTCTACAATATCTCCTACTTTTCTCTCTTCAAAAACAAATACAAACCATGCACTCTCTTGCATATTACAAATGACTTCTCAACCCTTTATTTATATCTTTCCAAATGAACTTTGGCATTCACCCTTTGTGACCCTTCAATCCTCATGGAAAATGGTGCCAAACTTGCATGACCCTTCATATCCTTGCATTTAAAAAGTCATATGGTGACCCTTCATAAGCAAAAGTGTCCTTTCCTCTTTTGTCTTTATCTTGGTGACTTCTTATATTTCTCAAAGTGTCTCTTCATAGAAAAATGTGCCATACCTCTTTTGTCTTCACATGCTGACTCTTGGAATTCTTCAAGATGACTCTTCATGAAAAAATGCGTCCTATTCCTCTTTCATCTTTTACCCCGTAACTCTTTGACTTCTCCATGGGCCCTCTTTTGACTTATATGCAACCAAAAATATATTTATTAATATTGAATAAATATTAACACACATTAGCCAAGATATGAATATTAAAAATACCATTAAATGTAATGGGGTTTTTATCACAAATAATGCTAGACCTTTGACATCAATGACAATATTTCCAACAATCTTCCCCTTTGTCATTGATGGTAACCTCAAACTGAAACTACCACATCCTGAAACCTACACATACTACCATCTAGAAAACATACATTAACTCCCCCTTACTATAACAACTTGTACTTGTTCTTTGTACCTATTTTTGTACCTGTACTTATTATTCTCCCCCTTTGACATAAATGGCAAAGGGCCTACATAGAGCTAACACTTATCTCCCCCTTAACTGATACTCAACCTCAATGACAGGAAGTAAAAGAAATTACTCCAAACTTCTCTCGTAGATACTCAAATATGTCTGTTGGTAGTGCCTTTGTGAAAATATCTACAATCTACTTTTTAGTAATAATATACTCCATCTTAACCTATTGATCTATAACTTGCTCTCTCAAGAAGTGATATCTAATAAAAATATGTTTTGTTCTTGAATGCATCACTAGTTCTTCAAAATATTAATAACACTTATGTTATCATAAAAAATAGAAATAAGTTCATCATATTTTACCTTGATATCTTCCAAAGTTTGCTTCATCGAAAGCACTTGAGTACAACATAATACCACTATAATACATTTTGATTCAATTGTATAAAGTGATACTAAATTTTGCTTCTTGCTTAGCCATGATAATAAGCTATCACCAAGGAATAAAGCTCCTCCACTTGTACTCTTTCTATCATCTAAGAACCCTACCCAATCTGAATCTATATAAGCAACCAAAGTGAAATCTCTGCCTGTGGGATATCATAATTCATAATCCAATGTCCCCTTGATATTTTTAAATATTCTCTTTACCAACTGAATATGACTATCTTTTGGAGATGACTGATATCTTGTAACCATACCTATTGCATGCATGATGTCTGGCCTCGATGCTATTAAATATAAAAGACTACCAATCACATATCTATATAAAGATTGATCTTTAACAGGTGAATCTTCATCCTTACTCACCTTATTTCCTATACACATTGGTGTGCCAACTAGTGCACAATCCTCAAAACTAAATTTCTTCAACATTTTCTTGGCATACTTACTTTGAGATATGAAAATTCCTTTATCTGACTGAAATATTTGCAATCCTAAGAAAAATGACAATTCTCCAAGCATAGACATCTCAATTTTTTTTTCATATTATTAAAAAATTCTTTTGTCATCTTTTCAATATTTCCTCTAAAAATGATATCATCAACATACCACAATAATCAATTGATGCTCACCTTCTATTTTGATGTAGAGATTACTATCAGTAAATTCTCTCTTAAAACCTTGATCTTGTAGGTACTTATCAAGTCTTGCATACCAAGATCTGGGAGCTTATTTCAATCCATACAATGCTTTCTTTAATCTGCATACATGGCTACTAATATTTGAGAGAATAATTTCCTCAGGCTGCTCAATGTAAACCTCTTCTTCTAGATTCCCATTAAGGAAGGTAGATTTGACATCCATCTGAAACACTTTGAAAATTTTAAACACTGCATATGCAAGAAACATTCTAATAGCCTCTAACTTTACCATGGGTGCAAAAGTTTCTTCAAAATCTATTCCCTCAATATGAGCATATCTTTTACATAATAATATTACTTTATTTCTGGTCACTTCTCCATTTTCATTCAACTTATTTCTATAAACCCATTTTGTTCTTATCACATCATGATCTTTTGGTCTAGGCATTAATTCCCAAGTATCATTATTTTCTATCTAATTTAATTATTCATCCATAGCTTTAATCTATTGCTTATCATGTCTAGCATCTGTAAAAGTTCTAGGCTGAATTTTGGATAATAAAGAGAAATTAACTTACTTAGATTCACTTACCATCATTCTTCTAGTGTAAATTCCTTCATTTATGTCCTTGATGATGTCACTTTCATTATGATTTCTCTAAACATATTTAGATGGAGTTTTGGTGTCCTTTTTCTCCTTCTTCTCATCTTCATCTGATTCTTCAAAATCTTCCTCTTCAATGATTTCAAGAATGTCTACTAGATCATTGATTCTTTGTGTTTCATCTTCTTCTATCATGACACTTGCACTTTCAAAAATTTTCTTGGTTATTTTGTAATAAAATTTATAAGCTTTAATTTTTCAAGAATAACCAAGAAATATACCTTCATCTTCTCTGGATTCAAACTTACCAAGTTTTTCATCGATTCTCTTTATAAAGCATCTGCTGTCAAAAACTTTGAAATAATCAATTGTTGCTGATTTATCTTTCCATTGCTCATAAAAAGTATTGTCACTATTAACTCTCAATAATGCTCTATTATGAATATGAACTACTTTAGAAACTATCTCTCTCCAATATTTATTTGCTATCTTGGATTCATTTAACATTGTCCTCGCCATCTCCTAAACTGTTCTATTTTTTCATTTAACTACTCCATTTTGTTGTGGAGTTCTAGTTATTGAATAATGTCTCTTTATTCCATGGTCTTCACAAAACTCAATAAATTGATCTGACATGAATTATCCTCCTCGATATGATCTTAGACACTTAATCTTCAAATTGGTTGTATTCTCAACTAATGCTTTGAAATGTCTGAAAGATTTTAATTTTTTATTTAAAAACATCACCCAAGTCATACGTGAAAAATCATCAATAAGCAACATGAAATATTTCTCACATTGAGTACTTTGAGTTCTCATAGGTCCATATAGATCAGTGTGAACAAGCTCTAACATCTGAGTGTTCAAGTACTCTTTTATTTTGAACTACCTTCTGGTCTGCTTCCCATGTTGACAAGGTTCACAAAGTGTGTCAGATAGCTTTGTAATCTTTAGAAGATTTTTGACTGCTTGCTTCTTTCTGATGTTGACAAGATTTTAAAAATTTATGTACTCTATTCTCCTATGCCATATCCAAATTTTTTCAATCTGACTCAGACAACATCTTTGATCTTTGATGTCTGATAGCATATACAAATTATTGCCTATTCTTTGAGCGTCTATAACTAATACATCTGAATCTTTTCTTCTAATTTCAAAACCTTTTGCATAAAAATTTAGTGTGTGCCCATGATCACACATATGAATTACACTCAAAAGATTATTCTTAAGACCTTCTACATACAATTTTTTTTTAGTTTTAGTTATACCATTATCCAAACTTAGTGTACCTTTTCCAACAATTCTGGTAGTAGTATTATCTCCAAATTTCACTATGCCAGCATTGATATTTTTTAAGGTTATGAACTTGATTTTATCTCCTATCATGTGCCTCAAACATCCACTATCAATGAACCATGGCTTATCTTCATTTCTTGCATGCAAAGCTATCTGTACTACCATAGATTTTTCAGGTTATTTCTTCTGCCATGAACCTATCTGAACTTTCTTCTTGATGAGTGGAGCCTTAAAAACCTGGTCCTTCTTGACTGACTCAAACAAACCTCTGTAGTACTGAGCTATATGTCTAAAGGTGTTACATTTGTAACATATTATGGCCTCTTCATTAAACCCTGATAGAGGAGCAAAAGAGTTGTGGCTTTTGCTTGACACTGCATGACTTTTCTTCTCCTTATTTCTGAAATTGTTAGCTCTTTTTTGACATTTTATTTTCTTATGACCATATCCATTACAATAAAAATAGTAACTATAAAAATAAGACCTATTTATGTATCTTTGACCTGATTGCCTTTTGTATCTTTATTCCCTCTAGCCTTCTTTGTTTGATATGTCCTCTATATTCTTAACTCCTTCCCTTTTTATTTCTTCTTTTGTAAGAGCTTTAGCATAGCTCTTCCCTTTTTCCTTGTCTGTGAAAGTAGTGACATCCTCTTTCTCTTTTTCAAATCTAATACCTATCTTATCTGACATTGATCTTTGATATTCTAATATTTTATTCAACATATTAGTGCTATTCTCAAAATTTGAATCATTAGCTACTCTATCATTGATTGATTTATTTGTTTTCTCAAGATCTAATTTTAAAGAAGCAATTTCAATAACATACTTTTCACATTATTTACTTACTATTTTAAACTATGTTGTTATATCTTCTTCATTCTTCTTGACTTCTTTAACGTGTGCTTATAGATCTTCAATTATTTTGTTTGACTCCTTTTCATTTTTCTCGATCTAGAGCTTTAATCTTCAATCCTTATTTTCAAGAGATTTTAACTCTTCTAAGGCACAAATGAGTTCTCCTTCCAAATTCACTTCAACTTCATCCTATTCTTCTTCTTGATCATCTATACTTTTTCTTGTAGAGACATCTTCATGTATGGCCATGAATAAAATCTCTTCTTATTCTGAGTCACTAACTCCACTATCTTCGGCTGAGCTAGGATCTTTAGAATACAAACTCTTCTTCTCAAATCCCTTCTTGAATTTACCTTTGAAATTATTCTTATATATATACTTTAATTTTTCATTATCATCATTACCATTATTTGGGAATTTAGCTACAAAATGTCTAATCTTTCCACAATTAAAACATTTAAAAGGTAAATTTCCTTGATATTTACCTGTGGCCTTTTTCGGCTTGGGAATGAATAGAGCTCCATTGTCATCTTCATCATCACTAGAACTATCACTTGATTTTTGAATCTTAGCCTTCTCTTTCTTTGATGTCTTGAAAGTAGCTTCTCTCTTTGAGGTTTTATCTTATTCAGTCTACATCTCATATGCTGTAAGAATACTGTGAAGCTCATCCATCTTTAGCTTGGCTAAATTCTTCATCTCTTCAATTGCCAAAATTTTTGCATCATATCTCAATGGTAGAGATCTCAAAACTTTTTGAACCACAGTTGATTGTTTTAAATTTTCTCCAAGACCTAGAATCTGATTAATTATTTGATCAACCCACAAAAGATAACTTGCTATAATTTCTTCCTCTTCCATCTTCAAACTCTAAAACTATCTTCTGAAAGTCTGAAGCTTAGCTTACTGAACCTTGCCATCACCTTTATAAATATTATCAAGTTTTACCCAAGTTTTATGAGTAGATTTATATTGCATAACTTTAACAAATTCTGATTCACATAAGCCACATAAAATAACATTTAAAGCTTTATCATTATTTTCACTTACCTTCTGTTCTACCGAAGTAGTGTGTCTGTGGCTCTTCATATTCCTCCACCACTACTTACCATATGTCAAATCCAAGGGCCATCAAATGAGTCTTCATCCTTATGCTCCAAAAAACATAATTCATCTCATCAAACAAAGGTGCCTTATTTATAAAAAATATTTCATGTGATACAACCATCGTGCTTTCCCGATCTACCTTCAAGTTGTAAAACTTTTTCAAAAAAAACTTGCTCTGATACCAATTGTTAAGCATGAAATATACTGAGGGGGGGGTGAATGAGTATATTATATATCTTTTTACTTAATCTGATTTATTTATTTTAACCATTGAATCACACATTCAAGATATGTAATAAAACTGAAACAATAATTTGCACCACACAAGAGAGAGAGAGAGACACCAGATTTTTACGTGAAAACCCAAAGTGGGAAAAACCACAGAGAACAATCTCAAGTATATGAATGAACACTAACTCAAAATAAAAACTTTACAAGCACCAACTTGTAGGAGCACCAACCCCTTTGCCAAACACCAATACAACAACTATTTGTGAGCACCAACCCATAGGAGTACCAACCCCTCTTGTGTATAAAACACAACTATCTCTCAATGTTACTTACTCAACAAATGATAGAACTCTACAATATCTCCTACTTATCTCTCTTTGAAAATAAATACAAACCATGCACTCTCTTGCATATTACAAATGGCTTCTCAAGCCTTTATTTATAGCTTTCCAAATGATATTTGGCATTCACCCTTTGTGACCCTTTAATCCTCATGGAAAATGGCACTAAACTTGCATGACCCTTTGTATCCTTGGATTTGAAAAGCCATATGGTGACCCTTCATAAGCAAAAACATCTTTTCCTCTTTGGTCTTTATCTTGGTGACTTTTCATATTCCTCAAAGTGTCCCTTCATGGAAAAATGTGCCATACCTCTTTTGTCTTCACATGGTGACTCTTAGAATTCCTCAAGATGACTCTTCATGAGAAAATGCGTCTCATTCCTCTTTCATATTTTACCCCGTGACTCTTTGACTTCTCCATGGGCCCTCTTTTGACTTATATGCAACCAAAAATATATTTATTAATATTAAATAAATATTAACACACATTAGACAAGATATGAATATTAAAAACACCATTAAATGCAATGGGGCCTTTATCACCAATAATGCTAGACCTTTGACATCAATAACAATATTTCCAACAATGATGACCTTGTGATGACCTCCACTATGAAATCTGATTGTAAATCCTTTCCTAAGTGTTTAGAGTTGCTTAAGATGACTGTAAGGCTGTAAGTGAGTGCTCTAATGGTTGAATCTTATCCCATCGATCATGCCAAAATTGTTATAAACCCAAGTTTCATCTTATGAAGGAGAGTGTTCAAATCTACTTCAAATCTAAGCTAACATGGGAATGACCTAAAGGTTGTGGGTGACCTTATAACTAGACCAAACCTCTAGATTATGGGGCTAGCTTCCCTAGTGCATCTATTTGGCTTAGTTTACTAAAACCTATTATTATTGGGGTGAAAAGGGAAAGATAGTTCATAAAGTAAATCTAATCTAAGGGATGGTGATTCACCTATATTGATTAACCACTTAAATTGAACTCCCAACAACACTGGTAAATAATGCATTAAACTATATTACTATATTCAATGGCTTCTAAGTAACAATGTTTCATATAGAGGTTGGTTTAGCTGACTAAAACATGAGGGTGATGAGAGGAAGGCTTGGTTAAAGGCACTTACAATCAAACTTCCACTCCAAACTTGAGCCATCAACATCATAACACACTAGATGACTTGTATAGAAAGCCTTTTGGCACCTAGGTGAGACTTGGACCTATAAAGTGGAAGATTATACCAATTATGCATATCAAAGCAAGTATGTACACACTAGATACTGATTATAAAAAAGTTGTAATATTCTATTCTTCAGTCAAATGGGTTTACAAGTACAAAACTAGGTAGAGTTTTCTCATTCCCAAGAGAGGTATAGAAATCAAGGCCTTAAGTCCTGAATATATATAATGGGAATGAAGAGAGAGAGAGACAAGAGCCCCGAAAATAAGGAAATGTGACATTAATTTAGTCCTTCTCTAAATGATATGTAGTATAAATTTATTAACATTTCATTCACCCTTGGAAAAATGGCATATAGGTTCATGTTGAGACATGTTTTAAAGAGTTGAAGGAGTCTTTAAGAGGTCTTCAAACTTGATTGGTGGAGTTTGACAAATAACAATGCCTAAATCCTTGCTCAAGAACTCTATATACTTGGTTGAATGCTTCCCTTGACTAGAAAATATATTTTCCTTAAAATTAGGTCTTTAATCTTAATTCCTTATTCATTAAAACAATATTACAAAATATTCATGAAGTATCTCCAGCTGGTTGACATTGTTAAGAGTCTCTTAGTGCTTGCTTTGACCACTTTAACATACTAGGTGTTGAAATGAAGAAGAGTATGATTAGGACTATTTGAGGACATTTCAAAATTTTAAACCTTATCCAAACTTGAATTAACTTCTTAAAAACTTTAATAGGTGTATGAGGGAAGGAGGAGCATTATTTAAGCCTTTGGAAAACTTCCATGCATCATTTAGTGCTTTCTTACACTTAATTTCTTCTTGTGTAAAAGGTTTAGGAGAGAGAAATTGAGTTTTTACTTTGGACCATGAAAAATTCCACCATGTATGGCATCTCAGTGTGACATCAGACCTATAACAAGGAATTTGGAGCCATCAAGTAGTCCAAAAGACATCATTTTGCTTTTTAGAGCACCCATTCCTTGTAGCCTTAAAAACCTAAAAATCTCCTTGCATATAATATTTTACAAACAAAATTGAAAAATTGGTCACATTTTTTAGTACCATGTATCACCTTACAGATCCACACAAAATTTTATGATTATAATCCAAGTGGAAGTATTCCTTTTCCTCTATTTTCTTCTCCAATTAGGCTTAATTAGCCCTCCTAGGCCTAGAAAGAGAAATCTTGCCCAAATGACCACCCACACATGTGAAAATATTCAAAATCATGTGATTAAATTTACCTAGTCTAATAAAATCATTCATTCAAAATTTGGGGTCCTGAAGTCTTGTGGAAGTATGCAAACCATGAAACCACCTTGCTTCATAGGCTTATTTTGAGCCTGTTTGGGACTACCTTGAAAAACATGCCTAGTTTGGCCACTTGAAAAATGTACCATTAAATTTTTTGAATTTTAATAGTTTTTAAAAGTCCCAAATGACCTCATATTGTTATTTGGAAGTTCTCCCCTTTTCATAATACCTAAAAAACACTTAAAATCATCAAAAATAGATTATTTTGAGCAATCTATATATGTGACATCAGCATCAAAATACATGTGGAGAACCTCCTTGGAGTCCTCAACAACATAAAAGAGGTCTTAGGAGAAAAATATGTCATTTTATATGGTTTTGAGGTCCTTTTGGAAACTGGTCACAACTAGGGTTTTAGGAGGGTTTAAGACCTATTTGGTGTCTTAAGAATTATTCATAAAGATGGTACATCCAACTGACTTATTTCCACTTGTAAAAATTTATTTATATACCCCTAAAATATACCAAAAGTTTTATACTCCCATGCAAAGTGTGAGCAACGACATGAGCACTTAACGTTACTCTTCGATTGGCTTTCATAGTGTTTCTTAAGCCTAAGAGAGGTCTACTTTGAGTTATAGGTCTCAAAACTCCTTCCAATTATTGTGAATAGATCATACACATTTATCTAAACCCCCCACATGATTATAAATTTATTTTAAGTGATGGTTACCCCTTTGTGTGCTCATGGTGTACTGATAAGGGTAATTGGGGTTTTGAGCTTATCTTTCCTTACTATCCCTCAATGGCCTTGGGAGTAAAAAATGAAATTTGTTTCCACATAATAATGAATGGATACCTATTTTATGATTTTTTACTCCCTCAAGATCCATTCATGAGGTCTGATAACTTGTTTCATGCCCTTAGAACTCAAGTGGATCTCTGGTGTTATGGCTGCCCTTGCCCAAGGAGTGGGCAAGGTCTAAGATAAAACAATGGATATGTCCACTATTGGTATGACCTTGGAGAGAGAATGGACACTTAAATTCACTCGTGACCACAAATTTTACCAAATTTCAAATCTTGATCATGCCTGTAGAGGTCTCAAAACACTGAATTCCTTTAAGACTAGCCTGTAGGCCTATGATCATGTTAAAGCAATGAAGGTCATTTTGGGTTTAAGACCTCATAATTGACCATAATTGTAGATTAAGATATGTAACATGTCCAAAATTATATATGAACATTAACTATGATGAGTCTTAATATACATGACCTCTCAAACTGGTCTAAGACACTAAACTCCATAATGGAGGGTTTGTATACACAGTAGGCCTGATGACCGTAAAGCTCTTACACTGAGTCCTTCTCTTCATCATAACTAAAACTTGATTAAATACATAATTATTCTATCTAATATTCCTTTAAAATATTAGGAATTCAACCTTAATAATGAAAAAAACAACATACTCATCTTGTTATAGGGTAGGACTGTAGGTTTGCAATAAGCTATGTTTTGTCTTCATTACTATAAGTGTACTAATTTGACTATTGTAGGTCCTTTGAGAGGTTTATTACTCTTCCATACAACCTTATATCTTTCCTTTAGGTTTTAAAAAACTTTTTTTCACTAGATGCCTACACCTACTCTACCCTTCCTTCAAGCTTAAAGTAAATCTACATTTGGGGTAACCTGTAGGTGACCTTTGAGAATCACTTGGAATGGTGGACTGTCCTCTTATGCCTAAACCTCACTCTCACATGAATATCCTTCTCACTAGCCTTTGAACTTAAATGAAGTTCCAAATAGGGGACAAGATCCTTTCAACATCTCAGCTAACTCTTATTATATGCATTTTAGGTCCAACTGCCTGGTTAGCCCCTATAAATGTCTTTCTTAGGGTTAGCATTGTAGGGTCTGATTGTACATTAGTTAAATGTAACTCTTTTCAGAATATTTTTACTACTTTGAGAGATTCCTTGATATTATACACAAATCCACAAGCCTATATACCTCTGCATGATAAGTCTCTAACCCTCTAATTAGACCTTTGCGTTCTTGATATCTTCATTGTCTTTCAAGCTTAAATAGGCCTAATTGGTAGGCTGTAGGTTACTATTTAGGTTACTTGACTGTGTAGCTTGAGTAGGCCTTTTATAAATTCATACTCATGAATATTGATTGGATGTAATTTTTAAATTATACTTATAAATGGCATTGAGGTCATGGAAGATCTTGTTGAGCTGATGAAGTCACTTGGGTTCCAACCTCTAAGATGATTGTAGGTGCTAATTGATTATATATTCATTGTAGGCCTGAGTGAATTTGAGCACTTGCATTGATTTTTGGCTCAATGGTATATGTTTTTCCATCGTATTCATTCTCCTAGACTCTTAATATCTCAATAACCATGTAGACCTCTTTACTAATCACTAAGCCAATTCAGGCTTATTCATTCACTTGTACAACACTATGTAGGTAATGGTTTATACACTAGGATTTGTCTATGGGAGATTGGGAGCCTTAAGTTTCTCATGATTTATTTTAGTCTTCAATGGATTTTATAGGATTTATATGAGTTTCAATGTACAACTCCATGATGTCAAGACACTCTTAACATAGATTTTAATTCATGAATGCATGTTAATAGGCTTGCAGGGTTGTATGTGTTTGAAGCATTTGTAAAGCCTTTTGTTTGAAAATGTATTTAGACTATCACCATAATTATCCAAGTTTATAATGGATCAATATTTTTTCTTAATTTCACTATGGCTTCTCTTTTCCATTTAAACCTAATATGATGTTCAAGCGTAGAGAAAGTCATTCACATGCCATACAAGCTCTCCAAAGAGGAAGACACTTTGAGAAATATGAACAAGAACCACATATTAGACACATATAAAATGAATACATAAAAAAAATAGTTCTTACATGAATTATTATGTATTAGATACCTCTAAGAATCACTACCATGAAGAAGAAACAAAGACTTGCAACAGAACCCACTAAAATAACTTATTCACCAATACATTATTCCTCCAAGTGAAAGTACTTCATGGAAATTATTTGACAAATGAAAAAAAAATTAAAATGATACAATACCTATGAAAAACTACCTAAAAATCATTCCATTCCATCAAATTCTGAGCTTGAGAAATAGGTGCAAGAACAAACCCCTCTTAGATGAATAGACGATAGTGACCTACTGTCACTCTTAGCAATTGTTCATAAAGAAGTGGCCATAAATATAAAAACCAATTCCATAGAGTTGAATATAACTAAGACCCCTAAAAATTCAAAATTTTTAATCTCATAAATCTCTCTCCTCTGTTTGTATTGAGCATTTTAAAACTACCTTTTTAGAGTTGCCAAGGAGGTTGATAAAGGAGATAAAATAGTTTTATTCATTTTAAGACCTTAAAACTATTCCAAATCACATATTTGACCTTTTAATGGATAAATAAGGTATTTAATATGTCTTATTCTCAATTTCATTTTAATAACTATACAA
This sequence comes from Torreya grandis, assembly GCA_037957365.1. NCBI lineage: Eukaryota > Viridiplantae > Streptophyta > Pinopsida > Cupressales > Taxaceae > Torreya > Torreya grandis. The sequence continues at coordinate 457,525 of JARHVA010002130.1, read as the reverse complement.
ATAGCCTCAAAATAGGCCTTTTTGACACTAAAATTGCTAGAATCACTTGAGAAGCCCATTGAAACTAACGTAAAATGTATCTAAAAAATATTTTCATGCCCAAATAAGTACATAATTCTTTAAAATCAAAGTTTTTGGTTATAGGGGTTGAAATTTGGCCTTGGGAGACCAAATTGCCAAAATTTTTGGTGACTCACAAGGGTTGACCAGTTTGTTGGTCAAGAGAACTGACACATATTCATGCCAATGATGACTCATAAATGTTAGTAAGAATTTATGACCATTATTAGACTAAAAAAACTAACAATACTCAAATAAAAAACACCTAAAACTAAGAAACACACCTAATCCAAGTTAACAACAACAAGACAGGACAACAGAATAATAAGGCGATAGACTACAAACTTATGCTAACCACATATGGAAACAAGACAAAAACACTAAAACAACTAACCTGAGATCAAAAATTTTCCTCCAGGATCAAAAGGAAAATTTATTTGGTCACTATGATACCATGAAGTCTAGTTTCCATGCCTTGATTTGAGTCCAAACAAGTATTGTTCACTGTATGAAGACTCCCCCTTGCAGCTGAAGGATTTGGCATGTTCATGGCCTCTTAGGTAAACAACTAGAATTTCTTGTTCTACCCCTAAGTGTATGGGTTGGTTATATGAATCCAACATGAAATCATACTCATTCCAAATATATCTACCTTGCATGATTAGCCTCATCTCTACCTTGGTCATAAGCTGCTCTTGATTTATCATGCTCTCATGTAATGATTGTCTTGATAACTCAATTGATGGGATTTGATTAGTGTCCTCATTTTGATCATTAGACTAAAAATTATCATTTTCTATATTTTTCTTTACAATACCCTCCTCAATTTCATTATGGGGTATAGATGGACTATCAAACCTTGAATAAAATTCCTCCAAGTCTTCTCAAAAGGCCATCTCTTCATGATCAATTGGAAAGATATGGGATTCACTACCATCCTTACCATTTGCTTGTGAATCACCATGTTGATCAATCTCATGTTATATTACAACTTTATAATCTTCATCTTCAATGAAATTAGAATCTTCTTGAACACATACATTTTCTTGGATGCTTGAAGACTCTAGAAGGTTATCTCCTTGCCTTGTAGCTACTGCAAGTTGAATAGATGCCTCACTCTCAAACTTATCAGGGTTGTTATGACAAAGAGTTGCTTCCATATCATTAAGGATATTTTGGGAACCAACTTCTTATTTTTCAATTGGAGTGTCTTCCTTTTGTAGCTTATCTTGCACCCAAACAACCTCTTAGAATTTATCCTCTTTTACATTATGAAACATTGATTCACACCTATCCTTATTAAGGGGTGTCCTAATGGTGATTTCATAGTATTGATCACACAATAAATTCTCATCCTTTATCACTATAACTACTTCTTCTTCATTTGTTTCATAAATAACACGCTCCTTCTCAAGGATGGCATAGGGGATCCTTAAAAAAACTCAAGAAGATGAGTCAAACCTAAAGGTGTTGTAGATGCTTTATCATGCTCATGGAGCTATCCACCTTTGACAACCATCACATCCTCTTTCTACCACATTTTATCTTAAATATACTTCCATGAGGGGAAGATCTTAAACTCTTGAGGAGGGAGGGGTGGGGGCTGAATGTTTTCCATTTTTTCTCTCTTCAACATCTTGGCTTATACTTGATTGGTCTCCTCCTCCCCTTGACTGCTAAATTTGTTTCCAAGATGGAAAATTATATGAACTTCTTATTTTTCATTTGTTGAAGCCTTGGGCATGAATTTAGGAACTTCCTGTTGGGATGGGTTTGCTTTTGTAGCTACCATTGACTGATATATGAGTTTGTTTGCAAGTTCAACTTTTTTAGTAAGGCGAGTCTCAAAATCAAGAACCATATGATTAGAGGTATCTTCATGTTGATTATATGGTGAATGGAGTTGAAAATTATGATGTGAATCATGGGACTCAACCTTCTTAAGTCACACTTATCCCTCCCTTTATACTCTATCTTTGATAGACCTCTAAGTAGGAAAAGTTGGCACAGCTTGTAAGGAACTTTGAGGTCTTTTACACATATTTTTTTGACACTCTTGAGAGGGGAAAGGAATTTTAATGGAGGAATGGTGTATAATGAAGGAGAGAACATGTTTCTAGTAGGATTGGACTTGTTGTCTCTCATAAACTATAAAATTATCTTTGATGCTTGAAACTAAACTACTTATGTTAAGCATATTACCATTGACTCTTGAATGACCTTCTCTCATGAAAAATGCCCATTCTTTCTTAGCTTGAAGTAATGAATTTATCATTCTCTCAATCACATGCCTAAGGATTTCTTGTTCATATCTCCTTTGGGTGTCAATGTTCACCATGTGTTTTTCATATGCAAATAAGATCTTTTTGATATAGATTGACTTTGAATATGAGTAGGCTGACCAGGAACATCATGATGTTGCCATGCTTGATTAGGTTGATAAGTAAGTTACCAAGGAGGTTAATGAGGCTCATAATGGGGTTGGTAATATTGGAAATAAGGAGGCTCATTACAAGGATAACAAGGGTGAATGTAACTCTGATAGGGGTCAAAATAGGGCTGATAGGGATCATGATGAAATTGGAATGGTTCATAGGGCTGCTAATAAGGAAGTGTGTGATAGCAATCTACCCCATAAGTCATCACAAAGCACATGAATAACAATGAAATATGAATAAGAAATTATCTAACCTTTGAGATGATGACCTTGTGATGACTTCCACTATGAAATTTGATTGCAAATCTTTTCCCATGTGTTTGAAGCTACTCAAGATGACTGCAAGGCTGTAAGTGAGTGCTCTAATGGTTGAATCTTGTCCCATCATGCATGACAAAATTTTTATAAACCCAAGTTTGAAATTATGAAGGAGAGTTTTCAATTCTAATTCAAACCTAAACTAACATGGGAATGGCCTAAAGGTTGTGGGTGACCTTATAACTAGACGAAACCTCTAGATTATGGGGCTAGCTCCACTGGTGCTTCTATTTGGATCACTTTACTAAAACCTATTATTATTGGGGTGAAAAGAGAAATAAATTTCATAAAATTAATCTAATCTAAGGAATGGTGATGAACCTATATTGATTATCCACTTAAATTGAACTCCTAACAAAACTAGTAGACAATGCATAAAACTAAATTACTATCTTCGATGGCTTCTAAGCAATAATGTTTCATATAGAGGCAGGTTTGAATGACTGAAGCATGAGGGTGATGAGAAAAAGGCTTGGTAGTCCAAAATTGATCCATTAACATCATAACACACTAGATGACCTGCATAGAAATCTTGTTAGCACTTGAGTGAGACTTGGACCTGCAAAGTGGAAGATTACACCACTTGCGCATATCAAAATAAGTATGAACACACTAGATACTGATTATGAAGAAGATACAATATTATATTCTTTAGTATAATAGGTTTAAAATTAAAAAACTAGGTAGAGTTTTCTCATGCCCAAAAGAGGGATATAAATCAAGGCCTTAAGTCCTCAATATATAAAGTGGGAATGGAGAGAGAGAGACAAGAGCCCCCAAAATAAGGAAATGTGATTTAGTCCTTCTCTAAATGCTACATAGTATATATTGATTTAAATTTTATTCACCCTTATAAAAATGGCATAGAGGTTCATTTTGAGACATGTTTTGAAGAGTTCAAGGAGTCTTAAAGAGGTCATCAGCCCTGATTGGTGGAGTTTGACCAATAACAATTCCTAAATCCTTGTTCAAGAACCCTATATACTTGGTTGAATGCTTCCATTGACTAGAAAATGTCTTTTCCTTGAAATTAGGTCTTTAATATTCATTTATTAGTCATTGAAACATTCTTACAAAATATTCATTATCTCCAGTTGGTCGACATTGTTAAGAGTCCCTTAGTGCTTGTTTTAACCAATTCAACATACTAGGCATTAAAAGGAAGAAGAGTATGATTAGGAATCTTTGAGGACATTTAAAAATTTGAAACATTCTCTAAACTTTAATTGAATTATTCCATAATTAATTTTTTTATGAGGGAAGGAGGAGCATGAGTTAAGCCTTTGGAAAACTTCTATGCCTCATTTAGTGTTTTTGTACACTTGATTCCTTCTTATGCAAAAGGCTTAGGATAGAGAATTTGAGTTTTTGCTATGGAAAAATAAAAATTCCACCATGTATGGATTATCAACATGAAAGGAGACCTAAAACAAGGAATTTGGATCCATCAAGTGGTTCAAAAGACACCATTTTGCTCACTTTCCTTACTAGAGCACCCATTCCTTATATCCCTAAAAACTTGAAAATCTCCTTGTATAGAAGATTGTACAGACCAAATTGAAAATATGGGAAATTTTTTGAGAACATGTATCACCTTAAATATCCACACAAAATTTTATAATCAAACTCCAAGTGGAAGTACTCATTTTCCTCCATTTTCTTCTCCAATTAGGCCTAATTAGCCTTCCTAGGCGTAGAAATAGAAATCTTGCCCAAATGACCACCCACACATGTGAAACTATTTAAAATCATGTGATTCACTTTACCTATCCTAATACCATCCTTAATGCCAAGTTTGGGGTCCTAAGGCTTTGTGGAAGTATGCAAACCATGAAACCACCTTGCTTCCTAAGCTTATTTTGAGAATGTTTGGGACTACCTTGAAAAATGTGCCTAGTTTTTCCACTTCAAAAATATAAAATTCAAGTTTTTTAAATTTATTATTTTTTAAAATTCCCAAATGACCTCATATTATGATTTGGAAGTTCTCACCTTCTCATAACACTTGAAAAACACTAAAAATGATGAAACATAGGTTATTTTGAGCAATCTGTGCAGGTGACATAGCATAAAAATACATGTGGAGAACCTATTTTGATTAATAAACAACATAAAATATTTTTTAGGAGATTTTTTTTTCATTTGATATGATTTTGAGGTCTTTCTTTGTAAACAAGTCACATCTGGGGTTTTAAGAGGGTTTAAGACCTGTTTGGGCTCTTAACGATTATTCATAAAGATGGGACATCCAAATGACCTAATTAAAATTTTAAAAAATTATTTATATACCCCTCAGATATACCAAATTTTTTATACTCCCATTCAAATTATGAGCAACTACATGATCACTTGAAGTTGTTCTTTGACTGGTTTGCTTAGTGTTTCTCAAACCTAAGAGAAGTCTACCTTGAGTTCTTATTCTCAACTCTTTCCCAATATTCTGAATATATCATACAACTTTAGATAAACCCCCCACATGATTATAAATGTCTTTTAAGTGATGGTTACCCCTCTGTATGCTCATGGTGTATTGATCAAGGTACTTTGGGTTTTGAGTTTGTCTCTCCTTACTAGCCCTCAATGGCCTTGGAGTAAAAAATGACTTTTATTTCCACCTAATAATGAATATATACCTATTTTATGAATTTTTACTTCCATCAAGATCCATTCATCAGGTCTAATAACTTGTTTCATGCCATTATAACTCAAGTGGATCTCTAGGTCTCATCACTGCCCTTGCACAAGGAGTGGGTAAGGTCTGAGGCAAAACAATGGATATTTACACTATTGGTATGAAATTTTAGAGACAATTTAAACTTAAAGACACTCATTACCACAAATTTTACCAGATTTCAAAGTTTGATCATGCCTGTAGAGGTCTCAAAACACTAAATTCCTTCAAAACTAGCTTGTAGGCCTATGACTGTGTTAAAACAATGAAGTTCATTTTGGGTTTAATACCTCATAAGTCACCTCACCTATATATGAAGATATAAAAAATTTCAAAAATTATATATGAAATTTATCTATGATGATTCTTAATGTGCACGACCTCTTAAACTGGTCTAAGACACTAAACTCCATAATGGATGGTTTGTATGCACAATAGGCTTGATAACCCTAAAACTCTTAAACTGAGTCCTTATCTTCATCTTGACCAATTTTTTTTGACATAAATTCATTATTATATCTAATATTCCTTTCAACTATTATTCATTCAACATTAATAATGTAAAATATATCATACTCATCTTATTATAGGGCAGGGTTGTAGGTCTGCAATAGGCTATGTTTTGTCTTCATTAGTATAAATATACTAATTTGAGTATTGTAGGTTATTTGAGAGGTTTATTACTCTTACATATGATGCTATATATTTTCCTTAAGTTTTATCTAATTTTTTTTCACTAGATACTTTCACCTTCTCTGCCCTTCCTTCAAGCTTAAAGTCAATCTACATTTGGGGTAACCTGTAGGTGACCTTTGAGAACCACTTGGAATTATGGATTGTTATCTTATGCATAAAAATCACTCTCACATAAATAACATTATCACTATCCCTTTAACTTTATTTAATTTCAAAATAGGGGAAAAGAGCCTTTCAACTTCTAAGCTAACTCTCATTATATGCATTTAATGTCCAATAGTCTAGTTAGCTCCTATAGATGTCTTTTTTAGGGTGAGGGTTGTAGGGTCTGAATGTGCATTGGTCTGAATGTATCTATTTTTAGAATATACTTACTACTTTTAGAGATTACTTTATCAAATAAAAAACTCCATAATCCTATATACTTCTGCTTGATAAGTCTCTAACCTGCTAATTAGACCTTTGCGCTCTTGATATCTTCATTATCTTTCAAACTTAAATAGGCCTAATTCGTAGGCTATAGATTACTATTTAGGTCACTTGATTATGTAGTTTGAGTAGGAGTTTTCTTAATTTATACTCATGGATCTTGATTTTATGGCATGTTCACATTATAATTCTAAATAGCATTAAGGTCATGGAAGATCTTCTTGAGCTGATGAAGTCACTTGGGTTCTAACCTCTAACATGACTGTAGGTACTAATTGATTGTATATTCATTGTAGGCCTAAGTGAGTTTGAGAATTTTAATTTATTTTTGGCTCAATTTTATATGTTTGTCCATTGTATTCATTCTCATAGACTCTCAAGATCTCAATAACCATGTAGACCTCTTTACCAAGCACTAGGCCACTTTAGACTTATTCATTCACTTGTATGATATTATGTAGTCAATGGTTTATACACCAAGCTTTCTGTATGGGAGACTAGGAGCCATTAGTTTCTCATTATTTATTTTAGTCTTAAATGGAGTTTATAGGATTTATATGAGTGTCAATGTACAACTCTATGTTGTTAAGACACTCTTAGCACAAATTTGAATTCATGAATGCATGTTAATATGCTTACAGAATTGTATGTACTTGAAGCATTTATAAAGCCTTTTGTTTGAAAATACGTTTGGACTATCACCATTATTCTCCAAGATTCTAATGGCTCAATAGTTTTTCCTTCATGTCATTATGGATTTTCATTGCCATTCAAACCTAGTATGATGCTCAGGCCTAGAGAAAGTCATTCACATGCCATACAAGCTCTTAAAAGAGTAAGACACTTTGAGAAATATGAAAAATAACCAAAAATTAGATAAATATCACATTAAAACATGAAAATAGGAGTTCTTACATGAATTATGAGGTATTAGGCCTCTAAGAATCACTGCCATGAAGAAGAAATAGAGACTTGCAGTAGAACCTATGAAAACAACTTATTCACTAAGACATTCTTCCCCCAAGTGAAATTAATTCATGGAGATGAGTTTAATGATGAAAAAAAATTAAAATTATATAGTATACCTCTAAAAACCACCCTAAAAATATTTACCTTCCATTGAATTTTGAGCTTGATAAATAGTTTTAAGAACAGATCCCTCTCAAATGAATAGACCATAGTGACCTACTATCACTCTTAGTAATTGATGATAAATAAAAGGCCATCAATATACAAACCAATGACACTAATTTTAATTTTAATATTAACCATAACAATTTCAAAATTTTTACCTCCTAACTCTCTTTCCTCTATGCGTACCGAGCATTTGAAAACTGCCCTTCTAGAGCTGCCAAGGAGGTTGATATAGGAGTTAAAAGGGTTTTATTCATTTTAAGACATAAGACCTCTTCCAAATAACTTGTTTGACCTTGTCATGGAATAATAAGGTCCTGAAGATTCCTAATTCTCAATTTCACATGAATAAATATATGAATTGCCTCGAAATAGGCCTTTTTGGCACTACTACTACCAAAATCACTTGAAAAGCCTATTGAAAATGATGTAAAATGTATCCAAAAAATCTTTTCATGCTTTAATAATTACATAATGTCTTGAAAATCAATTTTTTTTGTTATTTAGCCTTAGGAGACCAAATTACCAATACTACCTTCACTGTTGTGAGGTGGAAGTAGGACAAATTCTTCCCTCAGAGCGTGATGTAGGGAGAGCATCATCAGAGAGGGTGGTGTAGATGGAGACATTAGGGAATGATAGAGAATGAACCCAAAATTTCATGCATATACCACATTAATATTTCATGTTTCATGATTAATTAGTTGAGTAGATAGTTGTAGTATGCTTTATTTTTTGTATGAATGTCTGTTGTGATATTTTATGTTTCACTAATCTAGTTACTGTTGATGATCATGTTGATTTGTTTGAGTGATTACACTAATTTTATGGTCATACGTATCTTGTCTTATATGATGTAATTACTTGGTTGAATGAGTGAATCTGCATATACTTTTACTTATCTCACTGCCTTATTGGGTATATATGTGTAGTATAACAATTTTATGTTATGTATGCACTGCTATAATAAGTATAGATGGATTTCATTGTTGTTATTTGCTCTATAGGATTAAGGTAATAATTATAATTATAAGATTATTATTATAATATATATTTATCCTAATGTCAAAATATATCAATAACATTATTTGAAAATGTAATTGTATCTGATTTAGTGTTAACCAAAGGTTAAATACTCATAATATATATTAGACATTGATTATATTGTTAAATGATTAAGGGAAATCATTGTGTTTGCGAAGTGTAAGATTTGAATGACTTGGTAAAAATAAACAATAGTCTTTTTAAATCCTATATGTTTTAAACGTGCCATATAGTCATTATGTTGACTAGTTGATATTCAATTTTACATGGAAAGAAAGGATTCGTCGACTAGTCGAAGGTCAACCTTGCATGGAATAAACATTGGCTATTATGACTTGTTGTTTAGTCTATTTATGATGTCATTATTTAATTCAATGGCATGAAAATATTATTTAGATTATATAATGATTATTTTATTGAGTCTTTTATTCGATGGTGGAGTCTGATCTTATTATAATGCCCAATTCCTGACAAGGGGGTTGTGGGGGGGAAACGCCCCCCCCTAGGCTCACCATAGGGGTCCAGGATGGGTGGTGACCATAATTGGAGCTCCCCTTGATGGGGGTTCGGGGGAAACACCCTTGGAGCAAAATTTTATTAAAAATTCATTATAAAATATTGTAATTTCATAGTAAATTTAGATTGTTCACTATTAGGTCACAGATCTAACAATAGAAATTATGTTTATGTATTTTTTCCCTAATATGTAACCCTCCTTTGATATGAGGGCATTGCAATCATGATGGCATAGTGTGTATGAGTGAAGATGATATTATAGTGGATGTATTGTAGATTTTTCCCTTCATTTTTTAGATTGAATAATAATAGTGGATGTAGCCCATATTGGGTGAACCACATTAAATCTGTGTCTCTATTATTTTGTGTTTTATAAATTTTATTTTTGTCTTTAATTCATTAAAATTGCTATGTGTTCTATATTTCTAATAACTGGTATCAAAGTCAAAGGTTTATTTGGCAGATAAACTCATAGGAAAAGAGGGTTCTTGGTTCAAGTGGGAGCAATGGTACAAGAAGGAAACTTTAAGGTTGAGAATTTCAATGGCCAAAAATACTAGCTATGGAAGATGCAATTGGAGGACTATCTATATCAGAAGGATCTTTTCCTATCATTAGGTGGAATAGAAAAGAATACGATGACTATGAAGGATGAAGATTGGGAGGTTCTTGATAGAAAGGCAATAAGAACAATATGGTTGTGCATGACGATGTCGGTGGCCTTAAATATTTCAAAAGAAAAGAAAATAATAGATGTGATAAAGGCATTGGATAGAGTGTATGAAAAATCTTCAGCCTCCAATAAGGTATTTTTTATGAAACATTTATTTAATTTAGAATGTCAGAAGGTGGGTCTATTGTTGATTATTTAAATGAATTTAACATGGTCACAAATTAGTTAAGCTTTGTAGGAGTAAAATTTGATGATGAGGTTAGGGTTATTTTGATTCTATGCTTATTACTAGAAAGTTGGAATCGCTTGGTCATATATATGAGTTTTTTTATCTCTAGCTCAAACACTTTAAAGCGTGATGATGTTATTCTTAGTGAGAAAATGCAATGAAAAAATATAGATGAGATATTAGGTAATGTTTTGACTATAGAGAATAGGGGAAGATAAAAGGACAAAGGAAAGGGCCTAGGGAATTTTGGTGAGTCTAAAAAGGGTAGATCTAAATCTAGAGGAACGTTCATGTGCTAGATTTATGAGAAGAAAGGAAACCTGAAGAAATATTATTGGTTTCAAAAATAAAAACAAGGAGATGGACAACAAGATAAAAATTAGGAAGCAAATATAGCAGGTGATGTGTTACAATATGCTTTAATCCTTTCTTTAGATAAAAGTAATGATTCTTGGGTGTTAGAGTTAGGGGCTTCATTTCATGCTACACCCCATAAGAAATATTTTCAACGCTATATTCAAGGTGATTTTGGACAAGTTTATTTGGGTGATGGTGAACCCTATAAAATTGTAGGAAAGGGTAAGATATATATAAGATTATAGAATGGAAACATATAGTTGCTGAAGTAGGTAAGGCATGTTCTTGAATTAAGAAGAAATCTAATTTCAGCAGGGTAGTTGGGAAGTGAGGGCTACATAGTTATATTTGCAAAAAAATCATGGAAGGTCACTAAAGGATCACTGATAATAGAAAAAGGAGAGAAGGTATGTACATTATATTTATCTAATGGTAATGTTGACTCTTCTATTGATTTAGATTCTACAAAAGCAAATATAAAATTATGGCACCACAGACTTGGGAAAATGAGTGAGAATGGGATGCAAGTTCTCCACTCAAAGAATTTGTTTCTAGATTTGAATAAGGTGGATTTGGATTTCTATGAGAACTATGTGTATGGAAAATAGAAAAGAGTCAGATTTTTTAGATTTGGAAAGACAAAGAAGGATGAAAAGTTAGAGCTTGTGCATACAAATGTATAGGGACCAGCTCAGGTATCATCCCTTGGTGGCCCTTCTTCTTATATTGATTTTATTGATGATGCAACTAGAAAAACTTGGGTTTTTTAAATACAAAAAAATTCTAAAGTTTTTGATACTTTTAAAAAATGGAAAGCTTTGGTTGAAAATGAGATAGGAAATAAGTTGAAGTGTGTCAGATTAGATAACAGAGGTGAATACTATAGTAAGGAATTTGATAATTACTATTCATCCCATGGGATTCATAGAGAGAAGATGGTTTCAAAAACACCATAAAAAAATGGTGTGTCAGAAAGGATGAACAAGACAATCATTGAACATGCAAGGAACATGAGATTACATGCAGGGTTGCCCTTACAGTTTTGGGTAGATGATTTGGATACTATTGTTTACTTAATAAATAGAGGGCCTTCAAGTCCTTTGAATGGTGGAATTCTAGAAGAAGCATAGACAAGTAAAAAGGTAGATTATTCCTTTTTAAAGACTTTCAACTGTGAAGCATTTGTTCATATTGATAAGGAAAATAGAACCAAGATTGAAGCAAAATCCAAGAACTATACTTTTAATTAGATTTGGAATTAATGATTTTGGATACCATTTATGGTATTTTGAAAATCACAAAATCATTAGGAGTAGAGATGTGATATTTAATGAGAAGGTCATGTACAAAGATCAGTTTTAGGGAAATAATAAAAAAAGTCAAATATTGAATATGTAGTACTTGATGAAATCACTGGAAATGAAATTCCAAAAGTGTCAAAAAATTAGAATGTGTAACAAATACAAGTACCTCAAACTCTTGAAAGTGTAATTATAAGATCTACCAGAGTAAGTAGACTCCTAAATGATACTCTCCTTCACTTTATTATTTATTATTGACTGATAGTGGTGAGCCAAAATGCTATGGATTAACAATGCAGGTAGAAACTAGAAAGAAGCAGGAGCAAGGCATGAAAGAGGAGATGGACTCCTTGGTACATAACTAAACTTGGGATTTGGTTCAGTTTCCTATAGGTAAAATAGAATTATATAATAAATGGGTTTATAGGTTGAAGTAAGATCAAGGTAAAAAAAGGTACAAGGCCAATTTTTTTTTAAAGGGGTTTTGACAAAAGAAATGTATATATTTTGATGAAATATTTTCCCTGGTAGTTAAAATGACTTCTACAAGAACTATTTTAAGTTTGGTAGCAGTAGAAGATTTGCACCTTGAACAATTAGATGTGACGATGGAATTCTTTCATGGTGACTTTGAGGATGAAATATATATGGAGTAGCCATAGGGATATGAATTCAAAGGTGAGGAGAAAATGGTGTGCAAGTTGAAGAAGAGTTTGTATGGCCTAAAGCAAACTCCAAGATAGTGGTATTGAAATTTGACATGTTTATGACAGAACATGGTTATAGTAGATGTCATTTTGACCACTGTATTTATTTTAAGAGATTAGATCATGGTAGTTATATTATCTTGTTATTATATGTAGATGACATGATTTTTGTAGGGTATAACATGCTTGATATAAATGAGCTCAAAAGAAAACTAGTAGGTTTATTTGCAATGAAAGATTTAGGTGCTACAAAGTAAATCTTTGGTACGAGAATAATAAGAGATAGGAAAAATAAAAAAATGACATTGTATCAAGAAGAATACATCAAAAAGGTATTAGTCAAGCTCAATATGCAAGATGCAAAACCAGTGAGTACACCTTTGGGAGGGCACTTCAAATTAAATAAAGAACAGTGTCCTAAAATGAAAGAAGAAATAAATTACATGTCTAAAGTAACCTATGCTTCAAAAAGTATAAGTTTGATGTATGTTATGGTGTGCACTAGATGAGACATTGCTCATGCAGTGGGAGTTGTCAGTAGGTTTATGAATAATCTAGAAAAAGAGCACTAGGATGTAGTCAAGTGGATTCTTAGATACTTGAGAGGGATCACTGATAGAAAATTATGATATGAAGGGTTAGATGTTACCTTACAAGGATATGTTGATGTGGACATGGCTAGAGATTTAGATGGTAGGAGGAGCACCATAGGTTATGTATTCACTGTTGGTGACAAAATAATTAGTTGGATTTCAAAATTATAGAAGACAGTATCTTTATCAACTATAGAGGCATAATATGTTACAGCTACAGAAGCAAGCAAGGAGATGATATGGATGTAATGGTTCATGGAAGAGTTGAGGTAGAAATAGGAAGATTGTAGGTTGTATAGTGATATCCAGAACATGATTAATTTAGAAAATAACTCAACATTCCACTTAATAACCAAATATATACAACTCAAGTATCAATTTATTTGTTCAGTTTTGGAGGATGGTCAACCAAAGTTGGAAAAGATCCATACAAGTAGGAATCCTGGATATATGCTAACAAAGGTAGTCATTAAAGAGAGTCTAGAGAGTTGTTCAAATTCGATAGGTCTTCAAGGATAACAAAGAAGATGAGAAGCATGCCAAGGTCAAAGTTCAAAGAAATGTCCAAGGAAGAGTTGTAGTGGTGGAGTTGCAACAATCAATCTCTAAGTGGGGGATTTTTGTATGGTAGAACCTGATCTTATTATAATGGCTAGTTCATGATAGGGGGTGTGGGGGGATAATGCCCCCCACTAAGGTTGTCATGGGGGTCTAGGGAGATGATGATCATACTTGGAGCCCCCTTAGTTGGGGTTCTAGGAAAACACCCTCCAAGCAAAAATTTGTTAAAAATGCATTATAAAATAATATTATTTCATAGTAAATTTGGACCGTTCACTATTAGGTCATAGATCTAATGATAGAAATTATGTTTGTGCATTTTTTCCCTAATATATCACTTCCTTTGATATGAGGGTATTGTAATCATGATGGTATAGTGTGTGTGAGTGAAGATGATATTGCAATGGATGTATTGTAGGTTTTCCCCTTCATTTATTGGACTAAATAGTAAGTACTAGCTATTTTTGTGTGGATGTAGTCTATATTGCGTGAACCACATTAAATATCTGTCTCTATTATGTTGTATTTTTTACATTTTATTTTTATCTTTAATTAATCAATATTACTCTGTGTTCAATATTCCTAACATCTTTTGGAAGTCTCAAGATGATTAGAGTTTCTAATCTCTCTTTGAATCTAAGTTAACCATAATTCTTGCAAAAATCATGATAGGAGTTTTGTTATGGACTGCAAAAAAATGGTGGCAGACTGTAGCTTAGTGGGGATTCTATTGAGCTATTTTTGCATGTATATTTTTAGTTAGTTTTATCTACTATGAATGGAGGAGATTAAGGTGATGGAGAAGAATAAAAAAAGGAGAAGGCTGTGAAGCACAACATATGACATATAGAGAGTAGCAGAAAAAAGGAAAAGAAGGTGTGAATGAGTTAAGGAAAAAGAGTAATTCAAATTCCTTGGTATAATCATATTCACAAGTTAGTTTTGTACTTAAAAAATCCTATGTGTAATGATTTATGGGTTTTGAATTGAAATGGTTATTGGGTTTTCATTATTTGAAATGTTATGGAAAAACTATAACGGGCTCTATGTAGGGCCCTGTGGAAGGCTCGGCCTCCACAAAACCCTACATCCAACCCAGGGTAACTCAGGGGATTTGGGTAGAGCCCTAGAAATTGCCATGGTTATTTTAGGCTATAAAAAAGCTCTATCTTAACTCCTTTTCAATTCAAAAAACTCTATTCAACCATGGAAATATTATTTCTTGATGGGTATATTTGATTTGGCTTGAACTAGTTTGTTATCGAACCAATTTGATATATATTCACTACTATATTTCAAAAATATAGATTGAAATTTTGGGTTGTTGAGGGCTCGATTGTGTAAACGTAATTGGATTTTGAGTATAGAGGCATAATTTCATTATAGAAAATGGACTATGGAATATATATATATATATATATATATAAGCATATACTTAGTCTGAATCAATGACATATATATACTTATATATATGTATATATATATCTACACACACACATATACATATACATACATATATACATATATATATATATACACACACACATATATGTATGTATACATATATACATACATATAAGTATATATATGTCATTGATTCAAACTAAGTATATGTTTATATATATATATATATATATATATATATATATATATATATATATATATATATATCTATGCATACATTCCATAGTCCATTTTGTATAATGAACTCATACATATATACCCAAAATACAAGTAGGTTTACACACAATTGAGCCCTCAACAACCCAAAATTTCAATCTATATTTTTAAAATATCGTAATGAATATATATCAAACTAGTTTGACAACAACACTAGTTCAAGCCAGATCAAATATACCCATCAAGAAATAATATTTCCATGGTTGAACAAAGGTTTTTGAATTGAAAATGAATTAAGATAGAGCTTTTTTATAGCCTAAAACAACCATGGCGATTTCTATGGCTTTACCAAATCCCCTGAGTTACCCTGGGTTGGATGTAGGGTTTTGTGGACGTCGAGCCTTCCATAGGGCCCTACATACAACTTGTTATAGTTTTTCCATAACATTTCAAATAATAAAAACCCAGTAACCATTTAAATTTAATACCCATAAATCATTACACAAAAAAAAATTAAGTACAAAACTAACTTGTGAATATGATTATATCAAGGAAGCTGAATTACTCTTTTTCCTCAACTTGTTCATACCTTCTTCTCCTTCTATCTTCTACTCTCTGTATGGCATCTATTGTGCCTTACAACCTTATTCTCCTTATTTTTATTCTTATCCATCACTTTAGGCTATAAAAAAGCTTTGTCTTAACTCCTTTTCAATTCAAAAACCTCTGTTCAACCATGGAAAGATTATTGCTTGATGGGTATATTTGATTTGGCTTGAACTAGTGTTGTTGTCAAACTAGTTTGATATATATTCATTACGGTATTTCAAAAATATAGATTGAAATTTTGGGTTGGTGAGGGATCAACTATGTGTAAACCTAATTAGATTTTGGTATAGAGGTATGAGTTCATTATACAAAATGGACTATGGAATACATGTATGTATGTATGTATGTATGTATGTGGTAGCTTATAAATCTAGGGATTTTGAGAGAAATTATATGTATTATATATGACCAACTATAGGATGCCTACTTAAACAAATTTAAAGTGTTGGGTTCAAATGGATTTTTGTTGTTTTAGATTCCAAATGAATTTATACATTTTCAATTAAGATCATAGTTTTTATATTTTTGACTCTGTTTTAGATTTGGTAATATGCACACTTATATATGGGTTTGTAAACTAATCAATTAAATTCATAATATATAACCTAGATACAAGTAAGATGAAATAATGAACTATTGTCTGTGCATTAGGATTAAGCATAGATATATACATGAAGATGTTAAAGTTAATATGGCAGAGTTGAGATTTTATTGTATTCCTTATATGAACTACACATATGTATAGCTATGACTGTGTATTATTGCTTATTCAAATTTATCTATGGTTTGAGTAAGAGTCTAACACAGTTGATGAAAGACTGGGTATGTAGTTTTGTATATATAAATTACATAAATTTATCAGGTCAAGTATGAGTTGTTATATTAATTCCAAGATGGGCATAATCGGCTAAATGTGTGTTTCATCACATGCATTTAATTTAAATGTTAATTTGAATCGATGGATTTTAGTAATATGATTAAATGAAATTGGTATAAATGGTTGGTTGTGTGTAATGAATGAATCATATGAAATTTTGTATATTTTAGTGAAACAAGTATATTGGGATTTATCTGGTTTATAAAAGGGGCTATAGGGATATTTTGTTAACTAGATGTATACATTACGTATACATAATACTCTATGTCATGGACAGTGGATGTCTTCTTAGACTATACCATATACAATAAAGTATTTTTACTATTTTGAAAATGAATTTGAGAGTTATAAAAATATACATATACATGGTATAAAATACATGGCTGTTGTCTATGTTATTAATATGGTTATTATTATACCATATGTATATAAGTTCACATATGTGTTATGTTTGAAAATAGTATTATCGTAACAATGTGAATGTAGTGATTGTATATATTTTAATGTTGTATGAAAGCATTAAAATAATGCATTTAAGAGTTTTAAATATAAAGCATATTATGATGTTTTAGACTGGATTTTGTTTTATATGTGGAATATGAATAAATATATAAGCCTATGTTATAATGTTATTTTGGTGATGAAATAACATTATAAGTTACTTTGTGATTCAAGTAACTGGTAGTCTAGATAAATCATTACTCAGATGGTATGTTATATTGAGGACTATTTTTGATTCTATTTATTATTTTGTAATAAACTAGATGTTATGGATTTATTGCATTTCATTTGATGGGTTAAACGAATATATTTGATATTTTTGTACTTAGCATATTTTTATCAGCTAAAGGGAAATATTTTGAATGAATCTATTAGTTTTTATATTATTATATATTTTTAACTAAATTTCACATTCATGACTCTAAATAAGTAGCGGATGGATTCCACTGGCTTAATTAGTGCCATCAATGCAAGATGAGGTGTAATGTGATTGAGTGGTGTTAATAAATTTGACTAATCCTAGAGACCGTTAATTATTGAAAAATTTGGCCAAAGTAATGTTTTAATTAAATATTATCATTTCATATGTTGATATAGTTGTCATATTTATGTGATATCATATTAGAATGGATTTATTTATGGTACACGTTATATATTCTATATCTACAACACACAGGTTCTGGTTTGTTACTTTGGATTTTCACACCATCATTATCTATCCATCCATGAATGGAGGGCCATCCCCTTATTGGGAGATAATGTGGGGGATCTATGGTCCATGGTTGGTGTGGAAAAATGCTCAGATGATACTCTTCTTCCTAGTTGGAGTACTACACTTGAGATTATAGATTGATACTTGAGTCATTGTGACTCTTGAGTCATGGATACTCATGCTCCGTGGAGCTTTGTATCATGTTTTATTATTTGAGATATTACGTATTGATGAAAACTATAATATTTATACATTATACTTCTACAATAATGGTTGTAATGTTGTATCAAATGTGGCTAAATTTGTACTATTTCATTTATGATTAAATATAGTATTTATTATTTAATCAACATTGTTCATGTTTGTTATATCTATTCATGGTGATGTTTAGCTAAGTGAATTTTCTATAAACCTATTGGTTAACTAATAAATTCAATTATTTAAAGATCAATAATTAGATTGCTCATGGTGAAATCTATAAGATGAATATGTGTAATTAATTAAAAAAGAAATACTATATTCTGGTAAAACTTAGTGGGCTTGTTACAACATAATTACCTCACTTTGTGGTAAATGCAGTCTCCATTTTGTATTTATATTCAAAAAACACTTGATTATATTTTAAAAATTCATCGAAGTGAGACATCATTTTGAAACCACTTACTATCTGGATCACCTCATCTAAGGAAGGTAAAGGGTATTTACCTTTCTTACAAATCTTATTCAGGTTCCTAAAATTGACACATAATCTGGTTTCCCCATTATTATTCTTAACTATAACTAGGTTGACAACCCAAGTAGAATGTCTAATAGGGAAAACTATTTTTTCATTTACCAGCTTTTTCACTTCCTTTTGAATGAGAGGCTCCAGGATAGGATTGATCAGCACTTGCCTTTATCTAAATGGATTATGGTCTAAATTCAATGGGATTGTATGGGTGACGACCCTTGGGTTAAAAACCTTAAAGTATACATATGTTTATGAAATCACATATTTATACTATGTGAGTAAATCTTTCACCTTTTATCTTTCTTCTAGAGTGCAGCTGAGGCCAATGTTGATGTAGTGCAGATCATACTCATCCCCTAAATTCTCCTTCTTGAACTCAGATTCATTTAATTTAGGCTACCTTTACTATTGGGCTTAGGGATCTAGATAAAATTCCACTTTAAAAGAAACCATTCCTAAAAGCATGCCATTTTCTTTTTACTGAATGACTCATGCTCCCAATTCCTCCTGGCATAGATAACCAATCTCCTTATCATCAATGATCTATGACTCAAATTGTCTTAAATTAGTCAGGAATTGGAAAATATATTGGTCATTATCAAATACTTGGAAATTTTTTAGGTTATCAGGAATAGATGGATAAGGTACTAGCTTGATGGAAAACCTCTGCACTATGGACTCTTGTATTTGTGCTAAGTTGGTAGCTAAAGCAGTTAGTGAATCAACAACTTGATTTTGTTCTTAAGGAACAATAACTATATTTAAGGCCTCAAAAGACCCAATCAAATCCAAATATCTATATTTGTAATTATTCATATATGATAAATTGCATTGGTATTTATTCTTGACTTGATTAATTACGATATCTGAATCTCCATATATTAGTAGTTGTTTGACATTATTTTTGAGAGAAAAATGTAATCTCAAAATTAATGTCTTGTACTCTAATCTATTGTTGGTGCAAGGGAATTTTAACCTATATGCTATCATGTATTTATTACCTTGTGGATCAACCAATTCAATACTAATTCCTGATCCTTGCTTCGATCTTGCACCGTCAAAATGGAGAGTCCATAATTGGGGAGGTCCCTAGACTTCTAGTTCTTACACCTCATACTTTATGGTAAAGATATGATTTCCAAGGTTAGGATATTTTTAGCTCACCTCTTCATTATTATTATTGTACTTTGTGATGGGGTGCTTCATTCTTGGTTCTCGATTAATTAGAATTTGGTTTACAATATATCTCCATGGTAACTAAATATGAGAGAAGTCTGTTACTACATACCCATTTAACGTCTTTGAATAGTTTCTACTTAGGAGGAGTTTGTATCCCTCTGTGATATCTAACATAAGTATGTCAATAGTCATCTATACATGTGGTTCAAATTCCACTTGAATGTGTACATTGTTCATCTCTCCAACTATAAGTACCATTATTTTGTCTAACTATGAAACCATCCTCTTAGATGGGCTTGGAGTCAATCCAAGATTTTGATAAATATATGTTGGCATAACAATATTCAAATATCTAGAATAAACTAAGTAATTATGAATATTCCTTCCAAATATTCTGAAGTCAATAAGAAAGGAGTAACTATAGACACTAGAAAACTGTACTAGGTGTCAAAATGCCTTGGGACCTTTTTTGACCCTATCAAACCCTAAGTCTAGTTAGCTGCTTAGCTAACTAAAATCACTAAATTATTAACTTGAACATTAAAATAAACCTTTTTAACCCCTTCCTTGACCCCTTTTCTTTCAAACACTCAACCACCAATGGTGAGCTTAACTATCGATGGTTAGGCTGACCGTTGATGGTCAAGTCCTCACCTTCTTAACTCATCACCAGCTATGTGTGAGATAATGAGGCATAATTTAATATGTTCACCTTATTCGGTGCTTAAGAAATCCCAAGAATTGAAATCAAAAGCTTCACCCTCTATGGAATATTCTATCCTTCATCTCTCTTTGCATATAAAAGGAGGGGAGTAAGAGTGGAAATGGATCCAAAACCCATTATCACAAGCACTCTTGCATATAGGGATTCAACCTTTCTAGCATCTAGTCTTCCTTCAATAACTTAACAAAAACAAAAGAGACCCAAACCTCTCTCAAATTTGATTTTGAGGTCAAAGTACTATTACTCTGGTGAAATTGCTCTAGCCTTTAACCATCAGTCATCTAGCAAGCTATAGGTATATTCTACTTATTCTTTTTTTCATTGGATTTCTAACCCTCCTGACCTGGTCAGACCTATCTGCACCTTGTTTCCAAACTTTCATATCCTTAATAGAACCATTATCATACCATTCACCCATTTTGAAACTCTTTTATGAGTACCTTTAGAAATCTATAGGCAATCACTGATGGTTAGTAAAACTACTGATAGTCACCCCTAACCATCGATAGTTACCCAACTGCCGATAGTTATCTTAACTACCAATGGTTCACCCAACCACCGATGGTCACTATGGTATAAAATAACAAGAAATTATTTTCAGCCCCTTAACCCCAACTAAACCTAATGTTTTGTGTTCCTACCTATTCACATACCCTTTTTTTATTTTTTAACCCTGACTTCACCCCCTTTAACATGAGTACTGACTCATTTTTTCTATATTTAGTCATTTTATTTAACAATCATTCTAATTTATTCTTGTATTGTATTTTCTTTTCTTTATGAAAGTACCTTACTTTTATCATTTTCAACTTAATTGTTATTAAGAGTGGATTGATAGCCTCCTAGCAAGCTTATACTTCTTAGATCTATCTCACACTAGGCAGTCCACCCAACTATCTTGTTAACAACCCCTTTGTTAATGATTTATTATCTATAGGTTATTCCTTCCAAGCTAAAGAGGAATTCTTAACATTCATCTAGATTATGCATGCATCACCAAACAGGTATTTCTACCATACCCTTATTACTAGTTTCTTATCTTTTTTCAAAATTAAGAAATGAGTAGAAATTAAGAGTTCTAGCTTACCCATGTATATAACATTTATATGAGTAACCTTCATCTTGTATGCAACATACTTTCCTATGATAGACCTCCATAGGAGCTCCTACTATCTAGTGATTTAGAGCTAGTTCATGAAGAATGATGTTTGATTTAATCTTTTTCATGTCTTCAAGAATATTGTATTCTATTTTACTTTGTTCTTCCTTGATTTAGGAATGATCATTTCCTTTTGGGGGAGGTAGATTATTATCAGTCTTTAAATTCAATGGAATAGTGGTATTATTTGGAGGAGTAGACATTGTGAAAGGATGTTTGTTCCTTAGATTATAATTACCTTTATAATATTGTTGAAATGCATGTATCGCATTAAAATTATCCTTTGATACATTGTCATCCTCACTTAGGAAGGGAAACTCGTGAGTTTCAAAAATCATAGTGGTGTTTGAGGAACTAGACTCATGAGGGAACTTTGGTGGGTTATTCATCAAATCCTACCTTACCATATCCCTTTGGAAGATTTAAAATGCTTCACAAAATTTAACACAGTCAAGTTCACCATGTTGTGATGTATTATGAACTATACTCCAATTGGGAAAAGTTGTCTCCACTCTGTTAATTTCTAGAAACTTATTGGGTTGTTGTTGCTTTGCATTATTTTCAAATCAATTGAAAGGTATGTTATATCTTTAAAACCTAGAATTCTGATTATTATTCTGACCAGTAGCATTATCCATCTTCCTCTACATGCTCAAGAAGTAATTACTTAATAGACCATTATCTTCATATAATCTAATTCTACTTTGGTAGAATCCATACCCTAGGCAACTGTAGTATTGGATGGGATTGAATGTTGGTTTTGTTGATGACCATTCATCTGTACATGATTGTTCATATAGCCATAAATCAGATTTGGTGTCAGTTGAATGAGAGGAGGCAGTGTATATAACTAATTTTGGTGGAATGCAAGAATATTTTGATTCACATGAGGCACTTGATTTAAATTTGGGAAACCAACATTGATGTTAGGGGTGCTTGGTACATGAGGATTGAGTTATTTATCAATATTGTTAGCTTATTCATATGCTAATGCTAGAGTGTTGACAGTAATGGATTTTCATAGAATCACTATAGTAATTGGATCCAAGGCATTCTTGTACATATATAATGCTATAAATTCTTCTAGTTTATATGCTTGACTCAACCAGGTGTACATATTTTAAAATCTTTCATTAAAATCTTATATTTGCTCATTAGGCTCCCTCTTCATACTAGTGAAATGTTGATACACCAAACTAGGGCTGGTAAACTATCTAAATTAAGCAAAAAAAGTGATTTGACATGCATTCTATGAAGTAATTGAGTTCTCTTATAGATTGAGGTGCAAATCATAGGAAATATCTTATAATGTGAATGGGAAAAAACTGCATGCAACATCTTCATCAATGACATTGACTAACCTCAAAGCAACCTTGAAAGACTTGATATGTTCCTCTATCATTCTTCCTCTTAAAAGGGAGAAGGAAGGTAGATAATTATGTAGATTATTTGGTAAATTATGCACATCCCCTAGGATGGCAATAACATATTTGACTAACCAAGGTGGTTAAGCTATAGGATGATTAATAGATTAGATATTTCTTACTAGAAAAGGTGTCCTGGATGAAGGTATCATAGGAACAACTAGTACAAATCTAGGCCTTTGATATATTGACAAAGGTGAAACCAAAATATTAAGTTGGGCCTATAATTGGTAAATCTATTTGGTGTCTCCAATGCAACTAAAATGTAGGGGATAACCTCTCACTAGGGAAGACACACAAGTGTCCCTCCTTCTAGCACCAATTTTTCTTTTGTTGATGTGGGTCTTGTGCATACCTCTAGATTTAATGAGGCAACCTATAACATTTTAAGATATAAATGAAGGTAAAATCCATTCTAGGACATGAGTTTTAGGTATGGATTAAACAAATAGGTGGTGGAATAGTAGGCTAAGCATGTAGATTGTTAATCGGGTGTACGTGAATGAAACCTACAAGAAAATTAAAACCTAGTTGAGTTAGATGGATGTACCTTATTTTAAAGTGGGTAGATATCAAAATAAAATCCAAAAATGGAAATGGTAGAGCATAAAATAAGGCATTATGGTCTCAAGGGATTACTTTTAGGGTTGGTTTCTTTGTGGACAAGTGTTTTGGAATTGATGATTGCTACTAGTAGCTATTGCACATACATACAAACATAGTTATGCAGTCTAGGAAGATATAATATAGGGGACTCAAGGATCTGAGATAAAGGTTACTCCTTTTAGAGTAGATATCACACACCCTTACTCAAAATATTATAAATCATATTAGAAAGGTATCTAGGGTAGTTACTACTCACACCTAGAATACTATCTCATAGAAAACACTTCTACAGACTCTAAAAATTGAAATAGTCAACCAGTCCACACAATCAATAATAATTGCTAATTATTTAATAGCTATTGTGTATCTTAAACCAATATATATTAGTGATAACAAAAGGGATTATCTATATATATTGCACACTTTTAATTACTGAATCAAATAACTAATAAAATAAATACTTAATTACACAGAATTGGAAGGTAAACACATCTACATAGTTGTATGACAATAAAAATGACTTCTTCTTATATCAATAATTTTCCAACCCTTTGAAATGAGGTTTTTACAAGTATAAGTAGATTTGGGGAGGGTTTTCCTCATCCTCCAAGTTCATGAAAAACTCCTAATTACATGTTAATAATCAAAACCTTAGTTTTAATTTGATTCTAAAAATTGCATGTATAATGATAGTTGATCACAACTATGCCAAAAAATAGATTCACCCACATGATGTCATGTAATGTGTACATAATTAAAAATGATTTTGGCTAACTAACACATGCATACATGAATTATGAATAAACTATAGTTACATTGACTAATCTTACGTGCAAAATTACATACAAAATTTACTTTAGATAACTAAAGTTTATTCAATATTGGTGACTACATGACTGAACTCAACTTGGTAGGAGGCATTGAAGTTAATCATGGATTTGAGCTGGGAGTTGGAGTTGAGATATAATTTGTGGCCTTAGCCTTCTTTTTTGCCTCTATATCCTGGTAATATTTAAAATCTACCCCATACAAAAACTCATGATGTCCATGTTCAAAAGAGGTGGCTAATGTACATTGTTTGCTTGTGCCATTAATCATGCATGTTCAACATTGGTGGCTCTAAAATTGACCTAAAAGATTTAAAAAATATATATATTTGTTTCTTGAAATTTTTTTCTCAACCTCAATTTATTATAATGCTAGTCCTTGAAGATTTTGTTTAAAATTAGCTGAAGCTTACTAAAGGAGCTGATCAAAATCAAACTTGCTTATTAACTGCCATGCAGAGTCTCTAGCTTAGGAAAGTTTTAGCTCTTCTAAAATATACAAAATTAGTTTATCATGCTCTATAAACTTTGGTATTAAGGCCTCTACACTTTCAACCTAATATCTTACCTCTTGCATTCAGATGACAACCAAATCGAGGGCATTAGATGTCTCTAACGACATCATCAAATTTAAATGGCTACAAGCCTTTTTGGTTGTGTACAAAATAAGAAATTTCAATTTGTTTTCACCCTCTTTTAAATAATTAAAAAATTTGGTTATTTTAGTAATATGAAGATTTAATTCAAATCTCATTGAACCAATAACATCTAGGATATTGTATAATCTTAAGGCTGCATTCTAGACATCTCCCTCAATTTCTTTGAGAACATGAACAATTTTTTATTGTTCGTAGACTTTCTTTAATACTTAATGCATCTCTCTTATAGTTTTCTTAGTACCCTCATGAAGTTACTACAAAGCTTCTTTCTCTGTCTCCAAATAATATTTAAGATATTCATTTTAAGGAGATTGACTAAGTCTCATGTTCTTTCTCTTGGATAAAGAGAAGGCATATTGTCTCTCTTCCAAAACTATGCCCCTACTAGAATCATATTCAATCTTCCTCTTCTTGAATCTTTGGATGGCCCCTATAGATTTGTTAAATATTGAACTTATAGTGGGAAGCTTAGTTATTGTTAGATTTAGCCTTTGGGAGGATTGAGCTTCCAAGTTTGTGGCCCACTATGGGATCACCAACTAAGTGGATTCGACTGGCTAAGTGTCCTCAATCCTAGTTTTAACCTTAAGGTCCCCTGAAGATTACCTTAGAGATTACGATTTAAAGGGGTCTAGTAATGCTAGACAAATGATCTTAGACTAGTTAATACCACTAAATTGGTACATTTGATGAATTGTGTATATAGACTTCTTCTTCATAAACTTATTGGATGAAACTATAATAGTGGTCTAGATAGGACTAAAAGAAGGCATTTCCAATCTCAATTGGGTAGAATACACATGTAATTATGTATTTTCCAAGGCTCCCCTAGTCTTCTTAGTATGACCCTTTTAGACTCAGGGGAAATTGAGGGAATGGTGATAAATTTAATAATAGTGGAAGTAGAGATAATTGGTACTAAAGAAATAACATCAATACTAGAAATAATTGAGGTTGTAGAGACAATAGGACTAGAAGGAAAAAATTCAACTTTAAGAACCACTAGGGATGGTAGGACATCAAGATTAAGAGAGATAGGATCAAATGAACCAATAAAAAAGGGATAAACAATTAAAACAATTGGAATTGAAGAAACAAAAGGAAATTAGAGCCCTATCTTCACCTGATTTATCAACCTCTAGTGGTGATTTTATTTTTTCTCCTTGGAGGCTTAGGACCTTAGATATTTGTAATTCTTCCTCCTCATCTTCATCAATAGGTTCACTTCCTATGGAAAATTTTTCATGCCCCCTAGGTCCTTCTATAAATGGTTTGTCAATAGTTGTGCTCATAGGACGTCCATGGGCCTTTAGTTTCCTCTTGTAACAAATAATTACCTTTTCAATTGAGGAGAGAGCCACCTAAGTGGTGGAAGTTAGGAATTCCACTCTTATAATCATAGGCTCAAATGAATAAAAAGAAACAAGAAGACTAGATTCTTCTAAATTAGAAGAGTCAATGTAAATTAACTCTTCTACTCTCTCAAGAGAACCTATAATATTAAAAAATTCTTCCACCTCAGGCTCTTGCTTTATAATAATCATCACGATGGGTGGTATTTGAGATGGTTCCCATTTTTGCAAGGGTGGATGAGAAGGCCTTCTATTCTAAAAGTCTATAATAGCCCATGCACCTAGAGGTGGAAGCTTGACCCATGGATCATGAAATTATAATTAAAGACTCTCCTTGTATTATTTTCAATAACTCCTTGATCAGTCTAGCCATCTGAGCTCTTTCTATAACTTGAGCACCATCCTTTGCATTCATGAATAAAAATTCATGGTCATAAGGTTCAAGCTGATATGGGATACCCAGACCTTGGATATGCTTCTGAATCCAACCATGAAGGTCCCAATCTCTATGTGGTAGGGTGGCCAACAAATAGTACTCTCAAGCTTTACCAACCTCTCCAAAATGCTTTTGGTTAACATAACACATTCAACCAATCATCAAATAACACCAATGAAATGTGATATTTCTTCTTCTTTAAGTCTTTATCAATGCCCCACCATAATTGGTATGCAATCTCTTGTTCAAATAGTTTATCTGACACATATTTTAGGAGACATAATAGGGCAACCTTATTCCTTATGACCATGATCACCATATAGTCTGGGTAGAGCCAACATTATCCTCTTAGCATCAGTATATCAACAATGTTTTTTGATGTTGTAGAAATTGGTGCCTCATGGATTGCCTTCCATACTTGGGGATACACATCCCTACAATTCTAGCTATATTCCTTATATATGCATAGATGTGTATGAATGAATAGGAGTCACATATTCAATTTTTGATGTAATCAAGAGATGGGATCTAGAGTGATCCATTATACACATAGACTATGCCCATGACCACATATAAAATATAAGACATCATGTAGAAATAGCCTCCCATAATCCTCTTGTATTTATACAATACATATTACTGTAGCTTGGTGCTAATTATCTCTCCCAAGGTGAAAGTTAGCTATGAGGTTGTCAATAATTTCAACAATGGTATCTACTCCAAGTGAATAAAGTGGATGTTAGGGTAGTCATACAATCTATTTAGAAGAGTCATTCTAATGTAGACTCCCATTCAAAAATAGGTGATAGGTACCAACTATTTTTCCTTGAGGATAATAGTTTCCCCAGGGATAATCCATTTACTTAACTTTTTTGTAATTGTGTTCTTCTTATTATATGATACAACTCTATGTAAATCAAATGTAGTATATATAATAACTAAGCATATGTTCTTCTAAAAGTCATCTCCTAAAATGTAGGTAATGAAAATTTTATGGTCTATGTGATGTAGAAAACTGCCACCAGTTACCTTGCCTACCCACAAAGAACAAATCATACAGTAAGTCAATGTAGGGCATCACCTCAAAATTGGTTGCTGTAAAGTGTAATCCTTGTCATTTGAGTGGGAGTAAATATTCTACCAATTGCCTTTGCACTAGTTTTATATTTTATTTACATGCATGCATGTCTACTTTCTTGATACATCCCACAGAGCTGAATAATTAGAATACTCACCATTGAACAATGTCGAATAAAAAAATGTGTCCATGTATTCCATGGAGTCTTTGATTAAAAACCTAGAAGGTGGATGGACTCCCCTGAATACCCTAGATAAATAAGCCATTGTTAATTTAGTTTGCTCATAGAGTTATAGATCTTCAATTTAATGGCTTAGATCTTTTGGAAGAAATTCATAATTTGGATATAGATGGTTAGGGTTTTGAGTACTCTTAGGGATGCAAAGTCATTTGGGTTCATTAGTAATCAATAGGCATGATGTTTTATTTTAATTTTATGATATATATTTTAATATTGAATTCTAATTCATGCGCTATTAATTCCCAACATCTCCAAGCTTGTTTTACTCATTCAATTCAAACTTTGCCACTTTATTTTGGTGGGTATGCCACATAGGATTTATATACATTCAAAGGAATGCCATGTCATTACCTTTAATAAGTGTCATATTATCACTTATTTTACTCAAATTAAACTATGCCATGAAGTATTTTAAGAGTTAGGTGTTAGATGTTGTGCTGGAATAGGGTCAACCCAAATTATTGCGATGCAAGCACATCTCATGAACAAATTTTTTGAAGGCTTGTGGCAAAAACCTTTTGTGTAGCCTATGAAGGACACTTTTTTTAACACTAAATTCTGAATGTAGGTTTTTAAATGTAATTTTTAGGCGTTTACCCTAAAGACCAAGATGTTGAAATCAAGTTCTAAAGTGCAATTCTAAACACTTTTACTGAAGACCAAATCCTGAACAAGACCTACAAACAAAGATTCTAAATCCCACTTCTAAATAATTTCTCTGAATATTTTTTCTAAACATTTTATCTGAAGACCTAATTCTAATAGAAGTGCCAAACATTTTCTTTGAAGACCTAATTCTGAATAGAAGCACCAAACATTTTCTCTGAAATGTAAATGCCAAACACTTTTACCAAAGTACAAAAGTTCTGAAGTACCAAAGTTCCTAACAAATATATGATAAACACAAATGTCAAAGACATGCATAAATCATGGATAAAGTTATGAATACCAAATCCATGAACAAAACCAATGAACAAAATTCTCGACAGATATTTTTTGTAAAGGTCAAAATGATGTGAAGGATAAAAAATGTCAAAAGTTGACTGTAATATTCCTAATCAAAATATTATAAAAGAATTCAATTTTCTTAGAAATATCTTTAAATAATATTTTATATATGTAAACTTATACTTAGAATAATACTTTAAATTAAAATGTAACTGTATCAATAATAAAATTATAAATCCTTAAGGGGTTTTATCCTTGGGTTGTAATGATTAAAAATGTTTTCATCCTCGAAATAAGATTACACAATTAATGGATTTTGTCCTTAAAAGTTGTTGTAAAGCATGATGTTTGTATAAAGTTGAATGTTTGAATGTATATGATTGAATGATTTCCTTCTCACCAATTCACTGAATATAAATACCTTCATCGCTTTCCATTCAAATGACAGGTCTATTCTAAGAATTATGACCTTTCATCAAATGAATGCTTAGTGACTAATTAGTTAATTAATAAATAATAATTATTGTTAATGACATTAATGACTATTGTTTTTGATATGTAATTATTTTTATATGCATTCTATCCTAGGGTGATTCATTTATTAATAGACAAAGCTCTCTCCTCAATTATAAATAGTGATTTAGTGGAGGGGATATTACAGTCTTCCCTTCCCAAAATTGATTGTCCTCTATAAATTATAAGTTGGGATTATCTAAAATGGTTGTTTCTTCCCATGTGACATCCTCAATTGACAAATTTTTCCAATGGATCAAGTATTATTTGATACTTTAGTTTCTTAAATTCCTTTCATAGACCTCAAGGATGTCTTTGAGTATTAAGATCATCCTGACTTCTTCATATAATGGAGGTATCTATATAGAAGGGGTAATACATTATCCAAGTGCCCTTTTTAGGCACTAAACATGGAATAAATTATGTATTTGACTACATCTGGGTAATTCCAATTCATAAACAACCTTCCCTACTCTCATGATTTTATATAGACCATAGAATTGGGGTTTGAGTTTCTCAGCTCCACTTTGCTTGATCAAAGATTGCCTACAGGGCCACAATCATAAATATACCATGTCCCCTAATTTAATTTTCCTTTTCACTATATGCTGATTGACATATAAATTTTGTTGATTTAATGCTTACTAAAGATTGTCCTTGAGAGTTATAAGGATATCTTGACTTTATTGGATTAAGTCTTTAGCTCCTAGAACTCTACTATCAGGAATGACAAAATCCACAAAAGACTTTTCATTGTACCCATATAAAACTTTGAAAGGTGCCATTCTGATTAACATGTGATAAGAAGTATAATAATAGAATTATCCTAAATTAAACCATTTGATCCATGCATTTTGTTTCCCTAAAATATAATTACTTAGATGCCATTCAATCCACTTATTGACAAATTCTATTTGACCATTTGTTTGGGAATGATAACTTGTACTCAGGGTCAATTTAGTGCGTGCTAGGTGAAAGAATTCTTGCCAAAATGAACTCATAAATATGTTATCTCTATCACTAATAATGTTCTTTGGTAATGCATGCAATTTAAATATTTCTCTAAAAAATATTTTAACCACCAAGGGGACATCATAATTAGTGGGGAGTAGAAATAAAAGATCATACTTTGTCAAATGATCAACAACTACAAAGAGGCAGCTCTTTCCTTGAACCATGAGCAACCCAATAACAAAATCCATTGAAATACCTTCCCATTTTTGAGTTGGAATAGGCAATGGATATAATAATCCTACTATAATTTTTTTCTCTATTTTATTTCATTGGCAAGCAAGACACTTCTGAATGTACTTAAGAATTTCACTTTTAAGCCCTTTCTAAAAGAACATTTCTCTTACCTACTTATATGTCTTAAAATAACCTAGGTGGCCCACCAATGGGATATCATGAATAAATTTTAACATGTTATACTTAATATTTGATTCTAGTACCAAGAAGATTCTATATTTATACAAAATGATACCCTTTACTACCTTGTAACGTTCATCCCTAATCTTTCCTTCTAAGACTACATTAGCAAACTCATTTTTTGCATACTTGGTTGTTATAAAAGCCTTCCAATCAATGATAATCATAGATATGGAACACAAAGATGGTGTTGATATTTTTGAACAAAAAATGTCAAAACATATAGTACCCTAAGGGAGACCCATTAATTTTTTGGGAAAAAGGCCTTAAATTAACCTAGGATACCCTTTTCTCAAGCCCAATAGAAACTAGAGATTTGGGTGAAATTTTCAACTTGTAAACTTGAAAACTACATCCTAACCTCCACTTCCTACTTACCCCATGGCCAATAAAAACTAGAACTCTAGTCACAATTTGCAAATTAAAAACTTGAAAATTACAAGTGGAGCTCTACTTCTCGCTAATCGCATTCTTGGTAGAAATCAAAGATTCAGATGCAAATTATTAATTACAAAATTGTAAATTACAATCAAACCTCCACTTCCTACCAATCACATTCCTAATGAAAACCAAAGATTTTGATGTAATTTACAACTTGCAAAATTGAAAATTACAATCGAACCTCTACTTGCCGCTCATCCAACTCTCGTAAAAAACTAGAACTTTGGTTGTAATTTACAACTCACAAAGCTACAAATTATGATTCAAGTTATAATTTTTGTCGAATACCATTGCCACAAAAACTAGAACTCTTTTTGTAATTTGTAACTTGCAAAGTTACAAATTGCACCTCAAGTTCTACTTTCTTAATTCCAATGCATTAAGCCACCCAATGGAAAGTGGAGGTCAGAGTACAAAATGCAATTTTATAAAATTGTAAAATTGCACAACTTCAAAACTCAAAAATTCCCACCATTTCTCCCAACTATCAACCTAAAATGCATTAATTATAGGGTTATATTAATTAAATTAGGGTATTAAGAAATTATTGTTGAATTTATAAATTAAAAAATTAGAGTTTATGCTAAGCGACACATCAACACCATGCCTCACCAACGTAAGACCAAAACCATGATCACCATTGCTATCCTCTACATGATATTCCTTTTTTCCTCCTGCATTTTCCATCTACCATTTTCTCTATCAAGATAAGCATACTTTGATTTCATGCCATTTTTTCTTATCTTGTAGTGAATATTGGGTTTTCTTTTGCTTGCCTGCATTTTCACAAAGTTGTTTGCATTTCCAAAGTTTTTGTCAAAATATTTTCAAAAATTTAATTATCTTTTAATAAATATAAGGTTTGAAAAAAATAGTAGAATTTGGAATATTCCATCAAGATTATATACCCAAACCCTATGGAGAATATCAATGTAGTAAACAACTCTAAACCCTATGAGAATGTCTATTGTAAAATCAACTCCAAATCCCCATCAGGGATTTTACTTGCAATAGCAAGCCTAAAATCCTTTTAAGTTTTCATTAGAACTTGCAAGTGATTTTTATAACCCCAAAACCCATCGATCATTTTACCTATAGTAATAACTCCAAAACCTGTTAGAACTTTTACCTGTAATTGCAACCCCAAAGCTCTCCATCTCTGCAATTGGATTTATGACATCAATTTTCCTAGAACCCATGTCTAAAAAAGAAATGATGTTAAAATTTAAGGGACCTAGTGTCCTGCTCAACTTGGTCTCCAACACCAATGAAACCACAGACACAAATCTAGGTCACATAAACTTAGCTGATTTTTAGACAAGAGTAAATGCAAAATTAATAAATGAATGTATTCAAAGCATTTACAACTGTAGATTTCCCTAAGTAGTAATATTACCATTATCATTATAGCGCCTTGAGCTTGTGCTCACATTGGTGAAGCACTATGATTCAAAAAAGAGAGAAGTAGTGAATGACAAGGGAGAAAGGATTCTGAACCTGGACCTTGACTTCATTGACATAGTGTTCTTGATTCTAGAATATGAAAGTTATCTTGATATAACCCCTGACTCATCTAAGATTTTCTATGAAGATAATAACACTGCATTCCTAAAAGTTCTCAACAAATAATGGATAAAATCTCTATACCCACATCTACAAGACTACCCAAAACCTTGGCTAGAATAGATTTCAAAGAGGAAGAGGGTGATATAATCATACTCTTACATAGAGTTACTAGGAACCCATATGCTAAGAAATTTTAGGATTGGATCTACCAATATATGTAGGTGATCCACCAAAATAAATAGTACATCCACTAGGCTCAGTTGATAAGTGGCTTCATCCTCAAACAATTGGTGAAAGCCCAAAATATAGGAAAGTTTTAGATGACTTCATATTTTAGTCTCATATTAGTAATGCCAACTTCCACTGAAGACACAACTAGTGCTAAATCATAAACAATTTTTCTTATAATATCTATCATTTCACCAACTAAAATACCTCATCCTCCTATCTTCACTTTGATTGATTCAATCACAACTCTAAATTCCACACTTCCACAAGTTCCCCTATTTTAACTTCTCATGCCTCCCCCTCCACTTGTGTCACTTCTAGCTCCCACACCCCTGGTAGTCACATCCATTTCCACTACACCCATTTCTTCCTTTTAGACAATAATGCAAACCCCCACTAATAAGGTAGAGAAAGAAGAAATCATTGATACAACTATGGCTACTCAACCCACATATAGGGAAGTGATTTCTAAAACATCAGTCAAGGATTCAGTGGAAACATTAGTGATAAATATAACATTCATCATAATAACCACTAATATAACAACTTTAGCTGTAGATTCATAGTTGATAGTGTCAAGTTCATAGGATGCAACTCCAAGCTGTTTAGTGCAATTAGTAGGGAGAAAGTAGAAACCAATGGTGTCTCCTAACACACTATATTTTGGACTTATGGAGGAATCAAAGAGATCAAAGGTAGGACCTATAATTATATTTATAATATTATATGATTCAGTAGGGGAGAAATATGTAGAAATTATAGTCCCCCCACCAGACAAACAAATAGAAGATCTAAAAGTGGGGGATTATCAAATATCCAAAGTGTACCTGGGTATTCCTTTAAGAGAGGGATTGAAACATGATGTTCAATAAAGTATTAGCTCTCTTTTTGAGAAGATGGATAGTGACAAGGTCACAAAAGATGAATTGAAGAATAAAGTTGAACAATTGACAATAGCCTTAAGGAAGTTTATAGAACCAGTAGCCCAACCTACTCAATCTCTTACTCAGTTCCCTAATAAAGAAACACGTGAAGTAGTGATAGAGATTAGTAGTATGGGAAGGAACGCAAAAGACTATGTTGAAGATCTCATCACTAAAGGAAATAGAGTAATTGAGCTAATAATGGACTACTACAAAAATTTGAAGGATGATCGGGTATCTTTGAAAAGAGAAATAAGAAAATATGAGGAAAAAATTGAAAGGTTCAACCTATTCCTCCCAAAATTGTTAGCTGTTGACCTGATTGAAACTGATACCCTCATTACAAAAAAATATTGAAAAATGATGCAGAGCATGAGGATTTGGACATGGCAACCAATTTTAGATTAAGAATATGCAATAAAAGTATTAATAAGGCCAAGGTTACATGTGATAAGGCCATGGATGCAATCTATGACATTGAGGATTTGATTAGTAGATTGTCATGTGAAGAAATATATCATCAAGATCAAATAATTTCAGTTCAATAAGTTTATGATAAGTTCAAAGGAGTGGTCAAGAGAGAGTCACTATAAGACACAACCTTCAACTTGAGTTCAATCCACTAATTCGTTAGGTATCATAATACACTGGATCAGATGGGGAAAGACACTCATGTATATAGGTATTCATCTAGAGAACTCTTTGATACAATGGAAGAATGTAAGATAAGCAATCTATATTCACCTGGTCTTGATGAAGATCATCTCCTAGAGATCTTCAAAATATTTGATGCTTATATTGAGAATATATAGGCAAAGAAGGATAAGGACTAAATATAGGTTATGGTTGTAGATTAATTCTTTCAATAAAATGCATTATATATATTATATTTCTTTATTGTAAAAGACATTGTAAACTTTTAGGTTGCAAATTGCAACTATCATTTTGGCAGTTTTTTTTGAGAAAGGGCCACTTGTAATTTTAAAGTATATTTTTGGTAGCTTAAAAAGTTGTAAAAATAAAACTTGTAAATTGTACTTTTATTTTGACAAAGTCTGAGTTGCTTAACTTAAAAAATATCATGTTGTAAATTGCATTTATAGTTTTGTCAAAGTTGGATAACTTAAAAATTTATAAAAGTCTCATTTAAAAAATACAAGTTAGGTTTTGCAAATTACAACCTAAAATAACTAAAAACTTTCAAATTTTCTAAGTGTTAGTTAATTTTAGAACCTCATTCCTTCGAAGAGGTAACATCAACATAATTGAAGACAAGAAGACAAGATGGATGTTACATGAAGACTCGATAGGATTTCTCCACACCTTCAACACTTGTTGAAGTTCCTAGCAGTTGCATGTTTCTTGTTCCAACAATTTACCTCACTAAAAACACCATTCCAGACTGAAGATCACCACATTTTTAGGAGGTTTTCTTATTTTTATTGATCTTTAACTGAGTGTAACATTTTGATAACTACCTCTCTTTCAAGAGAGTATTTTGTATAAATAATGGTACCATGGTATAATCTGTTTATCTTTTTTACTGTTGGAGAAATTATTTTGCATTTTGAACAATTGATCTACATGCTATATCTTGGAGAATGATAATAGATTGAAGTTTTTCCTTCTTTGTCTATGTTATATTTGTGCATGCAAGGCTATTTTTCATGTTTGTGAATGCTTTCATTCTTATTTTAGTCACACAATTCCATCTATGGTATTATTTTGCCCTTTTCAAAAGTTGTTTGATTAAAATAAGAATCTTGTTCCTTATATGATAAATGCCTAATATTACCTTTGGTTTCATATTTGAATGAGTTTGTGCTACAATATACTCTAATATTTTTATTATTTTCATACAAAGCAAACATTAATTTACACTATAATTATTTGGTGTAATCACCATTTCAAAATTTTCAAATTAATTCCTCAAACTCTTTTCCTCACAAGTGAAACCCTATTTATGAGCAAGACCATTAAGAAGTAGTATTTTAATGTGAACTAGTAATTTATTAGTTGCATTAAACTTAATGAAAGTAAGCCAACCTTCTCTATAGGTTCACCTCAATTTGTCAAATTCATAAAGCTTGGAGGTGATCCCATTATGTCATTAGATTTCCCATAGTTTGCAACACATACTGAACAACACACTACCACACAAAGATGGGTGAAAAATCTATGTGATAATAGTTTTTGACACACCCAGTGGGACCCAAAGATTATTACTAAGATATTAGTGTTATTCTCAACAAAGCATTGTATGATCTTTGTACACATTTCCAAAATCACCTGGTAACTCCATTAGCTCAAGGATTCTATAAATCTAGGTTTATGTATGCCAAATATACAAACAAGATCATCTACTAAAGGTAAGAAAACTAACTTGCAAAAATTGTCATTTCCATATAAAAATAAATCAAGATTAGTTAAACCTTATATTAGAGTATATCTTGTAAATCTATTTGCATCTCTTATAGATACCCATAGTAATTTCATACCTACAATTATGGCTTTGAGAAATCAAAATTTCATAGCCTTCAATGGAGGTAACCCACTTCAGTCAGTCTAGTATGATGATATATCCACCTCGGCTCTGAAAATCCTTTCGTATTTTACTTTTGAAACTTCCACCACTCCCATGGAACATATACAAGACATTGCTAGTATTTGTTTAATTGACAATATAGTACAATAAAATGTTGCAATTAGACTTCTTGTCTCCTCTTTTAATGGTAAAGCTTTACAATGGTACAAAGGTTTGCTTCCCAATTCCATAAATGTTAGGGATGACTTAAGGACTACATTATGCATGTAACTTGAAGATAAGAGTGACCACCTATCCCTAGTTTAAAAACTAATTGCTATTCATTGGGCTCCTCATGAGTTCATGAGTGATTTTAATTTTTGCTTTCAAAAGACATGTAATAGAATTATAGTGTTGGTCAAACCAACCCAAAATAATTATTTTTTATAATACTTGAGAGCTTTAAATAGTGATATAATTTTCATGATTCAGTCAATGGGTGATACCACACTCCCCAATGCTTATGAAATTGTAATAAGAGTAGAAAATTGCCTAATTCAAGCTAGAAAAATTGCCCCATGACCTCCAATGCCTCTATTTCCAGAAGTGCCTCTCACACAACCTACAATTGCCCTAATTCTCACCATAATCAAGGCACCAAATTTAACTCTTGCTCCTATTGATGATTTATATTAGGTTAAGTCATTGCTTAAAATCTTTGGCAATGAGTTGGTAGTAATGAAAAGGTAACAATCCTAGAATTATTGGCCTTATCAACAAGATAACCAAACATACCAACCCAATAAGTATCCATACCAATGTAATTCATAGCCATAAAGTCAAAACATGCAAGTAAAACAACTAAACATCCATGATCTACCTGTACGAGGTGCTTCTAAGGCTATTTTACCTATTTAGAACAACCTAGCTCAGGAATATGAGTGGTGTTACCTTTGTGCTCAACCACATTATTAGAATGTTTTTCTTAATGGTGTCATTAGTCAAGCCTTAATGGTGAAAAGCATATCAAACACTCAAGGAAAACAAGAAGAAGCCACTTCCTAGTTTGAAGATACACAAGAGCCTACTAAGACTGAAGCTACCCTTTTTAACTAGAAAGAGGAGGATTTTTGTGGTGTAAATAAGGAGGAAGTACTAATCAATGGTGGTGGTTCAGTGGTAGGAAATACACACTCTAAGAAGAGGGTAATTGAAAGTGATCAACCTCCTAGGGTTGAATAAGCTACAAATTCTAAAGTTTTACAAGAGTTTGCAAAAGGCAACACAGTCTAAAGATCACCCAATGTGCCAATGGGCCAGTCAAATTCAAAATTAC
Organism: Torreya grandis; assembly: GCA_037957365.1. Taxonomy (NCBI): domain Eukaryota; kingdom Viridiplantae; phylum Streptophyta; class Pinopsida; order Cupressales; family Taxaceae; genus Torreya; species Torreya grandis. The sequence goes on along the minus strand of JARHVA010002130.1, from coordinate 419,158 downwards.
TGACATAAAATATTGTGAAAGAAGATATAGCTCCCACAAAGGCACCAAAAAAGGTTGGTGTTGTCACTTAAACTTGGTCAATTAAACTTTCACCCCTTAAGGAGATGACAAGTCTATCCTCAATCAAGTGACACAATGGAAACACCTTTGGGATGTGGGTGACCCAAATTTGAGGTGAGTCTCTAGATTAAGGCTAGTTCCCTTGATGTACCACTTCCACACACCACAACCACACTTTCATTTATGAGGAAAAGGGTTAAGAAGCCTAAACTAAACCTATCTAAGGAGGTAATGCACCAAATAGATGGTCTACTCACAACTTGCGATGCACTTTAGACCAAAAGGAAAACTACACATACACTTCATCCATCAATGAAATCTTTTCCTCTACATCAATGTTTTAAGCATGGGGTCTTAAAGAGAGTCTAGGTTAGGAGGACTTAGAAAATAGGTCTTCTAGAAACACTAATGAATAAGCTACCCACTATACTTGCAATCCACATTAGACAATTCTTACTGACTTGCAAAAGAGAGATTTCAAACTACACAAGGCACTAGGAAGGATAACATGTCAAGGTAAGAAAAATACACTTGTATAAGACCAAAAACCATAGCATGCAGTTCATGAAGTCATGAATGAGATAAAAACAACATTATTTATTATTTCAAGGCAAAAATTGAGTAGGTATTCACCATACCTAGGTGGGGAGATGTCTACAATAGCTAAAAAGGCTAGAATATATAGGAACTATGAGAGAAAAGAGAGAAGGTGAAGCTCAAGAGTCATTAAGACACTTTTAAAGCAAGGAAAATGAGTTACAATAGCATGGAATAAATAATGATATAAGTCTTACAAGGAAAACAAGGACAAATGTCCCTCAAATTTATCTAACTCCTCCATATGTGGTGTAGATGCTCTTTTGCTTGCATAAAAAACTATCTTCATGATTTCACCTCATTAGACTATCTCATCACTGAGTAAGATTAGGTCTAATGATTGATCTAAAGGTGAGGGGTTACTGACAAACCTGTACATGCATTAGAATGGTCTAAAACCATTCATATCTTTTTGTTTATGAGAAATCATCTCTAACTGTTAAAAATGACTCTCTCTCATGCACCTCTCACACTTGGCACACAAAATGCTTCCAATTCTAAAATATAAACCATGCACAAGGAAAAATGACACCTATCAATAGTGTCCATGTCATCAAGTTTATGAATCAAGCCTTAAAAGGCTTCCCAATTAGAGTTTCATCATTTTCACTAAGTGTTCACTGCTTGTTCACTATGACTGGCTGAGATGAAGGAGATAACAGATACATTTAGGAGATTATATAGATCAATATATGAGAATGGGGACTTGGAAAAATTCTTGATATTTATCTTAAAGGTGAATGCATCTTTTTAAACCTCTCCATACCTATAAAATACATAAATCTATTAAAATAAGCCCTGTTATACACCATATGTATAAGTGCAGTACAACTCAATTACATGGGGAGGAGACCTGAAGATTCCTCTATAGCTTCAAATCATCTCCCTAGCCTTTACACTCCATTTGTATTCTCTTTCCAATCAGGTCCTTAGAGAGGGTTTGTGAGGGTTTTTAGTAGTTTTAGGCCTTAGACTTTGTTCATAAAAAAGGCAAATTCAAGTTTTAACTTAATACCTTTGAGGGATTCTTAGAGACCCTCCCTAACAGCTTTGAACACCTTATCTTCCCATGCAAATCCTTATAGGAGTTCTAAGCATTCAAACATGGCCACTCAAGTCTTTTCCATGCATTCTACAACATATGAGTTTCTTCAAGCCAATAAATGGCCTCTTTGAGACCTCCCTTGCATCTCAATAGCTTCAACATATCTATTATAATCATATAAACATGTCTTACACCATTGGAATGGTCATCATATGTTATAAATACAATTTATCTATCATTTGCCTTAGGCTTAAACCTTGTTCCACAAGTCTGCCTACAACCTATGGCTGAAAATACCTTCCTTGATGGATTCTCTACACCTAATGAATAAATCAATTGGGAAACTTTTCCAAGCTTGGGAATGAATATGATCCCCCCTTTGGATTCTAAGCTTAAGAGTGCCCATCATGCATGACTACAACCTTAGGAGTGTAAGGTGCCCTGTTTGGTTTCCTGCCCTTGTAAGTTTTCATTAATGTTTGTATAAGTATTTTATAGCTTTACAAACCTTCTCCCATGATCTTCATAGCTTTTAGTCACATCCTCTTGCATATCTCTCAAGATTTGTAGGGTTTGGGCATGGAGAAAGTGCCCTAAATTTGAGATAAAACAAGGAAACTTTTCCTATTTGCCTTAATAAATTAACCATTAGAGGGGATTCTTGAACTCCCAAGGATGATTTATGCAAATTTTCAACTCTTGGTTAGGTCATATGACCATCCAAAAGCACAAATCGCAAGACTGTACTTTTTCCTAGACAGACTATGCATGGTTCTTGAAGTATACTATATGTAGCTATTTATATCACTCATGGATGCTTGTCTTGCATTCGTTTAGGTATATTCAAGGTGTCAACATCATGGTGAAGGTATTGAAGACTTGTTCAATACTCTTCCCTACCAAAAACCTCCTTTCCCTTCCTTGGGTTTTCAAGGTAGAATGTTAACCTGACTGTGTTCTACTTGAAAAGACCCTTGCTTGTTTATTTTGTGGTCTTTAAACTTTGAAAACATTCCTAGAGATTATTCTTTGAGTTCTTCCTAGTGATATATTAATATATTGGCCTCCTAACTTCAAATCTATGTACTATTCATGTCAAGGACACTACCCCTTTGCTCACTACTATAGACAGTAAAACATAATTAATTGTAGGTGTATCTTGGGCTTTGGTTGATGTTTGGTCATGGTATTAGAGATTATTGTTTGATTATTAAGACCATAATTTTTTTTTCATGCTTATGATTTCCTTCTTGTGCTCAAACAACCATCAAGATACCATACCTAGGTCTTTGTCAACTGTACCTTGCCTTTCTAACCTTTAGGTTACCCTGTCTCAATGTACAAACTTCTAAGTTAGTTAGAGGGTGCAACTCACCTTCAGTTCTCCCTCTAATTGTTTTATATGATGAGTAAGTGCTCTTTATTTTAACTATACCATCTCACTCTACCAATATACATTAAGAACATTTCATTCCTTTAAAGAACTAGTTAGCTCATACAACTATAAAGATCACTGATGAATTTTGGTGTGTTTAAGAGCATATCTAAGCCTCCTGAATGCCCTTCTCCACTTGTCATAATACATTCAAACTTTGCACGCTCGTTATCCATGCCAAGGAATATAAGGATAATGAACAATAAGTGACCAAATGTCAATATGACATTGCTACAAAATCAATCTAAAAGAGCTAGGAGCTCTGTTTTGACAAAAAAAGATCAGGGTTCTGAGTCTCAGTCTTATCATCTTTGAAGATACCATGCCAAGGAATATAAGGATAATGAAAAATAAGTGACCAAATGTCAATATGACATTGCTACAAAATCAATCTAAAAGAGCTAGGAGCTCTGTTTTGACAAAAAAAGATCAGGGTTCTGAGTCTCAGTCTTATCATCTTTGAAGATATCCTTCATTCTTCACTTGGTAATTCACCCTTATCAGCAAGTCTACCATGCTATTACACAATATTAAGGCAAATGAAGAGTTCTTTAAGTGCCTCAAGGTCACTAAATGAACTCCATACTCTCTGCTTAGGCCACCTGAAGGTATGCATTTGACTGTATGTAGGCAAAAAGAATGGAATTGAGCAAGAAAAAGTTTTTTAAAAGCCTCATAACACCCCAAATTCATTTATCAGCCCTCAAATGGATAACTTCCATCAAGAAAACTTTGAAATCAAATTCAAAATTCCTTCCTCCACATGGAAATCACCTACATGTACGTGAAAAGAGCATATAATTTGTAAACACAAACAAGCCTAGAAGAGGCTCATTAAGTTATTGAGGTATCCAAAACCAAGAAGATAATGAAAAAACTATGAAGAGGCATTATAAAACCTTCATAAACACCTAAAAATAACCAATATATCAAACCAAAGCAAAAAATTTAGAAACAAGCTCAAACAGTGACCCCTCATGGATGTGAGAGCAGAAAAAGCTACCTAGATTCTTAGTGATGGTTCATAAAGGAGGAGATATGAAACTAAGAAATATTTCCATGGATTTGAATCTGACTCAGACCCCTTTCAACTCCCAAGATCACTCCCTCCAACTCCAACTGTACGGACTGTACCAAGTATTCAAAGTTGACCCTTCTCAGCTTGCCAAGGCAAGAAAGAAGGAGTAGAATTAAAATTTTATTTTATTGAATAAAAATATACAAAATAGGCATGATAAATATCTTATGCAGTTTAATAGACACTAGGCCCATGTTTTTAGCTAAAGGTGAGCTCACCAAGTCCGTAAAAGTGCCATTAATGGCCTATTTTCAAGGAGATCTCCCTATTTTCATGCATGAAACTACATATTGAATACTTATAACTGATTATTGACATGTTTTGAAACCATTCACATTGAAATATTCCTTGGTGACACTTTTCTTCCTTAACTCATTTGTACATGTCATTTAATGAGCCAAAAATATGACTAAAAGGCATTTTTCCCATATGAAACATGGTAAAGGACAAATTTATGACTTAGGAACACATTAAAACATTTAAATGACCATATTAGGACAATTATAACATAGTTTGATCCTTTGACCATGTTTGACTAGAGTTGACTTTGGTTGACTAGGCAAGTACAAGGAAGATATGCTTACACCAAGGCTAGAGTAAAGGATAGGTGAGATGTTTAGACACACATGAGACCCTATTATACATATAGGAACCTTTTAAAAAGTTTAAATATGTATGGATTGACCCAATTTGTCTAAAATTAAAATTTGGTCAATACTTTTGGCAATTCCTAGGGGTAACATGCTTGCCTATGTTAAGGACCAGTAGCCTTGTCCCATCCATTAGGAAAAGGGAGTAAAATGCACTATAAAATAATAGGATCAGACCTTGACCTGACTAGCAAGACAACTAATTGACCTCAAAACACATAAATGAAATATAACACATACCAAGACCAAGCAAACACACAAAGCAAAGGCACACTTGTGCTACTAAGCACTTAGGGAACACAAGAAACAACAAAAAATAAACTAATTATGTACATATAAATAGACATACCCTCCTTCCTGGATCAAAAGGAAAGTATCTTGAATATACTTCCTCATGAGATGAATGAGTATGCCAAGCATGCTTCTTTTCAGATGTAGTATTAGATGACTCATGCTTCTCTCTTATTCCTTGGCTTGGCTTGTCCTTTGATGGAGTCATCTCAAACAAGTATCCAATGTAGATAAAATGTTCTTGACCTTGGAAACATGCCTCATACTAATGATCCTTTGTCTCATCATGGCAGATTTGCATTCCCATGAATGGAACAACTTCTTGAATGTCTTTATCCTCTTGAAAGGTTTCATTGCTCTTCTCTTTTATTACAACCTCTTCAAACCTTTCAAGAAGTCTTATAACATGGAATTCTAGGAGTGTTTCTTTTTCAGACTCCTTCTTGATGTTTGTAGGAGTAGCTTCACATGTGGTTCTAGAATCAATATTCAAACCATTTTCAAAAGACTCATAGTCATCATAGATTACTCCATCATGATTTAGACTTTCTTAATGGTGATACCTCTCAATACCTACTTACTCCTCAACATCTTGGGATTGTTTTATTAGAAGTCTTGCCTTCTCACTATCTTCATATTCTTTAAACATTTGCATATAAGTATACCGCATGTATTCTTCTTGAAACATGTCATCTTGCTTACCATTTTTTATAGTCATCTCCAAAGGAATTGTAGGCCCCTTGAGGCTTTCAACTTCATTTCAAATGTCTTCAAATCTCTTTCACAATTCATCATCCTCTTTTTGATCAACATCATGAAGGGGAAAAATAAGAGAAATTTCTTCCTCTTCTTCTTTGGAATCCAAAAGAACCTCTTCCAAAGCTTCTTCTTCAACAAAAATAATGTCATCTTCAATATCATCATAATCTAATGTTTCCTCACAAGAAGCTAGCTCCTCTTCATCCTCAATCCAATCTGAAATTTCCATCTCCTTCTCCCTCTTAGTGCTGCCAATCCTAGGCATCTCAAAACTAGGAACTTTAGCCCAAGAAGGCTTCCAAGGAGAAATCTATTCCTCACCATTATAATGTAATTTATCTTCAATCAACTAATCCAAATTAGCTTTAATGACTTCATTTTCTTCAATATTTCCTTGCATAGATGAGAGATTATGCATTTGAGTTCCAACTCCTTAATTCTTCTGGCAAGGTTTTCTTAGAATAGCTACTCTTGGGGGAAATAGGATCTTCATTGGAAAATGAAGTCAAAGGGAGTTGAGATGAAGGGAAAAAGGCTTCTTGAGAAGGGATGGGAGGGAGTTAAGTAGTTTTAAGTTTCTCTTCACTTCCAACTTTTCCACTTAAACATTTTTTTTTCTTCTTTCCGCAAGCTACCACTACTTCTTTCCATCTTGGGAAGCTAGGCTTAGAGAGTTATTCATGAGGCTTAGATACAAGTGGAGGGGTAAATGATAGGCTTAGGAAACTTGGGATTTCCTTGGGCTTAACATCTTGTCTCCAACTTGAGAATGTAGGCTTAGGAACCTCATTTTCTACTGTAATGATGGATTACCTTAAACTCAATCTTCCTTTCTCAAAATATTCTCCAATCTGGTTATGAGATAGATCAACTTACTTAATAGTGGTGTCTTCCTTCCTTTGGCTGCTCTCTTGTATGGATTTCTAAGAAGGGAAGCTTTGGGGAATGCATGAAGGACTTGGGGCATTTTGAACCATGCTTAGATTAGTATTTCAAGTGGGTAAAGTTGACATACAAGAAGGATGATGTGGGGTGTATTGGAGATACCAGGAATGAGCTAGTTCATGATCTTTCAACCTCTCTTCTATGTGGTAAATTAGACCACAAAAATTGATCATTTCACTCGTAAGGCCTTTCCAATTATCTCTCTTAATGGGCATCCATTCTCCCTTAACTAAATCTAAAGCATCCCTCACACTCTTGATACAATCACTAGGGATGACTTGACCACAACCATTTCTAGTATCAATATCTAGCATATAGTCTTTATATCCAAAGAGAGTATTCTTAAAACTTGTAATGGATTGACTTGGAGAGGAACTAGGTAAACAAGGTGAAACATAAGCTTGGGAAGGCTGATTACAAGACTAATGCAAATCATATTAGGGTTGAATATGATAATATTAGAAATGATAATACTGATCAAGGACTTGTTCATATTGATAGGGGATGGGTAAAGAAGGATATGTCTCACCAACTTGTGTTAAGATAAAGTCAACATCAAAATTATCCATGAATCATTCATGAGAAGTGTATAAAATAAAGAACAACTTTAATTAGAGTACCTATACTGTTTGATTAGTAGATTTGTGCTTGGAGTCACCATTAGTGCTTAGTGGAATTGCCTCCAAAGGATGGTATCTTGAGGAGAAAACCAAAACTCCTCAAGGAATGGACTTTTTAGTCCCACCAAGCATGACAAAAACTATTGTCACTTGAACTTGCACCCCTTGAGGAGAGACTTGTCATCTCCTCAAGGGGTGTAAGTTCAAGTGAAAATAGTTGGTAGCATTACTTTCAATATTATAGAACAAATGAAGAAAACCAATTTGAATGTCACCATGTGGGAAGCACTATCTATTCTATCACAAAGGGACTTGTTACAAGAAGCTTTGAGAAACTTCTAAATAATAGAAAAAATTTGGGATAAGGGACCCAATGCTGTAGTTATTTTGTGTCAACCACAAAATGACACCTGAACAAGCAAAAATGATAATCCTCCCCCTTTTTACCTTTCACTCATAGTTTGGAAACATCTCATTCAAAACTGTATGGTAGACTAAGGGGCTAGCAGTTTTATTATGCCCAAGAGAATAACTGATGCTATTGGTATTAAGTATACACCTATCATAAAAGGTGTGGTTCATTTAGATGGGACTATTGTATAAATAATTAGGACTATAAAAGGTTTAAAACTTACCATCCATGCATGTCTAAGCTTGTCAATTACCCAATATATCTCAGTTATTAATCTCCCCCCATATTTTTCTATCTGCCTTTCCCTAGACTTCACTACAAAAATGGAAGGGTATCTATCTGTTGATTGGTCCCACATGTTTCTTAGGATTAGATATGGAATGAGAGTGATAATAAGATTTGATTCAATTACTAAATACCATATTGAGCCATACACTCCTATCCCTATGGACATGAATTACACATTGAAATATTAGGAAGAGGAGCTTAATCACGAGGTTGTAACACCCATGGAAGAAATTCCAGACACTCATTTGGACAAATGGGGATCAAATCTCCAAGTTTATCCTTATGATTATGTAAAATTAACTATGTGGGGTACATATTTCATCCATGAAAATGATGCAATCATTTTGACTCTTTTAAAACCAACTGAGGATCTCCAAGGAATATGACAACTATTCTTCGATGGCTCAATAAGCAAGAATTATGTAGGTTCAGATATTATTTTAATCTCTCCACAAAAGGATAGATATTTATATTCTTTCATACTTTAGTTCAGCTCCACTAAAAATGTAGCTAAATATGAATACTTTATTCAAGGTCTCTAACTAGCCAAGGAAAGGGGAATACAATCACTACAAGTGTTTGGTGATAGTGAATTGATTATTTACCAAGTAAGATCTAAAATCATAACCAAGAATAATTTGCTTAGATATTAGAAACATAGGGTCTGGGGCTTATTATAAGAGTTTACTACTTTAAACATTCAAATGGTACCAAGAACATAGAACAAAGATGCTGATCATATGTCCTCAGTAGGCTCCTAATATAACTTACCTAAAGAGGTAAAGAAGAGCAATACCTAACATGTAAAGTTGATAGTAAGACCATCCATTCTTGATAATGTAACCAACTAGGAGGTTTATAATAGTGATCAACAAATTATGATTTTTTTGAGAGAAGAGGCTAAATTCTTAGATAAAATTTAGTCAAGACTCCAAGATCAATATGGAGATCAAATCATTCAGTGCAAGACAAATAAATTACCCATGGGCCTTGTAACTTTGGAGAGTATCTTCAACTCTGATGATCAACTGAAAGTTGAAAAGAAGAATATCATGGTCAGTGAAGAAGACTACGAGCCAGTAGTCATTTTAGAAGGCAAAACATTGAAGAATGGAAAGGTATGTAATGCTTTCAAAAAATAGGATTTTATTGAGTTGTGTCAAGAATTTGATGATTACTTCACTTGGAGTTATAAATATCTAATGGGGTTTAACCCTATCTTAACCCAACACACAATAAATCTTGACCCAAATACCAAGCCTATTAGATAGAAACAAAGATCAATCAATCCAAAAATATAACCCTTGATGAAGAGTGAGCTATCCAAACTGATAGAGGCTAATATCATTTTTGCTATCAAACACTCATCCTAGGTTACTAACTTGGTCCTTGTAAGAAAAAAGAATGGTGAAATCTGGCTTTGTGTAGATTTTAGGGACCTAAACAAAGAATCCCTAAAGGATCATTATCCCCTTCCACCTATAGAGTAAATTCTTCAAATTGTATCAGGATCTGAAAGGTTTTCCCTTCTAGATGGTTATTTTGGATATAACCAAATCCTTGTGTAAGAATCAAACCAATTCAAGACTGCTTTCACTAAAAAATGGGGCATGTATGCCTATAAAAAGGTGTCTTTTGGTCTAATAATGCTGGTGCTACTTTCCAAAGAGCCACAGATATGGATTTTAGAGGTTTTATAAATGAGATGATCTTGATATACCTATATGACATCACTATTTATTCAAAACATGCTGATGCACACTTGGATCACCTTGGGAAATTTTTTGAAAGGTGTGGAGAGTTTGGAGTTTCCCTCAATCCAAAAAAGTGCATTTTCATAGTTCATGAAGGGAAACTACTAGGACACATTGTTTCAAAAGAGGGTCTTACAATAGATCCAAAGAGAATAAGTGTTATATATTCACTATCACTTTCAAGCCATAAAATGGGGTTAAAAAGTTTCCTAAGAAAGATCAACTTTGTAATAAGGTTCATTCTAAATTTTACATCTATGGCCAAGCTCCTTGCTGCCTTGCTTAAGAAGGGTGTTAATTTTACTTGGACACAAGAAGGAAAAGATAGTTTTGAAGCCATTAATCAAGCTATTTCTAAATTTCCTACCCTTACCAACCTTAATTAATAGAATGATTCCATTATCTATGCTTTTGGAGGGGAAGGTAACATATCAGTGATTCTAACCCAACAAAATAAAGAACAGTTGGAATAACCACTATCTTTCTACAATCAATCCTTGAAGGATTATGAGAAAAAGTATAATTTCATGGAAAAGTAAGTATATGTTATGATAAGAGCTCTCAAAAAGTTTAGGCATATGTTCTCCACTAATAAAATTCACCTCATGGTTAGTCACCAAAGTGCCAAAGAGTTCTTGTTGCGCCAGGAAATAAATGAAAAAAGAGTAGGATAGATCACAAAAGTCATGGAATATGATGTGAACATCAAAATTACAAAGCTTATAAGAGGAAAGGGCTTATGTGAACAACTGGCTTATGATATAAAGACTATTGAGGTAGTATCTGATGCACTATATGCTTAAAATATGTCCCAACTAGCCACTCTACCTTTATTCAATAGCCAGATCTATGACATGACCATTTTCCTACAGACTGGTGAGTACCTATATGATTTTAAGCAATCTAAGAAAAGGCATTTCAGACTCCAATATATTCATTATGTTCTTTTTTATGGATTATTGTTTAGGAAAGATATGAATGGAGTCATGTTGAGGTACATTGAGCATAGTCAAATTCCTAAGGTGTTTGAGGAGTTTCATGATGGTCCATCAGGTAGACATTTCTATTAAATAACCACTACCATCAAAATAATGAGAGGAGGATATTATTAGCTTGTCATATTCAAAGATGCCCATCAATGGGTAAGGAACTATGAAAAGTGTGCTTACTTTATAGGTAAGCAAAGATTAACAACTCTCCCTCTTAAACCAATCTAAGATGACTAATTATTTGCCCAATGGGGATTATATTTTATTGACATGATCAATCCACTATTGAGTGCATGACATAAATGGGTCTTTACAAAAACTAATTATTTCACCAGATAGATTGAAGCAATTTTACTAGAAGATGCCATGAAGGCATCTATCCTAGAATTCATGGATAACATTGTCACAAGATTTGGTGTTCCTTACACCATTATCTTAGAGAATGCTAAAGCTTTTATGGGCACTCAAGTGAGTAAATGGGATATAAGGCATAATTTATAACTTAGTAATTCAGCCAATTATTACCCACAAGGTAATGGCTTGGTTGAGTCTACCAATAAAAATCACTTAAATGTTATCAAATGGAAAATGGAAAATAACCAAAAGACATGGCACACAAAGTTAAAATCAACACTTTGGGCTGATATGAACACTCCTAAGAGAGCCATTGGAAGTTATCCATTCATGTTGGTATATGGAAGGGAAGCTAGAGTTCTGTTGTCAATTGAGTTACCATATCTAGAACTTGATCATCAGTTGGAGTTGATTAAAAATGATGAAATGAAAGTATGATTGATAGAACTCATGGAGCTAAAAGAAGTCAGGAACTAGTAAATGAAAGTTTTGAAAGTAAATTAGACTCAAACAAAGAGAACTTTTGACAAAAAATCATCTAATAGGAGCTTTAATGAAGGAGACATGGTTCTAAAATGGGATGTTGAAAGAGTTAAACTAGGCAAGGATATAAAGTTTGATGCTATATGGAGTGGTCCATACATCATATCTCAGTGCAAAGGAGCCAATACATTCTAGTTATACAAGCTCGATGGATTAGAACTACCTATCCAAATCAATGGGATATACTTCAAATCTTGATTCTAAGGTTGAAATTCTTTCCAAAAAACATTATATATATATTAGGTTTAGTTATTTTCCCTAAGTGCTTTCACACAAGTCAACTCATTAGGAGTTTTGGTTCTTTAATTTGTTTCTATTTTGTTTTTCCCTATTTTGTTCTTGTTTAGGTAAAATCATAGTTTTGTCTTCCCTAGTTAAAAGTGTGTTAAGATTAAAGGGACTCCATGCCCAATGAATTAGAAGGCTACTAAAAATAAACTAATTAGCAGACAATCACCCTGTAAAGGTCACAAAAATACTGATATTTTTGACCCAAAAATGTCAAAACATCTAGTACTGTAAGGGAGACCCATTAAATTTTTGTTAAAAAGACCTTAAAGTAACCTAAGATACCCTTTTCTCAAACTCAACAGAAAATGGAGATTTAGGTGCAATTTGTAACTTAAAAACTTGCAAATTGTATTCTAACCTCCGCTTCCCACTTACCCCACAACTAACAGAAACTTGAAATCCAATTTCAAATTTTAATTTATAATCTTGAAAATTAAAATTAGATCCCCACTTCTTGTCAATCACATTCTCAATAGAAATTGGATATTTAGATGCAATTTACAACTTATAAACTTACAAATTACAATTGAACCTCCACTTCCTGCCAATCACATTCTTGACAAAAATTAGAGATTCAGATACAATTTTCAGCTCGTAATATTGCAAATGATAATAAAACCTCCACTTATCACTCATCCAAATCTCATTAAAAATAAAAAAATTAGTAGTAATTTATAAATTGTAAAGTTGCAAATTGTGACTCAATTTCTACTTTCTGTCGACTACCCTTCCCATAAAAATTAGAAATCTAATTGTAATTTTCAACTTAAAAATTTAGAAATTTCACCTCAAGTTTCACTTTCCCTCTTTTAATGCACCAAACCGCATGGTAGAAATTGGAGGTTAGAGTGCAAAATGTAGTTTTGAAAAATTGCACCATAAATTTGAAACACTAAAATTCCAATTGTTTCTCTAAACCACTAACTTAGAAGGCATTAATTACAAGGTTATATTAATGAAATTAGGGGTTTGGGAAATTATTGTTGAATTTTAAAATTGAATATTTGGAGCTCTGCACCAAGGGACCCATCAGTTCCATGCATCACTAATACAACACCAAAACCATGATCACCATTGTTATCCTTTGCATGGTATTCCTTTTTACTTCCTACATTTTCCATCTACCTGTCAAGCTAAGCATATATTGATTTCATGCCATTTTTCCTATCTTAGAGTGAATCTAAGGTTTTATTTTGCTTGGACAATCTAGGGTTTTATTTTACTTACCTAGATTTTCACAAAGTTATCTGCATTTCCCAAGTTTTTGTTAGAATATTTTCAAACATTTACCTAGCTTGTGAGAAACTGAGGGTTTGAAAAAATTAGTAGAATTTGGAATATTCCATCAAGATTATATACCTAGACCCTATAGATAATATCAGTGTCGTAAAATCCCAACCCTTAGGAATCTCCATTACAAAATGAACTCCAAATCCTCATTATGGATTTTACCTTAATAACAAGCTTGAAACCTAGTGGAGTTTTCATCGGACCTTGCAAGTGCCTTTTGCAACTCTAAAGCCCATTGGATGTTTTACCTAGAATAGAAACTCCAAAACCTACCATGAATTTTACCTAAAATTTCAACCCCAAACCTCACCAACTCTATAATTAGATTTCTTAGATTAATTTTCCTAGAACCTATGTCTGGAAAATAAATGAAATTCAAATATGAGGGACCTAGTTTCCCATTCAGCCTAGACTCCAACACCAATGAAATCATAGACACAAACTTAGGTCACATAGACCTAAATAATTTCTTGACAATAGTAAATGCTAAATTCAAAAATGATTGGATTCAAAACATTTATAACTATGGATTACCCCAAGTAGAAGCCTTCCTATTATTAGTGCAGATCCCTGAGCTTGTTCTCACATTGACAAAGCACTATGATAAAAAAAAGAGAGAAGTAGTGAATGATAAGGGAGAAATGATTTTGAAATTAGACCCTGACTTCATCGACACAATGATCCTAATTCTAGGGTATGAAAGTTATCTTGATAAAACCCCTAACTCATCTAAGAAGTTTTATTAAGATAATAACACTACATGCCTAAGGGTTCTTAAAAAATAATGGCTAAAAGTCTATAGACCCACATCTATAAGAATGCCCAAAACCCTAACAAAAATAGACTTCAAAGAGGAAGTGGGTGACATAATCATACTTTTACATAGAGTTACTAGGAACCTAAATGCTAAGAACTTTCAAGATTAGATGTACTAATATATTTGGGTGATCCATGAAAATAAATAGTACATCCGCTAGGCCTAGTTGATAAGTGACTCCATCCATAAACAATTGGTGAAAGTCTAAAAAATAGGAAAGTTTTACTTGACTTCATATTTAGTCTACATATTAGCAAAGGGAAGGGATTTCCTAGGGTTGAACATAGTGCTTGACCAAGTTAACAAGATCTTTAACTATTACCTTGACCTCACCCTTGAGGCAAGTAGACAACATTACAGAAGGGTAAATGATGCATTCATATACTATATGATAATTATGTTTAATAAAGAGATAGAAAGGAGGAAACTCTCAGATGCCAATATTTCTAAGGTCACAAATTGGGGATCATATTTCATTTAATTCCCAATATATTCATATATTAGATTAGGAAGATTCAGTGGTCGTCCTTACACCTTTTTAGGGTATGTAAGTGAAAAATGGGCTCTAATGGAACTTGTGAGGAATCTTGTAGAGACTCATAAATTGTTATCAAGCAAACATAAGTCAGGAATCCATTTCCCTATTAGCATAGGGAGGCATACATTACCTTCCCTATCAAAATCCAAGTGTGCAGATACCAAGATGACTCAAATGACCTTAAGAGATCTTGATGTAAGACCATTTTATGATGTGAATGATAACATTACCAGTTTATTGGGGATCACAACATATTATCATGTTCCCTATTATAAAGATTACTAAGAAGACATGAAAGATGAAGAGGAAATGAGACTAAGAGATTATTCTAGGATGACCTTGGAGTAGATCAAAACTTACAACATGGAACCAATCCCTGAGAACTTAATAGATGATGAATCTCTAGTGGACAAAGTTTACTATGATAATAAGATATTTTCTCAACCTCTTCCATCACTCAAGTGGTCCATACCTAAGTCCTTGTCATTAATGGATATGAACACCAATGTAATAAATAGGATAAATTAACTAGATATAAAGTAAAGGGGTCAAGGTTACCAAGGAAACCTTGAGCATCAGTGATAAGTTAAGAGAAGTGAAAGAGAAGGTTGTGTCAACAAGAACAGAGGGATCCAACAATGGAACCCAAGTATAATAGGTGAATACACTAGTAGTATCACACATGAAAAAGCAAAAACAAAAGTCTAAAAGAGGTCAATCTAGCATCCAAAGAGTAATAACACATCAAATAGATCAGTGAATGCCAACTTCCATCGAAGACACAATTGATGCTAAATCACAAACAATTTCTCCTTTAATATCTATCATTTGACCAACTATAATACCTCCTCCTCCTATCTCCACTCCATAATCACCTTACACAATTCCCCCTCTATTTCCACCAGCTCAACTATGGTAGTGAATCCATTTTCAATAGGCCAATCAACACAATTGGACACTCAGGCTTCACTTTCACTTCCCTCTTCCATAATTCCTTCCATCTCATCATCTACATCCACCACTTCTCCATTAATCATTAACACCACTCAATAGTACATGGATGCATATTCAATCATCTGACTACAATCCCATTAGCCATCTAAACCACTGGGGTATCTACTATTTCATTTTTATCTCCCCTCACTTTCCCTATTTCATCAACCCTGAGTGTTCCCACCACTTTGATTGATTCATTGATAGATCTAGATTCCACACTTTCATAGGTTCCCCTATTTCAACTTCTCATGCCTCCCCCTCCACTTGTGTCACTTCCAGCTCCCATAACCCTAGTAGTCACATCCATTTCCACTACACCCATTTCTTTCATTTCCACAATAACCCAAACCCCCACTAAGGAGGTAGAGATAGAGGAAATCATTGATACAATTGTGGCTACTCAACCTATAGATAGGGAAAATATTTCTAAAACATTAGTCAAGGATTCATTGGCAATATTAGTGATAGATATAACATTCATCACAATAACCACTAGTGTAACAACTTTAGTTATAGATTCATAGTTGATAATGCCAAGTTTAAAAGATGTAACTCCAAGATGGCCAGCACAATTAGTACATAATAAGAATAATCAAATGGTGTCTCCTAGCTCACTAGATTTTAGCATTATAGAGGCATCAAAGAGATCAAAGGCAACCCCTATAACTATATCCATAATATTATATGATTTAGAAGGGGAGAAATATGTAGAAATTGTAATCACCCCACCAGAAAAACAAAATTATAGTGGTGGGGGATTATCAGATATCCAAAGTGCACCTGGGTCATCCTATAAGAGAGGGATTGAAACATGATGTTCAATCAAGTATTATATCTCTTTTTGATAATATGAATGGTGAAAAGGTCATAAAAGATGAATTTAAGAATAAATTTGAATAATTAACAACCTTGAGGAAGTTTATAGAACTAGTAACCAAACCTACTCAATCTTTTACTCAGTTCCCTAATAAAGAAATACTTGAAGCAGTGACATAGATTAGTAGTATTGGAAGGTCCATAAAAGACTGGGTTGAGGAGATCATCACCAAAGGAAATAAAGTAATTGAGTTAATAATGGACTACTATAAAACTCTGAAGGGTGATCGGGCATCTTTGAAAATAGAAATAAGAAAATATGAGGAAGAAATTGAAAGGTTGAACGTATTCTTCCAAAAATTTGAAGTTGACCTGATTTAACCTAATACCTTCATTGTAGAGAAAATATTGAAAAATGCTACAGAGCATGAGGAACTAGAGAGGGTATCCAATTTTAGAATAAGAATACTCATTGAGAATATTAATAAGGCCAAGGATACATATGATAAGGCCATAGATGCAATCTATGACATTGAGGATTTGCTCAGCATATTTTCATGTGAAGTAATAGATCATCAAGATCAAATCCTTTCTGTTCAAGAAGTTCAGGACAAGTCCAAAGGAGTGGTCGAGAGAGAGTTAGCATGAGACACAACCTTCAACTTGAGTTCCATCCATCAATTCATTTGGTATCATAATACACTTGATTAGATGGGGAAAGACACTCAAGTATACATCGATACATCTAGAGAACTCTCTGATACAATGGTAGAATGTGAGATAAGCAACCTATATTCACTTGGTCTTGATGAAGATCATCTCCTATAGATATTCAAAATATTTGATGCTTCTATTGAAATGATACATGCAAATAAGGATAAGAAATATATAGAGGTTATGGTTATAGTTTAATTATTTCAATAAAATGCATTCTGTATTATACATTTATTTATTGTTAAAGACATTGTAAAGTTGTAGGTTACAAATTACAACTATCATTTTCGCATATTTTTTTGAGAAAGGGCCAATTATAATTATAAAGTATCATTTTTCCAGTTTAGAAAGTTATAAAAATAAAATTTGTAAATTGCACTTTTATTTTGACAAAGTCTGAGTTGCTTAAATTGCAAAAGCTCATGTTATAAATTGCATCTCTAGTTTTGTCAAAGTTGGATGACTTAAAAAGATGTAAAGTCTCAAATGAAAAATATAAGTTAGGTTTTACAAGTTATAACCTAAAATACCTAAAATATTTTAACTTTTATAAGTGTTATCTCATTTTAATGCCTCATTCCTTAGAATATTTAACAACAATTGAACTGAAGACAATGAAGACATTGTATGAAGATTCAATAGGATTTTTCCATGCCTCAATCAATTTTTGATATGCCCAATAGTTGCATGTTTTTTATTTCAGACATTTACCTCACTAAAAATGCCATTCCAGATTGAATATCACACTATTTGCATGAGTTTTTCTATTTTTCTTGCTCTTGAACTAGGCATAGAATTTTAATAATTGCCTCTCTTTCAAGAGATTATTTTGTATAAATATGGGTACCATGGCATATCCCATTTATCTTTTTTGATATTGGATAAATTAGTCTACATTTTGAACAATTGATCTACACGCTGTAACCTAGAGAATGATAATAGATTAAAGTTTTGCCTTCCTTGTCTGTGTTATCTTTGTGTCTACAAGGCCATTTTCCAAGTTTGTGGATGCTTTCATTCTTGTTTCAGTCACATAATTTCATCTATGGTATTATTTTTCCCTTTTTAAATTTTTTTTGATTAAAATAAAGAATCTTGTTCCTTATATGATAAATGTCCAATATTACCTTTGGTTTCATATTTGCATGAGTTTGTGCCACAATATACTTCATTATAATAATTATTTTATTATGTTCCTTCAAATCAAGCATTAATTTGCACTATAATTATTTGGTGCAATCACCATTTCAAGTTTTTCAAATTCATTCCTAACACTCTTTTCCTCACAAGTGAAACCTTAGTTAGGATCAAGGTCATTAAAAAGTAGTATTTTAATGTGAACTAGTAATTTATTGGTTGCATTGAACTTAGTAAAAGGAAGTTAACCTTATCTAGAGGTTCACCTCAATTTTTCAAGGTCCCAAATCTTGGAGGTGATCCCATTGTGTCATTAGATTTACCATAATTTTCAACACATACTAAACAACACACTACCACACAAAGACGGGTGCAAAATTTATGTGATAACAATTTTTGACATGCCTAGTGGGACCCAAAGATTATTACTAAGAAATTCATGTTATTCTTAGAAAAGCATTGTATGATCCTTTTACACATTTCAAAAATCACCTGGCGACTCCACTGGCTTAAATATTCTATAAATCTAGGTTTATGTATGCCAAAGATACAAACAAGATCATTTACTAAAGGTAAGAAAATTTACTTGTAAGAATTGTCATTTCATATAAAAAGAAACCAAGATAAGTTGTAACTTACACTAGAGTATATCCTATAAATCTCTTTGCATCTCCTAAGAATACCCATAGTAATTTAATACCTACCATTATGGATCTAAGAAATCAAAATTTTGTATCCTTCAATGGAGGCAACCCACTTCAGTTGGCCCAACATTGTGATATATCCACCTTGGCTCTAAAAAGCCTTTCATATTTTACTAGTGAAACTTCCACCACTCCTATGGAATATATATAAGACATTGTTAATATTTTTTTAGTTCATAATATAGTACAAGAAAATGTTGTAATGAGACTTCTTGTCTCCTTATTTAAGGGTAAAGCCTTATAATGGTACATAGGTCTACTTCCCAATTCCATATGTGTTAGGGATGACTTAGGGATTATACTATGCATGCGATTTGAAGATAAGAGTGACCACCTCTCCCTAGTTGAACAACTAACTATTATTCAGTGGGCTCCTCATGAGTTCATGAGTGATTTCAATTTTCACTTTCAAAAGACATGTATTATAATTCTAGTGTTGGTCAAACCAACCCAACATAATGCTTTTCTATATTACTTGAGATCTTTAAATAGTGATATAATTATCATGATTCAGTCAATGAATGACACCACAATCCCTACTACTTATGAAATTATAATAAGAGTAAAAAATTACCTAATTCAAGCTAGAAAAATTACCCTAGGGCCTCCAATGCCTCTATTTCAAGAAGTGCCTCCTACACAACCTACAATTACCCCAATTCTCACCACAATCAAGGCACCAACTTTAACACTTTCTCTTATTAATGATTTATATGAGGATAAGTCACTACTTAAAATCTTTGTTAATGTGTTGGTAATAATGAAAAGGTAGTAATCTCAGAATTATAGGCCTTATCAATAAGATAACCAAACATACCAACCTGATATGCAACCATACCAAGGAAATTCACAACCACAAAGTCAAAACATGCAAGCAAAATCTTTGAACATCTATGCTCTACTTTCACCAGGTGCTTCTAAAGCTATTATACCTATTCATAACAACCTAGCTTAGGAATATGAGTGGTGTTACCTTTTTTCTCAACCACATAATAAAAATTCTTGTCCTAATGATGTCATAAATCAAACCTTGATGGTGCAAAGCATATCAAACACTCAAGGACAATAATAAGAAGCCACTTCCCAGTAGGAAGATATGTAAGAGCCTACTAACAGTGAAGCAACCCTTTTAAACTGGAAAGAAGAGGATTTTTGTGGTGTAAATTAGGAGGAAGCACTAATCAATGGTGGTGGTTTAATGGTAGCAAATACATTTTCTAAGAAGAGGATAATTAAAACTGATCAACCCCCTAGGTTTGAATAGGCTATAAGTTTTAAAGTTGTACAAAAATTGCAAAAGGCAACACAGTCTAGAGGCCACCCAATGTGCCAATGGGCCAGTCAAAGTCAAAATTACTAACCCAAAATCTCTTGAAATAAGATATAACTCCCATAAAGGCACCAAAAAAGTTGGTAGCATTCCTTTTAGTATTATAGAATAAATGAAGAAAACTAATTTGAATGTCACCATGTGGGAAGCACTGTCTATTCTAGGACAAAGGGACTTGCTACAAGAAGCTTTGAAAAACTTCCAAATAGTAAACAAAATTTTGACTAAGGGACCTAATGCTATAGTTAATTTGTGTCAACCAAAAACTAACACCAAAACAAATAAAAATGGTAAGCCTCACCCTTTTTACCTTTCACTCATATTTGGGAAACATCTCATTCATAATTACATGGTAGACTCAGGGGCTAGTAGTTCTATTATGCCCAAGAGAATAACGAATGCTCTTGGTATTAAGTATACACTTATCATAAAAGGTGTGGTTCAATTGTATGGGACTATTGTTCAAAAAATTAATACTATAATTTTTTTAAACCTTAACATCCATGCATGTCCAAGCTTTGTCAATTTTCTAAGATATCTCAGTTATTGACCTACCCCCGTATTTTTCTATCTTCCTTTCCCTAGACTTCACTATGAAAAAAGAAGGGTATCTATCTACTAACTAGTCCCACATGTTGCTTAAGATCAGATATAGAATAAGAGTGACAATAAGAGCTAATCCAATTTCTAAAGACCATATTGAGCCATACACTTGTAGCCATATGGAAATGAATTGCACATTGTAAGATTAGGAAGAGGAGCTTGATCATGAGGTTGCAACATCCATGGAAGAAATTCTAGACACTCTTTTGGATAAATGGGGATCAAATCCAATTTGATCCCTATGATTATGTAAAATAAATTGGGTTGGGTACATATTGCCTCCATGAAAATGATGTAATCATTCTGAATCTTGTAAAACCAGCTGATGATCTCCAAGGAATGTGGTAACTATTATTTGATGGCTCAATAAGAAAGAATGATATAATGCAGATATTATTTTAATCTCTCCATAAAAGGAGAGTTAATTTTATTCTTTCAGACTTTAGTTTAGCTCCACTAATAATGTAGCTAAATATGAATAATTGATTCAAGGTCTCTAGCTAGCCAAAGAAAGGAGAATACAGTCACTACAAGTGTTTGGTGATAGTGAATTGATTATTCACCAATTAAAATCTAAAAGCATAACCAAGAATAAGTTTTTTAGATCCTAAAAACATATGGTTTGGGATTTGTTATAATATTTTACCACTTTAAACATTCAAATGGTACCAAGATTATAGAACAAGGATGCTGATCATATGTCCTCAGTAGGCTCCTAATATAACCTACCTGAAGAAATAAAGAAGAATAATAGCTAACATATAAAATTGATAGTAAGACCATCCAGTCCTGACAATGCAACCAATTAGGAGGTTTTTAATAGTGATCAATAAATTATGAAAATTTTGAGAGAAGAGGATAAATTCTTAGATAAAATTCAATCAAGACTCTAAGATCAATATGGAGATCAAATCATTCAGTTGAAGATAACAAATTTACCCATGGGCCTTGTAACTTTGGAGAGTATCTTCAACTCTGATGATCAATTGAAATGTGAAAAGAATAATATCATAGTTAGTGAAGAAGACTATGAGCCAATAGTCAAATTAGAAATCAAAACATTGAATATTAGAAAGGTATGTAATGTTTTCAAAAAGCAAGGTTTTATTGAGTTGTGTCAAGAATTTGATGATTACTTCACTTAGATTTATAATTAACTAATGGGGTTTGAACCTATCTTATCCCAACACATAATAAATCTTGATCCAAATACCAATCCTATTAGATAAAAACAACTATCAATCAATCCAAAAATATAACCCTTGATGAAGAGTGAGATATCCAAACTGACAGAGGCTAATATCATATTCCCTATCAAACAATCATCCTGGGTTTCTAGCTTGGTCCATGTAAGAAAAAAGAATGGTGAAATTAGGATTTGTTTAGATTTTAGGGATATAAACAAATCATCCTTTAAGGATCATTATCCCCTTCCACCCATAGAGCAAATTCTTCAAACTGTATCAGGATATGAAAGGTTTTCCCTTTTAGATGGTTATTTTGGATATGACCAAATCCTTGTGCAGGAATCAGACTAGTTCAAGACTACTTTCAATAAAAAATGGGGCATGCATGCCTATATAAAGATGCTTTTTGGTCTAACTAATGCTAGTGCTACTTTTCAATGAGCCATGGAAATGGCTTTTAGAGGTTTGATAAATGAGATGATCCTGATATACCTAGATGACATCACTGTTTATTTAAAATGTGCTGATGCACACTTGGATCACCTTAGGAAATTTTTTGAAAGGTATGGAGAGTTTTGAGCTTCCCTCAATCCAAAAAAGTGCATTTTCATAGTTCATAAAGGGAAACTACTAGGACACATTATTTCAAAAGAGGGTCTTGTAATAGATCTAGAGAGAATAAGTGTTATATCTTCACTATCACTTTTGAGCCATAAAAATGGGTTATAAAGTTTCATGGGCAATATCAACTTTGTAATAAGGTTCATTCCAAATTTTGCCTCCATGGCCAAGCTCCTTACTGCCATGCTTAAGAAGGGTGTTAATTTTAGTTGGACATAAGAAGGAAAAGATAGTTTTGAAGCCATCAATTAGGCTATTTTTTAATTTCCTACCCTTGTCAACCCTAACTAAGAGAATTATTTCATTCTCTATTATTTTGGAGGGGAAGGTACCATATCATCTATTCTAATTCAATAAAATAAAAAATAGTTGGAACAACCAATATCTTTCTTCAGTCAATCCTTGAATGATTATGAGAAAAAATATAGTTTCATGGAAAAACAAGTATAGGTTGTAATAAAAGCTCTCAAAAAGTTTAGTCATATCCTCTATAATAATAAAATTCACTTGATTATTAGTCACCAAAGTGTCAAGGAGTTCTTGTTGAGCTGGGAAATAAACAAAAAAAGAGTAGGATAGTCAAAAAAGTCATGGAATATGATGTGAATATCAAAATTACAAAGCTTGTAAGAGGAAAGGGCTTATGTGAACAACTATATTTTGATATAAAGGTTTTTGAGGTAACTGATGTAGTATATGCTGAAAATACATCCCAACTATCCACTCCACCTTTATTCAATAGTTGGATCCATGACATGACCATTTTCCTACAGACTGATGAGTACTTGTATGATTTTCAATAGTCCAAGAAAAGGTATTTTAGACTCCAATCTATTCCTTATGTTCTTATTGATGGAGTATTGTTTAGGAAATATATGAATGGAGTCATGATGAGGTGCATCGAGCATAGTCAAATTACCAAGGTGCTCAAAGAGTTTCATTATTGTCCATCAGGTGGACATTTATCAAAAAGAACCACTACCATCAAAATAATGAGAGGGGGATATTATTAGCTTGACATATTCAATTATACCCATCAATGGGTAAGTAACTAGAAGTGTGCTTAATTTATAGGCAAGCAAAGATTATCAGCTCTCCCTCTCAAACCAATCCAAGCTGACCAATCATTTTCCCAATGGGGATTGGATTTTATTAGCATGATCAGTCTACCATCGAGTGCAGGCCACAAATGGGTCCTTACATAAATATATTATTTCACCAGATAGATTGAATAAATTATACTAGAAGATGCCATAGAGGCATCTATCCTAGAATTCATGGATCGCATTGTCACAAGATTTAGTGTTCCTTACACCATTATCTTAGAGAATGCTAAAGCTTTTGTGGGAACTCAAGTGAGTGAATGGACTGTAAGGCACAATGTATACCTGAGTACATCCAATTATTACCCATAGGGAAATGGCTTGGTTGAGTCTAAAAATAAAAATCACTTAAAGATTATCAAAAATATAATGGAAAATAATCAAAAGACATAGCACACAAAGTTAAAATTGACACTTTAGGCTGATAAGATCACTCCCAAGAGAGCCATTATAAATTATCCATTTATGTTGGTATATGGAAGGGAAGCTAGAGTTTTTCTGTCAATTGAGTTACCATATCTAGAACTCAATCATCAATTGGAGTTGATTGCAAATGATGAAATGACAGTATGATTGGTGGAACTCAGAGGGCTAGAAGAAGTTAAGAACTACTCAATGAAAGTTTTGGAAGAAAATTAGACTAAAAAAAAGATAACTTTTGACAAAAAAATCATTTGACAGGAGATTTAATAAAGGAGACATGGCTATGAAATGTGATGCAAAAAGAGCTAAACTAGGCAAGCATAAAAAGTTTTAATGTTATATGGAGTGGTCCATACATTATAATTCAATGCAAAGGAACCAATGCATTCTAGTTATACAAGCTTAATGGATCAAAACTACCTATCCTAGTTAATGGGATATACCTCAAAGCTTACTTCTAAGGTTGGAATTATTTCCAAAAAACATAATATATATTAGGTTTAGTTGTTTTCCCTAAATATGTACATTCACACAAGTCAACTCATTAGGAGTTTTGGTTCCTTATTTTATTTTATTTTATTTTATTTTTCTTTGTTTTGTTCTTGTTTAGGCAAAATCTCAATTTTGTTCTTCCCCAGTTAAAAGTGTGTTAAGATTAAAGGGACTCCATGCCCAATGAATTATAAGGATATTGGAAATAAATTGATTAGCAAAAAATCACCATGTAGAGGTCACCAAAAATGTCAAAACATCTAGTAACCTGAGGGAGACCCATTAATTTTTTGTTAAAAAGGCCTTAAAGTAACCCAAGCTACCCTTTTCTCAATCCTAATAAAAACCTAGAGAGTTGGGTGCAATTTTTATTTTGCAAACTTGCAAATTACATCCCAACCTCCACTTCCCATTACCTCAGAAATTATAAAAACCTAAACTTTGATCACAATTTATAGATTACAAAATTAAAAATTAAAATTAGAGCCCTACTTCTTGTCAATCACATTCTCGATAAAAATCAGATATTTTAATGCAATTTATAACTTAAAAACTTGCAAATTGTAATCGAACCTTTGCTTCTTGCCAATCACATTCTCAGTAAAAACTAGAGATTCAGATGCAATTTTCAACTTGTAAACTTGTAAATGACAATTAAACCTCCACTTCCCACTCATCCAACTCTCATTAGAAATTGGAACTTTGGTTTCAATTTACAACTTTCAAAGTTACAAATTATGATTCAAGTTCTACTTTCTGTCAACTACCCTTCTCATAAAAGCTACAACCCTGATTGCAAATTGTAACTTACAAAGTTGTAAATTGTACCTCAAGTTCCATTTTACTTCTTATAATGCACCAAACCACATGGTAAAAAGTGGAGGTTAGAGTGCAAAATGCAATTTTTAAAAATTACAAAAATTATGCCATAACTCTAAAACTCAAAAATTCCTACCGTTTCTCCCAACCATCAACTTAAAAGGCATTAATTGCAAGGTTATATTAATAAAATTAGGGTTTTGGGAAATTATTGTTGAATTTATAAATTAAATAATTGGATCTCTACACTAAGTGACCCGTTAATTCCATACCTCACCAATGTAACACCAAAACTATGATCACCATTTCTATCCTTTGCATGGTATTCCTTTTTTCCTCCTAAATTTTCCATTTACCATTTTCTCTATCAATCTAAGCATACTTTGATTTCATGCCATTTTTCCTATCTTATAATGAATATAGGGTTTTCTTTTGATTTCATGCATTTTCACAAAGTTGTTTGCATTTCGCAAGTTTTTGTTAAAATATTTTCAAACATTTACCTAGCTTGTGAGAAACCTAAGGTTTGAAAAAATCAATAGAATTTGGAATATTCCATTGAGATTCTATACCCAAACCCCATGGAGAATATTAGTGTAGGAAACAACTCCAAATCTATGGGAATATCCATTGCAAAAGTAATTCTAAATCCCCATCAAGGATTTTACCTACAATAACAAGCTTGAAATCCACCAGAGTTTTTATTAGACCTTGCAAGTGCCTTTTGAAACTCTAAAACCTATCAGACATTTTACCTACAATATAAAATACATAATCCATGATGAATTTTACCTATAATTACAACCCTAAATCCTGCCAACTCTAAAATTGGTTTTCCTACATCAATTTTCCTAGAACCCATGTTTGGAAAAGAAATGAAGTTCAAATTTAAGGGACTTGGTATCCCACTCAGCCTAGACTCCAACACCAATGAAATCACAAACACAAACCTAGGTCACCTAGAACTATTTGATTTTTGGACAAGAGTTAATGATGAATTTGAAAATGATTGGATTCAAAGCATTTACGACTATGGATTTACCCAAGTAGAAACCTTCCCATTATCAAGGCAGATCCCTAAACTTGTGCTCACATTAGCAAAACACTATGATGCATAAAGGACATAAGTAGTGAATGACAAGGGAGAAAGGACTTTGAACCTGTATCTTGACTTCATGACACAATATTTATAATTCTAGAGTATGAAAGTTATCTTGATATAACCCTTGACTCATCTAAGAAGTTTTATCAAGATAATAATATTGTATGCCTAAGGGTTTTTAGCAAACAATGGTTAAAAGTCTCTAGACGCACATCTACAAGACTGCCCAAAAAACTGACAAGAAAAGACTTCAATGAGCAAGAAGGTGACATAATCATACTTTTACATAGATTTACTAAGAACCCAAATGCTAAGAAATTTTAGGATTAGATGTACCAATATGTTTGGGTGATCTACCAAAATAAAGAGTACATCCACTAGGCCTAGTTGATAAGTGACTCAATCCACAAACAATTGGTGGAAGTCCAAAATATAGGAAAGTTTTACATGACTTAATATTTAGTTTACATATTAGAAAAAAGAAGGGCTTTCCTAGGGTTGAACACAGTGCCTAACCAAGTCAACAAGGTCTTTAACTATTACCTTGAACTCACCCTTGAGGCATGTAGATAACATTTTAGAAGGGTAAATGATGCATTCATTTACTACAAGATAATTATGTTTTACAAAGAGCTAAAAAGGAGGAGATTTGTTGATGCTATAATTTCTAAATTCATAAATTGGGTATCATATTTCATTCAATTCCCAACATATTCATACATCAGAGGAGGAGGATTCAATATTTGTCCTTACACCTTTCTAAGGTATGTAAGTGACAAATGGGCTCTAATGGAACTTATGAGGCAAAATGTAGAGACATATAAATTGTTATCAAGAAAACATAAGTTAGGAATCCATTTTACCATTAGAATAGGGAGGTATACATGCCCTTCCCTATCAAAATCCAAGTGTGTAGATGCTAAGATGACTCAAATGACGTTTAGAGCTCTTGATGTAAGATCATTTTATGATTTGAATGGTAGAATTACTAGTATTTTGGGGATCATAACATATTACCATGTTCCCTATTATGAATATTATTTGGAAGACATGAAAGATGAAGAGGAAATGAGACTAAGAGATTATTCTAGGATGAACCTAGAGTAGATCAAAAATTACATGGCACAATCCTTGAGAACTTAATAAATGACAATTCTTTAGTAGAAAAGGTTTACTATGATAACACAATCTTTTCTCAACCTCTTCTATCACTCAGGTGGTCCATACTTGAGTCCTTCTCATAAATGGATAGGACCACAAACATAATAAATATGATAATTAAGTGGATATGAAAGAAAGGGGTCAAGGTTACCAAGGAAACCTTGAGCAAATGATAAGTTGAGAGAAGTCAAAGAAAAGGGTTGTCAAAATAGTGGAACCCAAGAAGAATAGGTAGATACACCAGTGGTATCACACAAGAGGAAGCAAAAACAAAAGTTTAGAAGATGTCAATCTAGTATCCAAGGAGAAACAACACCGCAAATAAATTAGCCAATGCCAACTTCCATCAAAGACACAATTATTGTTAAAGCAAAAATAATTTCTCCTCCAGTATCTATCATTTCACTAACTATAATACCTCCTCCTCCTATCTCTACTCAACAGTCACCTCAAACAATTTCCCCCTCTACTTCCACTAGCTCAAATATGCTAGTGACTTCATTACCAATAGGCCAATCAATGTAATTGGACACTTAGGATTCAATTTCACTTCCCTCTTCCATAATTCCTTCCATCTCATCCTCTACATCCACCACCTCTACGTTAATAATTAACACCACCTAAAAGTACATGGATGTAGATTCAATCATCTTGACTACAATCCCACTAGTTATCCCAACTAATGGGGTAGCTACTACTTCATTTTTATCTCCCCTCACTTTCCCCATTTCATCAACCTTGAGTGTTCCTACCACTTTGATTTATTCATTAATGGCTTTGGATTCCACATTTCCACAAGTTCCCCTATTTCAAATTCCCATGCCTCCCCCTCCACTTGTGTCACTTCTAGATCCCACACCCTCGATAGTCACATCCATTTGCACTACACCCATTTCTTTTATTTCCACAATAACCCAAACCCCCACTAAGGAGGTAGAGATAGAGTAAATTATTGATATAATTATGGCTACTCAACCTATAGATAGGGAAGATATTGCCAACACATTAGTTGAGGATTCATCAACAATATCAATGATATATACAACACTCATCATAATAATCACCAGTGCAACAATTTCAGCTATAGATTCATAGTTGATAATGCCAAGTTTAAAAGATGCAACTTCAAGATGGCTAGCACAATTAGTACATAAGAAGCATAATCAAATGGTGTCTCCTAGTTCACTAAATTTTAGCCTTACAGAGGCATCAAAAAGATCAAAGGATGGACCCATAACTCTATCCATAATATTATGTGATTTAGAAGGGGAGAAATATGTAGAAATTGTAGTCGGCCCACTAGACAAACAAAAATAAGATCTAGTGGTGAGGGATGATCAAATATCCAAAGTGTACCTAGGTCATCCTATAAGAGAGGGATTGAAACATGATGCTCAATCAAGTATTATCTCTCTTTTTGGGAATATGGATGGTGACAAGGTCACAAAAGATGAATTGAATATTAAAGTTGAACAATAGACAATAACCTTGAGTAAGTTTATAGAACTAGTAACCTAACCTACTCAATCTCTTTTTCAGTTCCCCAATAAATAAATACTTGAAGTAGTGATAGAGATTAGAAGTATGGGAAGGACAAGAAAATATTAGGTTGAGGAGCTCATCACCAAAGGAAACAAAGTAATTGAGATAACAATGGACTACTACAAAAATCTAAAGGAGGATCGGGCATCTTTGAAAATAGAAATAAGCAAATATGAGGAAGAAATTGAAAGGTTGAACCTATTATTCCCAAAATTTGAAGTTGTTGACCTGATTGAAATTGATACCCTCATTGTAGAGAAAATATTGAAAAATGATGTAGAGCATGAGGAACTAGAGAGGGTATCCAATTTTAGAATAAGAATACTCACTAAGAGTATTAGTAAGGCCAAGGCTACATGTGATAAGGCCATAAATGCAATTTATGACATTGAAGATTTTCTCAGTAGATATTCATGTGAAGAAATACATCATCAAGATCAAATCATTTTAGTTTAAGAAGTTCAGAGCAAGTTCAAAAGAGTGGTTGAGAGAGAGCCAACATGAGACACAACCTTCAACTTGAGTTCCATCTATCAATTCATCAAGTATCATAATACACTAGATCAGATGGGGAAAGACACTCAAGTGTATAGGGATGAATCTAGAGAACTCTCCAATACAATGGTAGAATTTAGATAAGCAACCTATATTCACTTAGTCCTGATGAAGATCATCTCCTAGAGATCTTAAAAAGCTTTGATGCTTATATTGAGAAGATAGAGGCAAAGAAGGACAAGGAATTTATAGAGGTTATGATTGTAGATTAATTATTTCAATAAAATGCATTCTATATATTACATTTCTTTCTTGTAAAAAACATTGCAAACTTGTAGGTTGCAAATTGCAACTATCATTTTGGCATATTTTTTTGAGAAAGGGCCACTTGTAATTTTAAAGTATCTTTTTAGTAGGTTAAAAATTTGTAAAAGTGAAATTTGTAAATTACACTTTTATTTTGACAAAGTCTGAGTTGCTTAAATTTCAAAAGCTTAGGTTGTGAATTACATTTCCAATTTTGTCAATGTTGGATGAATTAAAAAGTTGTAAAAGTCTCAACTCTAAAATACAAGTTAGGTTTTGCAAGTTATATCCTAAAATACCTAAAAGCTTTCAACTTTTCTATGTGTTAACTCATTTTAGCACCTCATTCCTAGAAGAGTTTACAATAGCTAAATTGAAGACAAGAAGGACATTGCATGAAGATTCAATAGGATTTATCCATGCCTCTAACACTTGTTGAAGTCTGCAACAATTGCATGTTTTTTTTCCCAACCATTTATCTCACTAAATATGCCATTCCAGACTGAAGATCATGCCATTTGCATGAAGTTTTATGTTTTTATTGCTCTTTAACTAGGTGTATCATTTTTATAAATACCTCTCTTTCAAGAGAGTATTTTTTATAGGTACCATGGCATGGCCCATTTATCTTTTTTGATGTTGGAGAAATTATTTTGCATTTTGAACAATTGATCTACATGTTGTAACCTAGAGAGTGATAATAGATTGAAGTTTTGTCTTCCTTGTTGGTGTTATCTTTGTGTATGCAAGGTTATTTGTCAAGTTTATGAATTCTTTCATTCTTGTTTCAGTCACAAAATTTCATCTGTGGTATTATTTTGCCCTTTTCAAAAGTCATTTGATTAAAATAAACAATCTTGTTCCTTATATGATAAATGCCCAATATTACCTTTGGTTTCATATTTGCATGATTTTATTCTAAAATATACTTCAAGATATTTATTGTTTTATTATGTTAATGTAAATCAAGTATTAGTTTCCACTATAATTATTTTGTACAATCACCATTTCAAGTTTTATAGATTCATTCCTAAAACTCTTTTCTTCACAAGTTAAACCTTAGTTAGGAGCAAGATCATTAAGTAGTATTTTAATGTGAACTAGTAATTTATTAATTGCATTGAAATTAGTGTAAGGGATTTTGCCTTCTTCAAAGGTTCACCTCAATTTTCCAAGGTCCCACAAATTGAAGGTGATCATACTATGTCATTAGATTTACCATAGTTTACAACACATAACGAACAACACTCTATCACACAAACATTGGTGCAAAATCTATGTGATAACAATTTTTTACATGTTCAATGGGACCCAAATATTATTACCAAGAGATTGGTGCTATTCTCAGCAAAGCATTGTATGAACCTCATACACATTTAAAAAAATACCTAGGAACTCCAGTAGCTCATGGATTCCAAATCCAAGTTTATGTATGCCAAAGATGCAAACATGATCATCTACTAAAGGTAAGAAAACTGACTTGAAAGAATTGTCATTTCCATATAAAAAGAAATCAAGATCAGTTGTACCTTACACTATCATATACTTATAAATATATTTGAATATCTTATAAATACCCACAGTAATTTCATACCTACCATTATGGCTCTAAGAAATCAAAATTTTTTAGCCTTCAATAGAGGCAACCCACTTTAGTTGGCCCAGTATGATGATACACCCACCTCGGCTCTAAAAATCTTTTCATATTTTACTAGTGAAACTTACACCGCTCTCATGGAACATATACAATACATTTCTAATATTTGTTCAACTCATAATATGGTACAAGAAAATGTTACAATCAGAGTTCTTGTCTCCTCATTTAAGGGTAAATCCTTACAATGGTACAAAGGTCTGCTTCCCAATTCCATATGTGTTAAGTATGACTTGAGGACTACACTATGCACACAATTTGAAGATAAGAGTGACCACCTCTCCCTAGTTGAAAAACTAACTACTATTCAATAGGCTCTTCATGAGTTCATGAGTGATTTTAATTTTTACTTTCAAAACAAATATAATAGAATTCTAGTGTTGGTCAAACCAACCCAAAATAATGCTTTTTTATGTTACTTAAGAGCATTAAATAGTGATATAACTATCATGATTTAGTTAATGGGTGATACCATACTCCCTAATTCCTATGAAATTGCAATAAGAGCAAAAATTTGCCTAATTCAAGCTCAAAAAATTGCCCTATGGCCTCCAATGCCTCTATTTCTAGAAGTGCCTCCAATGCAACCTATAGTTTCCCTAATTTTCACCTCAAGCAAGGTACCAGCTTTAACTCCTACTCCTATTGATGATTTATATGAGGTTAAGTCCCTACTTAAAATCTTTGGAAATGAGTTGGTAGTAATGAAAAAGTAACAATCTCAAAACTACAGGCCTTATTAGCAAGCTAACCAAATATACCAACCCAATAGGTAGCCATACCAAGGCAATTCATAACCACAAAGGTAAAACATTCAATAAAAAACTCTGAACATCCATGCTTTGCTTGTAACAGGTGCTTCTAAGGCTATTTTACCTATTTAAAATAACCTAGCTCAGGAATACAAGTAGTGTTACCCTTGTGCTCAACCACATAATTAGAATTCTTGTCCTAATGGTGTCATCATTCAAGCCTTGATGGTGCACAGCATATCAAACAATCAAGGACAATAAAAATAAGCCACTTCCTAGTAAGAAGATACACAAAACCTTGTTCAGAGTGAAACTACCCTTTTGAACTTGCAAGAGGAGGATTTTGTGGTGTAAATCTAGAAGAAGCACTAATCAATGGTGTTGGTTAAGTCACAACAAACATATGCTCTAAGAAGAGGGAAATTGAAAGTGATCAAACCCCTAGGGTCAAATAGACTATAATTTTTAAATTTATACAAGATTTTATAAAAGGCAACATAGTCCAAAGGCCACCCAATGTGCTAATGTACCAGTCAAAGTCAAAATTACTAACCCCAAATCTCATGAAAGAAGATATAGCTCCCATAAAGGCACCAATGAAGGTTGATAACATTCCTTTCAGTATTGTAGAACAAATGAAGAAAACTAATTTGAATGGATTCACCATGTGGGAAGCACTATCTATTCTAGCACAAAGGAATTTCTACAGGAAGATTTTAAAAACTTCCAACTAATAGACAAAGTTCTAGCTAAGGGATCCAATGCTGTAGTTAATTTATGTCAACCATAAATTGATACCAAATCAAGGAAAAATGGTAAGCCTCACCTTTTTACCTTTCACTCAAAGTTGGGAAACATCTTGTCCATAAATACATGGTAGACTCATGGGTTAGCAATTATTTTATGCCTAAGAAAATAGCTGATGTTTTTGATATTAAGTATAAATCTATCAGGAAAGGTATGGTTCAATTAGATGGGATTACTATTTAAACAATTGAGACTATAAAAGGCTTAAACCTTATCATCCATGCATGCCTAAGCTTGTCAATTTCCTAAGATATCTCAATTATTGACCTCCCCCTATTATAATATCTACCTTTATCTAGAATTCACTATAAAAATGGGAGGGTATCTATCTGCTAACTGGTCCCACATGTTTCTTAAGATGAGATATATAATGAGAGTGATAATAAGATCCAATCCAATTACTAAAGACCATATTGATTGATACACTCTTATCACTATGGATATGAATTACACATTGAAAGATCAAGAAGAAGAGTTTGATCATGAGGTTACAACACCCATGGAAGAAATTTTAGACACTCATCTACATGAATGAGGATTAGCTCTCTAATTTTGTCCTTATGATTATGTAAAAGAAACTGGATTGGGTCCATATTACATCCATAAAAATGATGCAATCATTTTGAGTCTTGTAAAACTAATTAAAGATCTCCAAGGAATGTGGAAACTATTCCTCAATGGCTTAAGAAGTAGGAATGGTGCAAGTTTAGGTATTGTTTTAATCTCTCCGTAAAAGGAGAGCTATTTTTATTATTTTATACTTTAGTTTAGTTGCACTAACAATGTAGATGAATATGAAACATTAATTTGAGGTCTCTAACTAGCCAAAGAAAGGGGAATACAATCAATACAAGTGTTTGGTGATAGTGAATTTATTGTTCACCAAATAAGATCTAAAATCATAACCAAGAATAATTTGCTAAGATACTACAAACATAGGGTTTGAGACATGTTAGAAGACTTTACCACTTTAAACATTCAAGCGGTACTAAGAGCACAAAATAAGGATGCTGATCATATGGCCTCAATAGGATCCCAATATAACCTTCCTAAGGAAATAAAGAAGAATAAAATCTAACATGTAAAGTTGATATTAAGGCCATCTATTTACGACAATGCAACTAACTAGTAGGTTTTCGATAGCTATCAATAAATTGTGAATTTTCCAAGAGAAGAGGCTGAATTCTCAAATAAAAATCAGTCAAGACTCTAATATCAATACAGATATCAAATCATTTAGTTGAATAAAAAAAATTACCCATGGGCCTTATAAGTTTGGAAAGCATATTCAACTCTAATGATCAACTCAAAGGTGAAAAGAAGAATATCACGGTTAGTGAAAAAGACTACGATCCAATAGTCATTTTAGAAGGCAAAACATTGAAGATTGGACAGGTATGTAATGTTTTAAGAAAATAGGATTTTATTGAATTATGTCAATAATTTGATGATAAATTATCTTGGAGTTATAAATATCTAAGGGGGTTTGACCCTAGATTATCCCAACACATAATAGATCTTGACCCAAATACTAATCTTGCTAGATAGAAATTGAGATCAATCAATCCAAAAATAGAACCCTTGATGAAGAGTGAGCTATCCAAACTGATAGAGGCTAATATCATTTTCCCTATCAAACACTCATCTTAGGTTGCTAACTTGGTCCCTTTAAGAAAAAATAATGGTGAAATTAGGCTTTATCTAGATTTTAGTGACCTAAATAAAATGTCCTTGAAGGATCATTATCTCCTTCTACCCATGGAGAAAATTCTTCAAACTATATTAGGATCTAAAAGGTTTTACCTTCTAGATGGTTATTCTGGATATAACTAAATCCTAGTGCAAGAATTAGACCAATTTAAGACTACTTTCACTATAAAATGGGGAACGCATGCCTATAAAAAGATGCCATTTGGTCTAACTAATGCTAGTGCTACTTTCTAAAGAGCCATGGATATGGATTTTAGAGGTTTGATAAATGAGATGATCTTGGTATACCTAGATGACATCATTGTTTATTCAAAACATGTTGATGCACACCTGGATCACCTTAAATTTTTTTTTGAAAGGTGTAGAGAGTTTGGAGTTTCCCTCAATCCAAAGAATTTAATTTTTGTAGTTCATGAAGGGAAAATACCAGGACACATTATTTCAAAAGAAGGTCTTGTAATAAACCTAGAGAGAATAAGTGATATATATTCAATAGCACTTTTTAGACATAAAAAGGGTTTACAAAGTTTTTTGGGAAATATCAACTTCATAAGCAGGTTCATTCCAAATTTTTCCTCCATGGCCAAGCACCTAACTACCATGTTTAAGAAGGGTGTTAATTTCAATTAGACACAGGAAGGAAAAGATAGTTTTAAAGCAATCAAGTAGGCTATTTATCAAGCTCCTACCCTTGTCAACCTCAAATACAAGAATGATTTAATTCTTTATGATTATGGAGCGGAAGGTATCATATTAGCTATTCTAACCTGACAGAATAAAGAATAGTTAGAACAACCAATTATTTCTTTAGTTAATCCATGAAGGATTATGAGGAAAAGTACAATTTCATGGAGAAGCAAATATATGCTATAATAAAAACTCTCAAAAAGTTTAGGTATATGCTCTCTAATAATAAAATTCACCTCATGGTTAGTCACCAAAGCATCAAGGAGTTCCTATTGAGCTAAGAAATAAATGAAAAAAGAGTAGGATAGATCACAAAAGTCATGGAATATGATGTGAACATAAAAAATACAAAGCTTGTAAGAGGAAAGGGCTTATGTGAACAAATAGATTCCAATATAAAGATTGCTAAGGTAGTATATCTAATGCAGTATATGCTCAAAATATATCCCAACTAGACACTCCACCTCTATTCAATAGTTGGATCTGTGACATGACCATTTTCTTTCAGACTGGAGAGTACCTATATGATTTCTAATAGTCCAAGAAAAGGTATTTTAGACTCCAATACATTAATTAAGTTATTATCGATGGAGTATTGTTTAGGAAAGATATAAATGGAGTCATGCTAAGGTACATTGAGCATAGTCATCTTCCCAAGGTGCTCGAGGAGTTTCATGATGGAGCATTAGGTGGACATTTCTCTACAAGAACCACTACCATCAAAATAATGAAAGGGGATTATTATTGGCCTGACACATTAAAATATGCCCATAAATGGGTAAGGAACTATGAAAAGTGTGATTATTTTATAGGAAAGCAAAGATTAACAACTCTCGCTCTCAAACCAATCTAAGCTGACCAACCATTTACCTAATGGAGATTGAATTTCATTAGTATGATCAATCCACCATCGAGTGTAGGCCAAAAATGGGTCCTTAAAAATAACTAATTATTTCAATAGATAGACTAAAGTAGTTGCACTAAAAGATGCCATGGAGGCATATATCCTAGAATTCATGGATGGCATTGTGTCATAAGATTTGGTGTTCCTTACACCATTATCTTAGAAAATGCCAAAGCTTTTGTGAGCACTTAAGTGAGTGAATGGGATGTAAGGCATAATGTATACTTGAGTACTTCATCCAATTATTACCTATAGGGTAATGGCTTGGATGAGTCTACCAACAAAAATCTCATAAGGATTATCTAAAGAACAATGTAAGACAACCAAAAGACATGGCACACCAAGTTAAAATCAACACTTTGGGATGATAAAATCACTGTCAAGAGAGGCATTTGAAATTATCTATTCATGTTGGTATATGGAAGGGAAGCTAGAGTTTCACTTTGAATTGAGTTACCATATATAGAACTCAATCATTAGTTGGAGTTTATTGAAAATGATGAGATGACAATATCATTGGTGGATCTCATGGAGCTAGAAGAAGTTAGGAACTAGTAAATGAAATTTTTAGAAGTAAATCATGCTCAAAAAAAGAGAAATTTTGACAAAAATTCATCCATCAAGAGCTTTAATAAAGGAGATATGGTTCTAAAATGGTATATTGAAAGAGTTAAACTAGGAAAGCATACAACGTTTGATGCTATATGGAGTGGTCCATACATCATAACTCAGTGCAAAGGATCCAATGCATTCTAGCTATCCAGGCTTGATGGATCAGAACTAACTATCCCAGTCAATGGGATATACCTCAAAGCTTGATTATGAGGTTGGAATTCTCTCCAAAAAACATTGTATATATTAGGTTTAGTAGTTTTCCCCAAATAAGTCATTTCACACAAGTCAAATCATTAGGAATTTTGGTTCCTTATTTTGTTTCTATTTTATTTTTCCCTATTTCATTCTTGTTTAGGCAAAATCTTAGTTTTGTTCTTCCCCAGTTAAAAGTGTGTTAAGCTTAAAATGACTCAATGCCCAATGAACTAGAAGGCTACTAAAAAGAAATAAATTAATAGGCAATCACCCCATAGAGGTCACCAAAATATTTATATTTTTGAACAAAAAATGTCAAAACATATAGTACCCTAAGGGAGACCCATTATTTTTTTGGGAAAAAGGCCTTAAAGTAACCCAGGATACCCTTTTCTCAAGCCCATTAAAAATTGGAAATTTGGGTGTAATTTACAACTTGAAAATTAAATCCTAACCTCTATTCCCACTTACACCACAATAGATAGAAACCTAAACTATGGTCATAATTTACAAATTTCAAACTTTCAAATTGTAAGTAGAGCCCTGCTTCTTGCCAATCACATTCCTAATGGAAATTAGAGATTCAGATGCTATTTCCAACTTGCAAACTTGCAAATTATAATCAAAACTTTGCTTCTCACCAATCACATTCCTGATGGAAATTAGATCTTTAGATGCAATTTAAAAATTGAACTCTTACAAATTTTAATCAAACCTCCACTTTCTAGCTCATCTAACTCTCGTAAAAAATTGAAACTTTGGTTGTAATTTACAACTTACAAAGTTGAAAATTATAACTTGAGTTATAATTTCTATCAACTACCCTTCCCACAAAAACCAAAACTCTAGTTATAATATGAAACTTGTAAAGTTGAAAATTATATCTCAAGTTCTATTTTCTCACTTCCAATGCACCAATCCACTTGATGGAAAGTGGAGGTCAGAGTGCAAAATGTAATTTTTCAAAATTGTAAAATTGTGCCACAACTCCAAAACTTTAAAATTCCTATCGTTTCTCCCAACCACTGATCTATAAGGCATTAATTATAAGGTTATATTAATAAAATAAGGGGTTTGGGAAATTATTATTGAATTTTTAAATTGAATAATTAGAGCTCTACACATAGTGACCCATCAACACTACACCTCACCAATGCAACACCAAAACCATGATCACCTTTGCTATCCTCTGCATAGTATTCCTTTTTCCTCCTACATTTTCCATCTACCATTTTCTTTGTCAAGATAAGCATAATTTGATTTTGTGCCATTTTTTCCTCTCTTGTAGTGAATCTAGGATATTATTTTACTTGGTGTATATAGGGTTTTCTTTTGCTTACATTTTTAAAAAGTTGTTTGCATTTCCCAAGTTTTTTAGAATCTTTTCAAAAATTTACCTAGCTTGTGAGAAATCTAGGGTTTGAAAAAATTAGTATAATTTGGAATATTCCATCGATATAGTATACCCATACCTTGTGGATAATATCATTGTACTAAATAGCTCTAAACCCCATTGGAATATCCATTGTAAAAGAAATTCCAAATCTCTATCAGGGATTTTACCTATAATAGGAAGCCTAAAACCCATGATAGTTTTCATCAAACATTGCAAGTGCATTTTGAAAATCCAAAACCCTCTAGAAATTTTACTTAGAATAGAAACTCCAAAACCTATAATAACTTTTACTTTTAATTGCAACCCTAAAGCCTGCCAACTCTGTAATTGGATTTCCTACATCAATTTTTATAGAACCCATGTTTGGAAAAGAAATGAAGTTAAAATCTAAGGGACCTAGTGTCCCACTTAGACTAGACTCCAACACCGATGCAATCATAAACATAAACCTAGGTCACATAGACCTAGTTGATTTTTAGGTAAGAGTAAATGCTGAATTAAAAAATGATTGGATTCAAAGCTTTTAAAACTGTAGATTTCCCTAAGTAGTAACCTTCCCATTATTAGTATAGAGCCCTAAGATTTTGATCACATTGGAAAATCACTCTAATGTAGAAAATAGAGAAGTAGTGAATGATAAGGGAGAAAATATTTTGAACCTAGACCCTAACTTCATCAACACAGTGCTACTGATTCCAAAGTATGAAAGTTATCTTGATATAAAACATGACTCATATAAGAAGTTTTATCAAAATAATAACACTGTATGCCTAAGGATCCTTAATAAACAATGGCTAAAAGTATCTAGACCCAAATCTATGAGATTGATTAAAAACCTGGCAAGAGTAGACTTCAAAGAGGAAGTGGTTGACATAATCATACTCTTACATAGAGTTACTAGGAATCTAGATGCTAAGAAATTTTAGGATTGGATGCACCAATATATCTAGGTGATCCAAAAAAATAAATAATACATCTATTAACCCAATTGACTCCATCTAAAAATAATTAATGGATGTCCAAAATATAGGAAAGTTTTACATGACTTCATATTTAGTCTACATATCAGCAAAGGGAAGGGCTTTCCTAGGGTTGAACACAGTGTTTGACCAAGTCAACAAGGTCTTTAACTATTACCTTGACCTCACCCTTGAGGAAGTAGACAACATTTCAAAAGGTTAAATGATGCATTCATATACCACATCATAATTATGTTTGACAAAGAGCTAGGAAGGAGGAGATTCTCTGATATCACAACTTCTAAGATCACAAATTGGGGATCATATTTCATTTAATTCCTAATATATTCATACATCAGAGTAGGAGGATTCAATGGTTATCCTTACACTTTTCCAAGGTATGTAAGTGACAAATGGGCTCTAATGAAACTTGTGAGGTAGTCTGTAGAGACTCACAAATTATTATCAAGAAAATATAAGTTAGAAATCCATTTCTCCATTAGCATAGGGAGGTATACATTCCCTTCCCTATCAAATTCCAAGTGTGTAGACGCTGAGATGACTCAAATGACCTTAAGAGATCTCGATGCAAGAATATTTTATGATGTGAATGGTAGAGTTACCAGTAGATTGTGGATCACAACATATTTCCATGTTCCCTATTATGAACATTAATGGGAAGACATGCAATATGAAGAGGAAGTGAGACTACGATATTATTCTAGGATGAACCTAGAGTAGATCAAAACTTACAATATGGAACTGATCCCTAAGGACTTAATAGATGATGAATCTCTAGTGAATAGGGTTTACAATGATAACAAGATCTTTTCTCAACCTCTTCCATTAGTTAGGTGGTATAAACCTGAGTCTTTATAATTAATGGATAGAACCACCAATGTAATAAATAGGATAATTAATTGGCTAAGAAGCAAAGGTCAAGGTTACCAAGTAAACCTTGAGTATAAGTGATAAGTTAAGGGAATTCAAAGAGAAGGGTGTGATGACAACAATAGAGGGTTCTAATAGTGGAACCTAAGCAGAAGAAGTAGATACACCAATGGTATCACATAAGAGGAAGTGAAAATAAAAGGATAAAAGAGGTTAATCTAATAGCCAAGGAGTAACAACACCCCAAACAGATCATCCAATGCCAAATTCCATCGAATACACAAATTTTGTTGAAGAAAAAATAGTTTCTCCTATAATATCTATCATTTCACCAACTATAATACCTCCTGCTCTTATTTCCACTCCATAATCACCTAAAATAATTGCACCCTCTATTTCCACTAGCTCACCTGTGTTAGTGACTCCATTATCAATAAGCTAATCAACACAATTGGATACTCAGGCTTCACTTTCACTTCCCTCTTCCATAATTCCTTCCATCTCATCCTCTACATCCACCACCTCTCTATTAATCACTAACACTACCCAACAGTACATGGATGAGGATTCAGTCATCCTAACTACAATCCCACTAGCCATCCCAACCATTGGGGTACCTATTGCTTTATTTTCATTTCCCCTCACTTTTCACATTTCATCAACCCTGAGTGTTCTCACCACTTTGATTGATTTATTCACTGTTCTAGATTCCACACTTCCATAAGTTCCCCCATTTAAAATTCCCATGCCTCCCCCTCTACTTATGTCACTTCTACCTCCCATACCCTTGATAGTCACATCCATTTACATTACACCCATTTATTCTATTTCCTTAATAACCTAAACCCCCACCAAGGAGATTGAGATAGAGGAAATCATTGATACAATCATGGCTACTCAACCCACATATGGGGAAGAGATTTTCAAAACATCAACCAAGGATTTAGTAGTGATATTAATGATAGATACAAAAATCATCACAATAACCACCAGTGTATCAAATTTAGCTACAAATTCATAGTTGATAATGCCAAGTTCACAGGATGTAACTCCAAGCTGGCTAGTGCAACTAGTAGGGAAGAAGTGAAAACAAATGGTGTCTCTTAGAACAATAGATTTTTTTCTATATGGAGGCACAAAAGAGATTAAAGTTAGGCCCCAAAAATATATTTATAATATTATATGATTTAACAGGGGAGAAATATGTATAAATTATAGTCCCCCCATTAGATAAACAAAAAGAAGATCTAGTGGTGGGGGATTATAAAATATTCAAAGTGCACCTGGGTCATCCTATAAGAGAGGGATTGAAACATGATGTTTAATAAAGTATTATATCTATTTTTGAGAATATGGATAGTGATAAGGTCACAAATTATGAATTTAAGAATAAATTTGAATAATTGACAATAGCCCTAAGGATGTTTATAAAACCAGTAGCCCAACCTACTCAGTCTTTTACTTAGTTCCTTGATAAAGAAACATGTGTAACAGTGATAGAGATTAGCAGTATGGAAAGGGCCACAAAATATTGGGCTTAATATCTCATCACTAAAGGAAATAGAGTAATTGAGCTAACAATGGACTACTACAAAATTTTGATGGATGATTGGGCATCTTTGAAAAGAGAAATAAGCAAATAAGAGGAAGAAATACACTAGATCAGATGGGGAAATACACTCAAGTATACATAGTTACATCTATAAAATGCTATGATACAATGGTATAATGTGAGATAAGCAACCTATATTTGCTTGGTTCTAACAAAGATCATCTCCCAGAGATTTTCAAAAGATTTGATGCTTATATTGAGAAGATTCATGCAAATAAGGACAAGGAATCTATGGAGGTTATGGTTACAGATTAATTCTTTCAATAAAATGAATTCTATATATTACATTTATTTATTGTAAAAGACATCGTAAAGTTATAGGTTGAAAATTACAACTGTCATTTTAGCAACTCTTTTGAGAAAGGGCCACTTGTAATTTTCAAGTATCTTTTTGGTAGGTTAAAAAGTTGTAAAAATAAAATTTGTAAATTGCACTTTTATTTTGACAAAGTTTGAGTTGGTTAACTTGAAAAAGGTCATGCTGTAAATTGCATTTTAAATTTTGTTAAAGTTGGATGAATTAAAAAGTTGTAAAAGTCTCAATTGAAAAATACAAGTTAGTTTTTTCAAGTTATAACATAAAATACCTAAAATCTTTCAACTTTTCCAAGTGTTAGTTAATTTTAGTGCATCATTCGTTAGAAGAGCTAACAATAGTTGAACTAAAGACAAGGAGGACATTTCATGAAGATTCAATAGGATTTGTACACAGCTTCAACACTTGTTGAAGCACTTAGCAATTGCATGTTTCTTGTTCCAACCGTTTACCTCACTAAAGATGCCATTCTAGACTGAAGATCATGCCATTTGCATGAGGTTTTATATTTTTCTTGATCTTTAACTTGGTGTAGCATTTTTATAACTCATTATATTTTAAGAGAGTATTTTGTTTTAATATGGGTATCATGGCATAACCCATTTATCTTTTTTTCTATTCAAGAAATTATTCTGCATTTTGAACAATTGATCTACATGTTGTAACCTAGGGAATGATAATACATTAAAGTTTTTCCTTCCTTGTCTATGTTATCTTTGTGTATGCAAGGCTATTTGTCAAGTTTATGAATTATTTCATTCTTATTTCAATCACAAAATTTAATCTGTGGTATTATTTTGCCCTTTTGAATTTTTTTTAATTAAAATAAAGAATTTTGTTCCTTATATGATAAATTCCCAATATTACCTTTGGTTTCATATTTAAATGAATTTGTGCTATAATATTCTTCAATATATTTATTATTTTATTATGTTCATAAAAATTAAGCATTAATTTCCACTATAATTTTTTGGGTGCTACCACCATTTCAAGTTTTGAAAATTCATTCCTAAAACTCTTTTCCTCACAAGTTAAACCCTAGTTACGAGCAAGATCATTAAGAAGCAATATTTTAACATGAATTGGTAATTTATTAGTTGCACTAAACCTAGTGAAAGGAAGCCAAAATTCTCTGGAGTTTCACCTCAATTTTCCAAGGTCCCACAGCTTGGAGATGATCCCATAGTGTCATTATATTTCCCATAGTTTGTAACACATACTGAACAACACACTATGACACAAAGATGGTTGAAAAATCTTTGTGATAACACATGGTTTTCTTGATAAAGCATCTTTTATAATATTATTTTTCCATTTCACATATTCAATGTTGAAATCAAAGGCTTGAACCTTGATCACCCATTTTTGTTGTCTATCATTCAGATCCTTCTAACTTAGTTTTTTTTTTAGATTGTTATGATCTAGTCACACAGTAAATTTTCCACATACCA
The DNA here is from genome assembly GCA_037957365.1 of Torreya grandis. Lineage (NCBI taxonomy): Eukaryota > Viridiplantae > Streptophyta > Pinopsida > Cupressales > Taxaceae > Torreya > Torreya grandis. The sequence goes on along the minus strand of JARHVA010002130.1, from coordinate 374,902 downwards.
AGTATTGGAAAAACTTGGCCAGCACATACATGATCACTAACATTTCTTTGTCATATATAGAGTAATTTCACTCATGTTATTTAAGCTTATGACCCACCTATATTAGAGCAACACCTATTCCTTCACCTAATGTATCACATTCCAACACAAAGGGTAATGAAAAGTTTAGTACAACCAAAACTGGACATGAACTCATTTCTTGTTTAAGTTTCTCAAATGTTGATTGAGCAATTTTCAACCAATGAAAGGCTCCCCTTTTTGTCAAATTAGTCAAAGGGACAACTATTCAAGATAACCCTTTAGATAACCTTAAATAATAATGGCATAACCCTAAGAACCCTCTCAATTGAGTCATGGTAGTATGAGGAGGCCAATCTAATATAGCTTGTATTTTTTCTTGATTAGCATGCACTCCCTGCCTATTGATGACATGCCCCAAGTATAAAATCTTTAAAATTCTGAATTCACATTTAGAAAGTTTAGCAAAAAGTGATTGTTGCTCCAATAGTTCTAACACTATATCTAAATGTTTCAAGTGTTCCTCCCATGATGTACTATATATCAATATATCATCAAATAAAACTTAAACAAAATTTCATAAATCTTATTGAATGTGTGATTCATGCAAGATTGAAAGGTGGCTAGAGAATTAGTCAATCTAAAAGGCATAAACAAGAATTTGAAATGTCTATAATGACATCTAAATGCCATTTTTTGAACATCTTCATCTTGCATCTAGATTTGATGATATCCTAATTTTAAATCAATTTTGGAAAACAAAATAGCTCCATGGAGCTAATCAATTCTTATTAATGAATATCTATTCTTAATGGTCTTCTTATTCAATTGTCAGTAGTCTATGCACATTCTCAACATGTCATCTTTTTTCTTGATTAAGACTATGAATGAAGCAAAAGGGATTGCACTTAGATTAATATGCCCCATTTCTAGTAATTCTTTGATATCCTTTTCAATCTCTTCTTTATAGATTCTAGGATGGTGGTATGGGGTGATTATTATAGGCTTGGTCCCAATTTATAACCCAATGATATGTTGAAACCCTCTATCTGGTGGTAACCCATGTGGAATATTCTTGAAAACCTTAGCATGTTTATTAATTATAGGCTAAATATCATCATGATGTCTTTATGGATCTAACTTTTTAGAGCACACAAAATATTGTGCCACCCATGAAACTTGGCCTTTCTTGAATGTTCTTTCCATCCTCTTAGCTGTAGTCACTTGGGGGGATACATTAGCCATACCCTAAAGCGCCACTTCTTTCCCATCTATTTTAAATTTTAATTCCACAAATTGATAATTTTGGGGAAATTCACCCAAAGAATGTAGCCATTGAACACCTGACACCAAATCTATTTCACCTATGCCTAAGAAAGAAATAATCATTTATTTGATGTCTTCCTAATGTGAGACAGAGTTTTTAATTTTTTTGAGTGCATGGAATGGTAAAACCATAAAAAAATATCAACTTAAAACCTTTAAATTCTTTGGCTTTCAAACCCAAGTTTGTTACTAGTCCTTTATCAATGAAAGTATGGGTGGCCCCACTATCTACCAACATGGTGATTTTTTGCCTTTGCAGACTCCCTCTTACTCTAAAGAAATGATATCTCAGAGCTCTTGATAAGGTAATATGGGTACTCATCAATGCATTTCCACTTCTTCTGGTTCACATATTTTGTTTTCAACTTTAACTTCTTCATCATCAGGTTCATTATCGAAAATAACTTTGATGTGATGGACTTGCCCCTTTCCCAAACAATAGTGCCCTAGTACCTAAGGGTCTTTACAAGTGAAGCATAAGTTTTTCCTCCTTAGCTCATTATTGTTTCCATCTCTTTCCCTGATTTAGGTGGATCCCTTGGTTGGAATCCTCCTTTTTGAAAGGGTCTTCTTTGTTATCTGTATGGTATTATCCCTTGCTACCTTGAAAGCATGGTTTAAGGCTATCCACTATTGGTTATTATCAGTTGCATAAATGGAACTACTTTATTTATTGGCATTGATGTCTCCAAATCCAATGCCCTTTTGATTATTTCTTGGAGGGAGGGATTAAAAGCTTTGACTAAAGTTTTGAATGGCTCAATCAATCCTTCCATGAATAATACTTTAAGCTACCTTTCAGTAACATCTAAAACCATCACAACAAGTCTTTGAAACTATATCACATACTCTTCCACATTGATATTTTGTTTTAATATGGCCAATTCATGAAAATGAATTTTGGGGTCTATTATATCAAACCTTTCAATCAATCTCCTAGTAAAATTGTCATATGATCTAATGAAATCATGTCCTTGTGTAATCCACCCATGATAGCACCATTCGCGAGTTTTTCCTTCAAGATGAAGGGTTATGAATTTGATCACTTCTTCTTTTATCATAGGCTGGAGAGATAAATAAATATCCAATTTTTGTATCCATGCTCATGTCATGCATTTGTTAGAGCCATCAAAAGTTCACAAATTTAATTTACCTAATGCATGATAAATGTCTCTTTGATTATTTTAGGGTCTATGCTTTGTTTTGATACCATTTCAATGGATTTTCATTTCCATGAATTTTGTGAGTGGTACTTACCTTCGTATTTCATTTGAAAGGTCTTGATATTATTCAAAACAAGATGTAAGGTCTTTTCCCAATGAATTTTGGGTTTCTTCTTTCATAATCAATTTGGTTTTTGAAATAAATTTAGGTTGAAAAGGTATATTTAAACAAATCATGGTTGTTTTTTGTAGGATTTGATTATCTCTAGTATGAGAATGGTTATTTTCACCATTTTGATATCTAAGATTTGTCATAGATTGTATTACAAGAAGTAATTGAGTCATTATATTAACTAGTTGTTCTTGACCTTGGATAAGCCTATCCATCCATTCATCATCTCGGTTCCTCTCTCCCATATTTTCCCTTTTGTATCTCTTTTTAGTTTCTTCCTTTTACTAATTAGAACCCTTATTTATATTTCTCAAATAATATTAGATTTCTTTATCATCTCTTTGCATGAAGTTTTCATTCCATAGGCTGGCAGTATAAAGAGCTCTGATACCACTGTAATATTTCTAATTAGAAAATTAGACAAGAATTTATTTTGCTCAAAAATCCCTTGAAATAATATTTTATAAATATAAACTTTTACCTAGAATAATACTTTAAATTAAAATGTAATTGTATTAATAGTAAAATTATAAATCCTCAAGGAGTTTCATCCTTGGGTTATAATGATTACAAGGGTTTTCATACTTGAAATCATATTACATGATTAAGGGATTTCATCCTTAAAAGTAGTTGTAAAGCATGTTGCTTGTACAAAGTTGAATGTTTAAATGTATATTATTGAATGAATTCCTTCTCATCAATTCATTGAATATAAATACATTCATCGCTTTCCATTCAAATGACATGTATATTCCAAGGATTGTGACCTTTCATCAAATGAATGATTAATGACTAATTAATAAATTAATAATTGATGTTAATGAATTTAACGACTATTGTTTTTAATATTTCACCATTGTTATATGTGTTCTATCCAAGGGTAATTTGGTTATTAATTGGTAGCACTCCTATAGTGATTTGCTTACTAAAATGGAAATGTTATCTCCTCAATTGTAATCAGTGATTTAATGGAGGGGATATTACACTGACTTTTGAACAAAAGTTTTGAAGACCTAAAATATGTGAAGAACATAATTGGTAAAATGCAAAATATGTGAAGCTTAAAAATTTATAATCATTGTGCATGCTCAAAAAACTTGTGTATATTTAAAAAATTCAAAAAGTATTAATAGGTTAGTCTGAATAAACTAAACATGTGAAAATGTCCCCTTGCCTTCATACCGAATAATGAAGTTTGGTGCACATATAAAGATCTACGAAAGAAGATTTTAAAAATAGACCTAGGACTTTTAGAATATAGTGGGTACCTATTTTAAATTAAAAAATAAAGAATGGGGGTATGTTTAGTACAATAGTTCAAAGCTACACATGTGTTATATAAAGAACTCAAGGCAAAAAAATAGCTTCAGGGTCAATGATAAGCACACAACTATCTACTAGTGTTGCCTCGTCATCTCGAGGTTCCCATTTTTCAAGATTTATAGTTATACAAACTCCAAGTGGGCCTATTTTGATTCCCCAAGGAACAACAATGGTTACTTTAGTTCCTTCAGTTGTCACCCCATCATCTTCTTTGACTAGTGGTGCCACATCAAAACCCATCTAAATATAACTACATGTTTTTGTTAAAATCAAAAATTTAGTTCCAAATATATGTTGCATGTATATACTATGCTTTTAGCTATGTAATTCTATTTTTGGATGACTACTATCCATGCATCCTTTGTATGAGATCTAGATGCAAGTCCTATTTTTGGAAATGTATTTTTAGATTATGTTTGAGAGATGAGGCCTTACCCATCCAAATATATTTATACTTGTATCCTCCTAGTCCCAAAGTGAGGAGAATTTTGGCTATTAAGATTCATATAAAATTCTGAGAATTTTTGCAATTTTAGTCTTGATGCACAAATCTTGATTCTTCTCCAAATTATGGATTGTGTAAGAAGTTCTGTCATTCTAGTTTCTTAATATTTTGGTTGTGTATGAGTTATCTCTTTTATATACAATTTTTCATATTAAGTTATAGTTTATTTGAATACCTTTTGCATATAAATCATAATCCCCCTTGTAGATGTGTTATTGCAATCTAACAGTTATAGAAACCTTTGATTTCATGTGTTTAAGTATGTTGTATTTTCATTCCTTTTGACTCCCAAATATGTTTTATTATTAGTGTGAAATAGTATATTTCAATAAACATTTTTCTATTATTTCTTGTCCAACTTGCAGTTCAAGTTTTGGTTTTGAAAAGTTTCATCTAGTGTGGTCCACGAGCCTCATTTCTTGCCCTACCTTTCCCTCCTTTTTTAAGTTTATTTTGAATTAATACCCACATTAGGTTAAAAAAATCATAAATACACCCATATAATGTATATTTATATTCATCCATATCCAACACATCTATGGTAAGCAATCTTCTTTGCTTACTGCTATTCCACCAATAAGTTATTTATAAAACCCAATACCCTATAAATTATGATTTGGAGTGAATAATTTTCACTGATCCTAAAATGTTATAATATACCTCATAAGGTTATTTTTATGTGCATAAAACCCACATAAAAAATTATAATCTTGAATAAATTGGATTTCAATAATGATAAAACTTTGTAATTTTGTTGTTGCTATTAAATACAAAAGCTTGTATTGATTATACTATAAGGATTGGAGTATAATATTGTTGGTTTATTAATGTTTTACCATTGATTCAAGTGAATTTTTTTCTAAAAATAATATTTTATATATCAAAATATAGGTTTTAGTACCCTGGCACCTGCTAGGCTCCCAACAACCATTATGTTTTGAATGAAAAATAATAAGAAACACAACCCATCATAAAAAGGCTAGTCATTAAATATAATATAATGAAGTTTATTTATAGGGAATATAACATATTATAGGTTATTTTTGTCAATTTTATTTTCATATTTTGAGGATATGCAAAGCTCTCCTCATTCGAGTGGCACAATGGAATCACCTCTAGGCTTGTGGGCAACCTAAGGAATGAGGTGAATCTCTAGATAGGGCTAGCTCCCTTAATGCACCACTTCGGATTACAAATATAAATAAAATTAGGGGGTGAAAATGGAGAAGGGTAACTGAAATAAAAATAATATAAGGGAGGTGATACAAAAAATATCATGATGACATCCAAACATATGCATATTACACTTGAAATCGAAGGACAATATGAAAATACACTTCTCTAATCTTCATCTTCTCACATCAATGATACATTATGAGGTTATAGATGAATATAAAAGGATAGGAATAGATAATAGTAATATGATGGAACTAAAAAATATACTAACTTACTTAAACCATGAACATATCTTGGAACACTTCACATGCCCTGCAAGAAGAGGTTGCAAATAGGTGAAAGAATGGAACAACATGCTAAGGAATCCATAGTTTTCACTAAGCAAGATTTATCATCCAATTGAGAAAACTAATAATAGTCATAGAGGAGGTAATAATAAGTATTATTATTTATTAAAAGGTATATATTTGATCAGGGCTTCACCATACTCAGGTGGATCATCCAATACAATGCCAAAATGGCTAGTTCTTATAGAACTTATGAGAGAGAGAAGAATAGAGAAGTCCAAGGGTCATAAGGACACTTTTAAATATTAGATAAGTATTTAATTTTGAATTATAAGAGGATATGGGATTAACCATGTAGTTTTTTAAAGTACAAATATCAATCCAAGTCTTAAACCTTATGAAAAGTGGCAAGAAACTCCCTATTCTAGCTCATAAAAATTACCTACATGATTGGGCATATTTAAATGCCTTATAAATGATTAGGAGAAGGTATAATAATTATAATGTAAGGGTAGGAATTCATACATCCCTCTCCATTCATTTTTTTTAGGATTGGTCTTTTGGAAACCTCTAGAAGTGAGCAATCATCATTTATTATCTAGAAAACTCTCTTTTCATGCACCCTGCACACTTGGCTTCCAAAAATTCATAAGTTTTCCATGAAAATACATAAAAGTATTTTTAATACATGTTTAAAGTCCCTAAATTTCCTTATAATAATTAGGGATACCTTAAAATCGCCCTACTTAAAGATCTCCACCCTTCTCACTAGCTTGTCCAATTGGCCAGTTTTAACTGGCTGAGTTAAAACACCTAGTTGAGACACTGAACAATATTTTAAAGGAATGAAATTTACATGGGGAGTTATATTAAGTCTCAATATTCATTTACATGTGATTGTAATTTATTGAAACCTCCTAAAACTTAAAAAATACACAAAATAATGAGAAAAACCCTATTTTTCCCCCATCCATACAAATCCGTATAACTAGTTGGGATGTGAGGGAGCCTAAGAGAGTCACATAAAAATTTAAATATATTTCATGATAAAAATATTCCATTTTATTATCTTTTCAAGCTCACTTTTTCCATTGGGTCCTAGCTGAGAGTTTAATAGGGTTTTAGGTTTATTCCTGCTCTTAGGCTTTGTTCATAAAGTTTAGATGTTCAATTTTCAAAATAATGCCACAAATTATTTTATATGGAACTTATATAACCTATATAAACCTATTATGTTACCATGAAAATCATTATGAAAGATATGATCTTTCAAACTCCTTTTATCGAGCTCTTTTTCTTGTTTCTTGCAAGTTTGATGTTGGTTTTGAGCTTACAAATGGCCTATTTACAATATCTCTACTCTCTGAAATATTTAATTTTTTTTTATTATCCAATAAATTTTTTTTCAACATGTTAACAATATCAACTCATTCTTTAAGTGTGAAAGACCCTCAATTTGGACATAGGCCTAATCCTTGCCTAGTAGGTCTATTTTAAGGCTTAAGCCAAAAATGACCCTTTGGATGTATTCCTTAAATTAAAATAGATCATGCATATATAATATGAAATATTAAACATGTTTAAATCTAGTTATAAATTTTACCCAAGGTTTGAAAATAAGTTGACTCCCCACTTGGCCTTAGGCTTAAAACCTGCCTTGTAAGTTTGCCTGCATGATTGAGGGTCTGGGATACCTTGTTGATATTCACATTTTATTCATTGGTTTTATATGATTATATTAATGTTTTACAACCTATAAAACCTTATTTAAGGGTTAAATCATATATTTTTTTTCATATTTCTACCTCATTCCTTAAGAATGCAGGGTTTTCACCTACGTGGAGTGCCCTCTCTCTGAGACAAAATAAAGGGAACTCACCCTATTTTATCATACAAAATAAAAGTTTGGTGAGATTTTAAAGGTGATATATACCATATAAACCAATTTTTTTCCCCTTTTTAAACCATATGACCCTCCAATTCTTGAAAATTCCAAAAAAGACTTATGCAAAAAGACTGTGCATAGAATTTTTGGAGTATAGGCTGGGTATAGCATTTGAAAATGTCCTTTATATATTATATATCCATATTTAAAAGATTATATATACTTATATGTTTGTTATAGAGGTGTTACAATCCTCATAAAACATTATAACCCTTCAATTAACCTCCCACACTCTTCTCTTAGTCAAGACTATGTCTCAACTCTTGATTGTAATTGTGTTTGCTTGTTTCAAATAGGCATCTATAGGTGTTCTTGTAGACTTTAGGTATATAAAAAAATTAAAAAAGGATTTATATAATATTTATTTCATTTAAAAATATTATGGGTCATTTATACCATGCTTATCCCTCCAAACTTGTACATACTCTCCATACTTTCCTAGTACCCCAAACTGAGCATGACATAACCTTGATTGTGTTTTGCCTTAAAAATTCACACTTGTAGGTGTATGCATGATTTAAGTATTTAATTAATTTATTTAAAACCATTATTTAAGTATCCATCATAATTTTACAAGGATTTGGACCCATTTTTTCACCTTGGGTAGCATTATCATCATTGAAAGTACTACCTCCTACTCACTACCTATAACAGTCAATAGTGGTTGACTGCAGGTATTCATAAGGTCATGAGGGGACTAAAAAGGTTTGTTTAACATTTATTATAAATTAAAATGTCCACATGACTATGGATAAGGTGTTCATGAGTCTACTTCCTTGGTTTAACCTTCCTTAGCTCTTCATATGCACTTTATATTCGTGACTAAGACACTCTACCTTTTTACCCTACTTGTAGGTTACATTTGCTTTGCTTGAGCTTGTTTATGATGTTTAAAGGAATTACATGACACATGAGGTTAATATAGTGTCTTCCTATGAATTTTTATTTACCTTATCTTACTTAAGCACCACTTAAACATTAAGCCCTATTCACTGTCTACTTACTTACAACTTTATGTGTCTATTTCTTATATATACAGATTGAGGGTATGCCTGTGAAGTCACAACACTAAGTACCATTATTTTATGATGATAATTTGGGTTATAAACATTGATTTCACCCATTTGAAAATTTTTAACATGGTGACAAGGCCATTTTTTAACTTCGGATGGAAAAGGTTCCCTTTATCCTCAGTCCTATAGATAATAATTACTGAATTTAGTGTTTTTAAGGGCACATTCGGTCCTCTTAAACAATGTCTTCCATTGATATTTTCCATTTAAAAAATTTCAAGGATATTATACATGCTATATGATTCAAAAAAAACACATTAGGATGCATCAAGACTTTGTGTGGCCATGTATAATGCTATTCATAGAATGCCTATGGGTCTTTGTTTTCCCTTTTTAGGGGATTTGGTCTCACAACTTAGTCATTTACCATTAGAGATGGATTTCATCTTTAAAAATTCATATATTACTTAAAACATGTGTGTTAATCTTCCTTAAACTATTTATTATTTTAAAAGGGATATAATTACTTGTTTCAAAACCACACAAAGACTTTCAATTTCTCTGCTCATGTCACCTATAGGTTACTCTTCTAGTATGCATGTAACAACTATGGAATTAGGCAGTAGACATGGTTTCAAGATTTGAAATGAGTTTATATCCTATCATAACACCTCCAAGATCATTTAAAACTATAAGATATGTTAAAAAATAAACAACACCTCCATATTAACCTAAAATCATCCATAAGAGCAACTGTACCTGCTCATCAATGGTTGTCAAACTATGAAAATTATATATGGCTGCTATACTCATGGAGATTGTTTTAGAAAATGAGCTTGGAATATGAATGGAAGAAATAACACTTTGGAAAATTGTGAGAGGTCTTATCACAAAATCCTAAAACCATGAATAAGCATGAAGTTCTTAGAAATAATGAAAACTACTTGTACTCAAAAAGAATAGTCTACAAACTTGAAGTGATTTTCTCATCTAAACACCATGAAACATAAAAAAAAGAATGGAGAAAATATTATGGGTAATTAAAAACAATCTAAAATAAATATGAATAATTGGATTATATGAAAACTCTCAAACCAAAGTAAAACCTGTAAGGTGCATAAATTTGTAAGTAAATTTACACAATTAACTTCATGAGGATGGTTCATGAATCATAGGCCACCATTATTCAAAATTATTATATTTAAATTAAGGTATTTTATTTTGATACAATATCCCCAAGGCATTTGTCCTGAAACCTCATGAGCTGTCCATACCAAGCAAAAACCTGAAGGTCACTTCAGTGTGCCAAGAATGGTGAAAATGGAGTAGAATGGTTTTGAGAAAGAAATGGAATATACAGATCAAACCAAATATGGAGTTGAGATGAAAATACATCCCCTGACCCTATCCCACATGTCACACTTCCCAAAGAGATTGTACACGTGCCATTTTCTCTGTTTTGCTCAAGAAAGCTATCCTTTCTTATGCATAACTTGCCATATTTTAGTTATGTCAATTGGTTAAGATTCAATTGGACACATGAGACATTAAATCATATTTTTTAACCTTAAAATTTCTTAATAAACCTATATAAATCATTAAATGCTTAATTTTGACCCTTAAAATGACCCAAAATGATAAATGGACTAAAAGAATAATTGACCAAGGATAATATAACATTAATTGACATAAATTAAACTATATTTTACCTTATGAAAACATATTAAACCCAATAAAACACTTAAAATACCAAGTTTTTACCTAGGGGTGCCCCAATTTGACCTAAAAGTCAAATTTGGTCAACAGTTCCCAACAATAAATATATTTTAATGAAACATAATAGAAAACATTATATATTTTGTGATGAAATAAAAAATACTATAATCCATTGAAACATCACAAATAGGACATTTTTAGCTCATTTATTTATTTTAGTTTATTTTTAATAGATAAAAAAATTATTACTTATAGTATCTCAAAGGTGTTGAGTGCACAAGATACTAGAGTCAATCAAAATAATCCATAGTATGAAAATCATTCAAATAGGATCTAAACTATGGTATTTCAAGCATATTAGTGGCTTAGGTGATATTCTTGAACTCTGAAACTATTAAAATCAATAGGATTATTCGTTCTCTCTTTCTTCTATTACTTCTCTAGGACAATTGAGTATTCTTAGTTTTCAATTTTGAGTATAGAGCCATTGATGAATGTGGCACCTAATACTCATAATGTCTTCTATCATAGCATTAATCACACTATTTATGACATCAATTTCATTTGCACTGATCTTGATCCCCATGAGAAATTATGTGTGAAGCTTGATTTATGTTTCATTATTCTCATTATGGGTGTGGATCTAGGTTAAGTTGTAATTGAGTGCCTCTAGTAGATTGAAATGGACCATAGAAACATCATGCATTTTTTTGAAAAAATGTGTGTTTTTGTCTGATTCTTCCTGATCTGAATACTCTAATTTATCAAAATATTTCTTGTGTTGGACATGAGATCAAATTTCACATGTACAAGACTTTTGGTGATTTGAATTCCATATTTCATTTATTTAAGACATTTCAAGAGTTCAGTTCCATAGATGAATTAAGAATTTTCTATCTGGTTTGAAGTTTCTTTGTGATCCCATTATCCTTTATTCCTCGACTCTTCAGTTTTAATAATGTTTTTATTTTTTACCAATTCTCCTCTTACAAAGATTGACTTTATTTTACTATGTTTGAGCTATGTTGATAATTAAAATATTTATCTTGATTAATGTTGGGGGCTTAAATTTTTTTTGATTGCTACATATAATGTGCTTTCTCCCTTTTTCAAAACTTGTAAAAAAACTTATAGATCCTTAATTTTATTTGTTGGTCCCCATCCCAATTATGATGTTGATTCTCCTAACTTATTTAGGAGTGATGTTGGCATCCTAATTAGATTGGCCCATCAAAGAGTCCCAATGGTCCAAATTATAATGACATCGACTAGGGGTGTTGCACTAAAGAGAAGGAGGTGGAAAGAACATAGACACAATAATGTTGGTACATAGTTTATCCAAGCCTTGAACGCTGAGGGGTAGAATAAAGTGAAGTATTTTATTTGATTTTTAATTAATATAAATATTTCAATTTATAATTAAATAAATTAAATAGAATAATATATAGTGCAATAAGCACAATTTTGAACAACAAATTGAAGATAAATAATTGAACTAGACAAAGCAAAATAGAAATGAATAAGGATATATAATGCAAAAGGAAAATGAACTTAGTTTTTTGAGTCATCAGGTGGCTACATGGGAAAAAATTCAATGAAGGAATAGATAAAATTTAGAAAACCTAGAAATATCCTAGATTGTACCTGAGTGCTTTGACAAAAAAATTTTCTAGTAGAGGACATGAATGACTATCGTTATTATCCTCATTGGTTAATTCAGTCTTTTTGTAGAAAATTGTAAGTTCTAAAACAATTAGTTGATATAGTGATATTTAGGTCTTTTTTTATTAATTTGATCTACATAAATTGTGTGAAAACCTGTATATGCCTTCTTGCAGATATAAACCCTGGATTTATGCCACATAGAGATAAATGAATGTGAAAGAGTAAAAAAAGGGTTAACAATTGGATTTATGATAGACATCAAAACCCCACTAATCTGAGCATTTCCTATATAGAAATACTCTTAAGAGGGATAAAGCCTCTATGTAGTTCTTCCACTTAAGTGATTTATGTAATTATACTCCTTTGACTCTATGAATGCATCTAAATTTTGCTTAAATACTTGATCCTGCTTGGCTACGGATACATAAAACTGAATTCAAACTTGGCTCATGATTATTTGAAGTGCTTGGAGACTGATTTGGAAATAATATGTAACTTTTTCTCAATGTGTACCTATGTAGATGAGATCTTGTAGTAGAATTGATAAACTTACTGTTGACCAAATTTTGTCCCTTCAGGTCAAAATTGGGTACCCCTATTGGAAAGCTTAACCAATATGTAGATTTTCTTCGAAAGAAGTGTTATTTGAAAAATCCCAAAAAAAATGTACAAGTTTAATTATTTCAAAAAGTTTGGTTTTGGTTTTTTGCTAAGCCTTTACATAGTAATCCTTTTGGGTCTTTTTTTTTGTTGACTAAGTGTTATTTCTTTCAGACTTTTCATTCGGCTAAGTGCTGAATTCTTTCAGACAATTTATCTGAGATAGATTTCTCGAAGATGAAGACTAATTCCTTTGGGAAAATTGTTTAAAACAATTTACCCAAAAGATATATTTCCAAGCCGAAGGGGTCAATTGCAAATTTTCCAAAGGGCACTTCAAACTTTTTGAAGGGCACTTGCAACTTTTCCAAAGGGAACTTACAACTTTTCCAAGGGGCACTTTCAAATTTTTTGAAGAGCACTTCATTCTTTCTAAAGGGTTATTTTCAAATTGATAAAGGGTCATTTTAAAGAATTTGAAAGGGTCATTTGAAAGAATCCAAAAGGGTCATTTTATAAAATCTAATGGTACTTTTTGATTTCCCTGAAGGGTATATTTCCTTTCAGGAAAGGTATTTTTCAAATTGCCAAAGGGTCATTCCAGAGTTCTGAAAGTCCACTTCAAGAAACTTGAAGGAACATTTCAAAGAACCAAACGGTCCATTTTCAAAATTTGAAAAGAGGTCAAAGCCTAATTATTTTAAAATTTTTGTCTGATACAAAAGAAACAAAAGGCCCAAAAGAGTGTTCGAGAAAATTGTTTGTAAGGATTGCCAAGAAAAAGCCTACATGAATTCTTTCAAGAAGAGTGTCGAGACAAAAAATATGAAGGATAAAAGTGTTCAAGGAATGAATTATTTTAGAAAGATTGTCTGAGGGAAATAAGAAGACAATAATTCCAAGGGAAACAAAATTCTAAAGAAAATACCTGAAGGATTATGGCCTATAAAACATCAAATTTAAACTATAGAAAATAGTCATTGATGTCAAAAAAACTTGGTGAGAACCTGAGATCAAATATAGAGGTAATAAATGGTGAGATCCCAAGAATCTGGTGTAGATAAAACAAGTGAAAAATAGTTAGGTCGATGGTTTGAGTTGTTGCTGGCACCTAACCTGAATCAAGGAGCTTCCATGAAATTGACAAACATAGGTGTCCAAAGGATAGATAGCAGTTAGAAGGAGTATTTTCTGTCACCATAAGTTCCATTTATTTTGAATAGTGCTATGTGTCAACTCCCCTATTTTTAGTTTCAAACATTCCTGGATGGTCTTTGACGGAGGAGGTTTCTTGTGCCAATTTTGAAGGTTTTATGCCACTTTTCACCATTCTTACGACTTGTTTTGGAAAAGTAGACTTCTATGACATGGCATATCTCACCACACACCTCATTCAAATGTAATTATAACTAATTCTCACATTTTGACACATGTTGAAGTGACTCTTGAACTTCCTTGGCTTGACCTATCTCTCGAAGCTATAAATATGCATTCGCTTGGCTCATTTGATTAGCCTCCACTAGTTATTGGGAAAACTCTAGCTAGATTTGTACTTGAATAACTCTGGAACAAATATACAAGTTTTGTTTGCACTCATATGCTATAATATTGAGTAATGACTTAAATCTTATTGGTCTAGCCTAGTGAAAGATTATCTTTTCTAACTTTTACTCTTAATGGTCTACCAATTTGCAGCAAGGAGATTATTGTAGGTCTTTTCTAGTATTCTTTTCTAAGTGTAGAGATATCCTAGAAATGGTCCATGATTGTATCCCTCTTTGGAATCCTTCATTCCCTTGCTAAGAATCATATACCTTCTTGAATCTAGCATATGAAACACTGATGTAACAATGAATCCTAGGTTGTGAGTCTTGTGTGAGAATCACCTTGTTGGTATTTAAGTAGTAGTTTCAATAAATTGAGAGGAAATTATACATTGGTGCATCACCATTTGGTTTCTTAGTTGTTTTCCTTAACCCTTTTCATACACAATTGATAGGTTAGAAAGGGATTTAAAGGTGCATCAAGGGGAGCTAGCCCCTTATCTAGAGATTCATTTCTCAATATTGTCACCCATAACAAGAGAAATGTCTCCATGGTGCCACTTAGATGAGGAGATTTAGGCATCTCCTCAAGGGTGCGAATCCAAGTGTCAATACTTACCAAGATATGTGAAATGAATAAATTAAATGTGTTTTTATAGTGGTGCAAGTGATAAAAATAATCCTTAAGGAGTTTAGGAATATAAAGGCTGATCCTAATGATATTTTCCTTTTTGAAATTTTGACTCTTGTGAGGGAAGTACAAGATCAATAGATAAGGATAGTAACATTGGTCGTTTCTATCTTGTTGGACATTCTTGTCCCTTCAAGAAAGGTATTGATTTGGGGGTTTGAGTCAAAGAATATAAATGAATAAAAGTGTTTTTTCCAATAATATCATTTTTATATGTGATAATAGATGGCATTTTAGTGAAATAAAGTCTTCTCTTATGCTTAAGATAGGTCAAATTAGTGTAATAATTGTCAATTAAGTGCACATGTCAGTTAATGGTAAAAAGGAATAAAATGGGCATGATCAAGTAATAATGACCAAATTTAGGTTACTATATCTCCCCTTTAGTATAGAAATACAATTACTATATTTAAATAAATCCATACCTTAGTGTGTAAGACATACTTTATATTTGAGCTGCATAATTCAATCGTGCAAGGCACCTTATAGTCTAGATACCCTACAATACAACTGAAGTATTTATTTTGTTCTTTTTAAAAATGAAATTTAAAAAATTTAATTTAAACATTTAAATTTTTTATTTAACTTTGACAATTTGTAATTTGAAATGAAAATTATTTGTATTTGAGTAATTTTAAAATTGAAATGAGAGTATGGAACCAATACACATGTATGTGTGACATCATCATGGTTATTTATGATTTTACTAGGTGATGATGCTTACTTGAAGCATCAGAGAATTAGTTCTCCCCATGAATCACTTACATAAGATGGTTCTGTAGCCAAACCATTGGAGAAAATTAGGGGTGATCAAACCCCAACTTGCATCTGCTCTTTTGAAGTGAAAATATTGCTCATTAAAAAATGTTCAAACTTGTTTATTTTTGTGAATCTTTGTAATATTTAGATGTGAATGGGTTGTAATATTAATGGATTCATAGACATAATGTTTGAGTGCTTAATGACTTCGAGTCATGCACTATGTAACTAAACTGAATCAACCATTATAGAGGGCTTGTAGATTCAATTTCAACATTTTAGTATATCTTGGTATTTGAAAGCATGATCAAAAAATAAATAAGTAAACCCACACTCCTATCATGTTCATGGACTAAAGATATTGGCATAAAATTTTATTATGCCTTCTTTATAATTGTAAAATTTGAAACTGTATGTGAATGCTCATCATAACTTCTGCTTGAAAATTTGAAACTGTGTGAATTTGCTCCTTGAAATTAAAATAGGAGTGCATATGTAATGACATATTCCCCCATAATATGTGCTAATAATTGAATTTTCAACTATTGAAACTTTTGAAATTATGATTACACTTTGAAAATGGCTTATCTCATGCATGATAATTCCACTTAAATGTCTTCCACTTGAGGTGTGGAAATTTATTCCTGAAAAGTCACTCATCTCAAAATAAAATTTAAATTGAAACATGTTTGGTAATATGTTATCATTGAAAATTATAGAATATGAAAGAATGTCTGTATATTAAGATTTTAAATGTGCATACAAATTAAGAAGAAATGCCTATAACATGCTTCAACGAAGTTCAAGGAATTAGTATGTCAGTATGTTAGGAGTGTATGATATGGATCATGGCACTTTTAAAACTCATAAAAATCAATAAACACACACACAACAAACACAAAAGATATAAAATTGACATAGTTGGGCCAAGGGACAAGAATAAGGACATGTTCAAATGTCCCAAGCAACACACATAGACATGAAGAATGTCACAAACAAATGACATGTTTAAATTCCCCACACACATAGGGCCAAGGGCCAAA
The DNA here is from genome assembly GCA_037957365.1 of Torreya grandis. Taxonomy (NCBI): domain Eukaryota; kingdom Viridiplantae; phylum Streptophyta; class Pinopsida; order Cupressales; family Taxaceae; genus Torreya; species Torreya grandis. Next base: position 357,956 of record JARHVA010002130.1, on the reverse strand, counting down.
TCAAGGACATATTAAAATTTTGTAAACCACACATAGGGCCAAGGGTCAAAGAAAGGACATGTTCAAATGTTGCAAACCACACATAGGTTCTCATAGAGATGTATGAAGTAAAGAGTCTCACATAAGGGCCAAAGGCCAACATAATATAAAATCAAAGCTGAAATCTACTATGTATAAGTAAGAAATATCATTGGAAAATAAAATTAACAAAGGTAGTCTAAACTATGCATATGTCATGTGGTCATATCCTAGAAAATATCATATTCATGTACACTATTTAAGATTGAAACGTTGGAAAGACATTTGTAAATAATTAAAAACTCAACAATATAGGGGTTATAGAATGATAATGCGTGCATATTTTCATCTTTGAATAAGATGCCCCCAACTTGGAAAGGTTAATGGGTAAAAGAAAATCCAACATCTTAATATCTAGAATTGCACGCATGTCCTGCACAACACTTCATAGATACCTGTGAAATACGTGTGTGATGTAAAAAGAATATGTTGTATACTAATCATGAGATAAATAACATATTGTATATATGTAAACTAGATTACTAGCCATGTCTAGGTATTGATTGTGGATTTTTCATAATATTATGATGGTGTTTCATTTTTTAGAATGTATGATTTTTTGGGTATTTTTGCAACATGGAAAATAACAATAAGAGATATTGGAATGGAATCAAGTTGTCAAAAAATAGAAGAAAAGAGATACATATAGACAATTTGTATCAAGTGCCAATGGAAAATGCCCACTAGCAAATGTTTAAATGACTAGATTGAATGAATTTGTCCCTATAGAATGTGAATTAGAATTGATGTAATATGTATAAGACTAAAAAATGTATGAAACTAACTGTACATTCTCACTTAGTCAAATGTACACTTGATAAAATATATCTCATATATGAATAATATAGCTTCAAAACAAAGAGCTTTTGCATGAATAACTATAAATTACATATTGGTATTGCATGAATAATATGAATATTGATATAATTAGAGTTATGTGTTTTTAAAATGTAGGTTCTTGGTGAAAAAATCCAAAATATGATGGGCCAACTAGGGTAGTAGAAGTTGATGTTTATGTCATGTTGACCGTTTTTACCCACAGCCCAAAATGGGTCAACCCCCTATAGTAAAAATGTTGTATAAGGGATTTTTATAATGTCATAGGGTATGTTGTGGTTTTGTTTGATGTCATTTCATATGCCATTTTAAGTGGGTCATGGCCTAGCCTAGTCCTTATGTCTTTTGGTGTCTTAAGAATAATTTTGATCATATATGCAAGTAGCATATTTTCATGGTGTTATGCAATTGCAAGAGTAGGTCTAGAAAATGTTAAGGTTACAATTGGAATTTTTGTTCAAATTTTGGCCAAGTGATTGGAGAATTTAGATTTCCTTCGAAGGAAGTTTCCACATAAAGCCTGCAACAAATATACAAAGCTTAATTCTTTTGGGACTTTTGTTTTGGGATTTTGGGCAAAGTGTCAGGAATTATTTCAAAATTTTTGTTTGAAAAATTTTTCCTGAAGGGTCATTTCTTTAAAGGGCACTTTTAAAAGGTTCTGAAGGGTATATTACAAGAAAGTGGCCCAATACACTTCTCCCATACTTTTTCAAGTAAGTGTCCTCTACAACTTTCTTGAAGGGTAGTTTCTTGGGAAAATGGTCCACTTCAAGATTTCTAATAGGCACTTTTGAAAGAAAGTGTCCCAAACACTTTTTTCAAAGGGTGCTTTCCTTCACCAAGGGTCTAATGTAGAAATCCCAAAGGATATTTATATGGGAAAGTGACCCAAATTACAGTTTTTAAAGGGTAAATCTTTAATGAGGTAGACCAAATAGAAAGCCTTCCAAAGGACACTTTTCATTTCTCTGAAGGACACTTTTCATTTCTCTAAAGGACACTTTTTAAAGTTCCAAAGTACACTTTTCAAGATTTTTGAGGGGTGCTTTTCCAAAGGTAAAGGACTCATTCCTTTAGAAAAAATGTCTTAGGTAAAAGACAACATAAAGATCTTTTAGGAAAACTATTCAAATAATTTTCTCGAAAGAATTCTTATACAAGAAAGGACCTCTTTAAAAGTTCTAAGGGATACATTTTGGAGAAATTATCCCAAAATAGAAATATTGAATGGTACTTTTCCAAGAAAAGTGTCCCAAACAATTCCCCGAAGGGTATGTTTCTCAGGGAAATAATCCACTTCAAGGTTTTGAAGGGCATTTTCTCAATAAAGTGTCCTACACACTTTCTCATAAGGATCTTTCTGCAATGAGGTAGGCCAAGTCAAAATTCCGAAGGGCACTTTTCAAGAGGGTTAAGGACCAAGAGATGGATTCTTTTAGACATTTTATTTGAGATGGAGATCCTAAGAGAATTTCACAAAGGCAGAGACAAAGCAAGCAATTTCCTTAATAGAAAGTGCTCCACATAAAGCTACTAGAAATTATCCAACAAAAGGATTGAAGAAATAACTATCTAGAGGAAATGGCCCTAAAAAATGATTGTTAAAGTTAAAGTTTCTTAGAAGCTACCACATGTCACAAGCATGGGAGCAGATGGACTGGTGAGTAGATCCAAAGATCAAATGCATAGGTGCCAAGTGTCAACAACACATTAGCTTAGGAAAAATATTGATGGATCATGCTCATTCACTATAGGTAGATCAAACAGAGTAGATGAGTCATGGAATCAATGATTTGAGCTAGTTTTCAATGACCAATCAAAACAAAGGGAATCCAAGTGACTTAGGTAGAGGTTGAATGAAGAGTCAATTTTTGACTAAGGTAAGAAAGCATGATGGATCCAAGCTTGATCATGATTTAGTTGGGGCCTAGAGTAGATATTTTGAGATCAAACAATGTCATTGGGGACCTATAGAGTATGACACATACAACTCAATGGCCATCACCAAATCCAATTGTAGGAAAGCAACCTTTCTTCCTACTTGGGCACACATCATGACAAACTAATTTGGAGTAGTTTAGCATCAGAAAAAAGCCTTAACAAATTGATTTGATTGTTATAACCAGATGGATGCCTGACTCTAGTGGGAATTCTTGATTCCATTATTGCAACTACCAGTGATGATCAAAGAGGGAATATTGTAATTATGTAGCAACTAAAAGTGATGGGGATCAATCAAATGACTTGAAGGTTCATAATTTGTAGAAGAAATTGTAACTATGGTTGAAAAATTTGAATGGATTGATTCTCTTTTTAGTGTCAAACCCCTTTTCTCTTATGGACCTTCCTATTATAAATGTAGCTATTTAGCTATTGTAAAAGATAACCACACCATGTATGGTGAAGACATGTTGGACTGATGTTATATTTTCCATTTGAACATTAATACAAGTTTGTTTTCTAAGTTTTAAACAATTGTCTAAATATGTAAGTGATGTATGATGATGAGAAGTGATAACTCTCTATCCTTCCTTCCCTTATCCTTTCATGTCTGAGCAAGAGTTCTTAATCTAATAGATCATATATAGTGTAGTCTAGTGTGTAAAGTATTTTCAAGTGTATGCTTGTCCTTGAAGTGTGAAATATACCTTATAGATCATTTGACTTGTATTGTTACTTACACCTTAATTCTATAGTAAAATACTCATGTTATAACCCATTGATACTTAGAGATCAATTTGTATAATTTATTTCATTATGGTAGAAAATATGATGGTCATGTGGAATATATTCTTGATGCTTCACCTTATTTAGAGTAGGTTCAATTTATGAATTTTCTAACTCTTTCCACCTATAAATAAGCAATAGCTTAAGTGATAAACATTGCATGATATATTCATGGAGCTAGCCATTAAACCTAGATGCTCATTTTTGATTTAGGTACACACACATACCTGGAAATGTTCCCATGTTACCAAAATATGGAAGAATTCTAAACAACCTATTCTAGGGTGAAATATTCAGTGACAATAGTTCTGGCATGCCTGATGGGACCCATTGTCTTCAAGACAACTTGTCAAGGTGAATGTTGGTCTTGACAAACACTAGCTATAAACTGGCGTGTTACCCAATATTTGGCAAATCCTCAAAGTAAATCTGGTTTCAAACCATTGTTTAGTTATAAAATTGCCCCTATAATTCATGTTCTCACTAGGTAATCCTCTACTAGACCATCCAATCCTATTAATCCACCCATTCAACTTGAGATCACTCTTGCAATTTAGTATCCACAGCCTAATCTTCCCTTTAAGGAATGAGTAGATTTTTCTAGAGAGGAAGAAGAGGAAGAGGTTGAAGAAGTGGAAGATATTCAAGAAGAAGACATGGCTAGACCTTATGGTTTCCATAGATTCAATACTAATAATCCCATTCAACTTCATGCATATGATGCCATCCCTCCCAATGCCACAAAAGGTATGCCCACATTCAATGGTGAGCTTTATATCAAACCTAGTGAGCACATTAGAGATGTCTCTAACTTTTTTAGTTTCCAAAATATTACCTAAGAGAACATTTCCATTAGGATCCTTACCATGTCCCTTAAAGGGAATGTTCTTGATTGGTATAGGACTCGAGAAGGTGGATGCATCACAACATGAGATGAATTTGGAGTGTTGTTGACTTCTAGATTTGGAAATGAAAGTAACCATGCCTCTCTCATTCATTATATGAACATGATAAAAAGGGGTCCCAATGAAACAATGCATGATTTCAATGAAAGGTTTCAGAAGACTTGGCATATGTTGCCTCCTCCTATGAAACCACTTGTTAGCTTTGTATTCCCTACATACTTGAAAGCCATTAGGACTAAAATTGCTATCATGCTTCAATCTATAGGTAGTTCTACCCTCTGTGAACCATATGAGCTTGTTATCAAAGCTAAGAATAGTCTCATTTAAGTTAGAAGATTATCACCTAAAGTATATATGCCTACATTGTCTCATGATGCTACTGATGCTTCAAATGTGGCTCAAAATCCTAACATCAATAACAAGCCTAGAGCTACTCCCAAGAAAGAGGATAATGTCATGGATAAAGATGCATAAATTCAGAGGCTAAAAACTCAACTTAGGTAAGCTAACACACAACAAGGTTCCTATCATAACCCTTACCCCTATCAACAATAGTATGGTCAAAAATATGGAAGAGGTATATGCCAATGGAAGCCTAATCTCAATAGACCTATTAATACATAAAATCTTAGCTCTACCACCAATGTAAAGGAGATGGTACCAGTTCATAGAAATTTTGTGTAGGGAGAAGATTGGTAGCAAGACAAATTCATAGATGCTTATCAAAATGGAGATTAAGATCTAGTGTCTCAAGGGGTAATTACTCCCCTCCTATAAAATTAATATGAGGTGATGATGCAAGCTGATGAAGCTTGGCAACCTCAAGGAGAAATCTTCACCAATTTTTCGGTTAAAGACACCATTGTGATAAATCAAGGAGCTTCTATTATAGACAATACAAGGGCCAAGAAGAGAGCTCTAGGAAATGGAAACAACATGTATGTAGGCTCATCCAACCACCCTAAAAGATAATAAGATGCATCTATAAGTGCGACCATTCCAAAGGCTTATGTGGTAGTTCCAAAGGCTTTTACACCTTCAACAAATCAAAATGTGGTAAGGTCTATCCATATCACTCAAGTTCCAAGTATTTATTTACCTACAAGAGCCCAAAATAAAGTAAGTATATCTTCTTTAAACATTATAGATTATTTGAAGAGTATGAAAACATCCATTTCCCTTTGGGATGTTTTACATATGCCTAGTCAGAAAGAACTCCAAAAGCAGTTATCTGCTATCCTTGCTAATGTCTCACCCTTGAATCAAAGTCAAATTCATGTTGTCCTTATAAGTTTCCCTAGTGATAAAACTAAACCATACACTAGGGTTGATAAACCTCCACTATTCTATCTCACTCTTATAGTAGGTGATAAGCTGGTCCATAATTACATACTGGATAGTGGAGCTTCAACTTTAGTCATGCCCAAGATAGTAGCTAAAAAATTAGGTTTGAAGTATGAACCTCACATTAAAGGAGTTCTCTAGTTGGATGGTGCCCCTACCAAAATCATGGGATTGATAAAAACTTGAAGGTTTTCTTATGACTGTCCTAGCTTTCCTATCTTACAAGACATAGTTGTTGATCTCCCAACCCACTTTGTAATCTGCCTATCAAATGAATTTACTGCCAAGATTGGTGGATATATTTTAGATAATTGATTCTTCTTGGCCTTTAGGATGAGGTATGGGACTGTTGATGTAGTGGATTGCACCTGGGGTAGGACACCTAGCACCTACCTTCCACACGTCAAAATGGAAACTCCCCTCTCGCCTGTGGGACTGGCGAAGTTGGAGGGGAGAGTCTCTAAGTAAGGGCTAGCTCCATTTGATGCATCTGAGTTGTTCCAATAAGTGATAATTCATATATATAGATATATAATGGGGGGTGAAAAGGGAGAAGGATTACAAGAAAATAGAACCTATTCTAAAAGGGGTGATGCACCAAATGATTCGACCTACTAACACTCACACTTGAAACCATACAAACACATACGTACACTTCAGACTGGCAAAAAGACTAGGCTGCAGGAAGCTTAATACAAAGGCTTTAATGAAACACACAAAAAATAGGGACTCACCATAGGTGCTGTGGAAGGGGCACACTGTATAGTAGCTTATTTTTGTCTCTGTGCTTCCAGGTGTAGCTCTCCTTGTCACCTGTAGGAATGGGACCTTATAGACACTAGGTGCATTGGTGTTAACCATGTGAAAGCATTAGGAAGCAATGAATAAACACAAAACTAACACTCAGACACACAAAGATATCTAACTAGAATAGAGGTAAAAAATGTGTTTATTGATTTCAGGTGAAAATTTGCCAGGGCTTCGCCTTACAAAATGTGAAAAGATCCTTTTCCAAATGAAAAGTCTATAATATATAGAGGAAGGAAGGAGGCCTTTTTGCACCCTTTTTACAAATGACCCATGTGTGATCTGATCATTGGGAAAATCAAGCCGCTTAAACATCATATGAGAAATTATGGGCCACGCCATTTGTTTGCTTACAAGACCGCTCCTTCAAGGTGATTACGTGGCTTGTCTTCTCATTAATGAAAAATGAAGAAAAACAAGTTACACCATTAGCCATTTACACCTCTTAATGATCAATTCACAGACACTGTATCACCTACTAGAGTAACTTCTTGAATTGGTGCCTCCCTTCACCACTTGGACTATCTACCTATTCCTACACTTGACACTTTTCTCTCTTTGTTCTCTGGGTTCTTTGTTGGCACTCAAATGGCTACTTCTCTATTGTAAAAATGATGTTCGTAGACCCATCACTATTTGAAAAATAATGGATAATCTATCTTCTTAAAGTTGACAGCTTTTGGGACATCACCATCCTTGGAAAATTCCTTTAGGCCTTTTCCTTTGACTCGCCCTTTGTTTCAAACCCTCCTAGAGGGAAAGTATCCCTTCGGGTCTGGAGAAATGCCCTTCATTTGGTAGCTAGGATCCCCCCACAAGGGTACCTGCCCTTCGAGGTTCTTTGGCAACCTTTGTCTCTTTGGTCTCTTCTACGAGCTTTTTTGTAGATAATTTTCTCACGAACAAAAAGTCTACGAGAATTATCTCGACCATTTTGATTTCTTCAGAAGTTTCCTTGAGTCCTTTTGAGCTCACAGTTTTTCTGAATTCCTTTTGAATTTTTGTCTAAAGGAATTCCTTCTGACAAAATTTTTGAAGGAATTCTGCCTTTGCCTTAACAAAATTTTGAAGGAACTTAACCTTGCAACTTTCTTTGGCTTCTTTGAAGTGCTCCCTGCCCTCTGCAAGGGCTCTTGAACCCAGAACTAACCTCTGTAAGGGCACTTGTCCTTTGTGAGGCTTGAACTTTCATTTAAACTACTCCTTTGAACCAACCATTGAACTAATTGATTAAACCAATTCAACGGTTCAAACAGCTGTTGAACCAAGGCATCGAACCATTTGATTGAACCTGTCGATGAACTTTGTGTTGAACTTTGTCGATGAAATTTAATATTGAAACAAAAATGTTGAACCAATGCATTGAACCAAGTCGATGAACCGACTAAGTGAACCGAGTGATTGAACCATCCAATTAAACTGAAACATTGAACCAAGGCATTGAACTTCATGTTGAACCAAGCCAATGAACCATTTGAATGAACCAAAATGACAAACTTTGCTGATTGAACCAAGGCTTTGAACCAAAGTGATGAACTTGCCGATTAAACCAAGGCTTTGAACTAAAATGATGAACTTGCCGATTGAACCAAGGCATTGAACCAGTTCAATGGTTCAATGGTTCAAAGATGTTAACCTTCCTTGTGAATTTTGACAAGAGTCTGAAGAAGCTTTGCAAAACCTTGCACTCTTTGAACTGGTTCTTCATGTGCCAAAAGACTTGCCTACAAAGTTCGTAGAAATTTCTAGACTTGTGCAAAATCAAAAATGAATTGGCCCAGAATAGTAGGGGAAGAAGGGGACCAATTTTTGGCCTATTGGACCAAAAATGGTCAACAAATTGGTGACTCCCAGGGGAAGCATGCCTGTTATGCTTAGAAGCTAGTTGCCTCAAAATCCATTGGGCACAGAGTTAGAAAGTAACTTAAAGATCAAAAATACAAAGATTTACCCCAAAAGGAAATGAAAACACACACAAAGCTAAGAAAACTACTAACATGTGCAAAAAGCACTTAGGGAAAATAAGAGAAAAGTAAGGGAAATATATACATGATGTAAAAAGGACTCAGTGGTAGTGCTTAAGATGTATCCCATTAACTGGGATATACAGTTCTTCACCATCCAACCTGGAGAGTTAGAATGCATTATGCTACTTGCACTGAGTGATTATGTATGGGCCACTCCATAGGGCATCAAACTTTGCATGATTTTTAGGCTTAGCTTAGTCCTCATCCCATTTCAAGACAATGTCTCCTTCAGAGAAACCCTTTGATGAAGATTTCTTGTCGAAGTGTCTCTATGTTTGCCATTGGTAGTTGGTCATAGAAGCCATAGCCTGGTCCCTTGTCTCTTAGAGTTCCATCAGTTCACATAGCCTAACCTCCATGCTATTTCCTTCTTCTAATTGCAGTTGGTGAGTGAGTTCCAAGGCTGGTAGCTCAAGTGAAATGGGATGCCTAGCTTCCCTTCCATAGATGAGCATGTATGGTGAGTTGCTAATTGCCCTCTTTGGGGTGACCCTATTTGCCCACAAGGCTATTTTCAACTTGGTATGCCAAGTCCTCTAATTTTCTTCCATATTTCACTTGATGATCCTGATTAGGTTCTTATTTTTAGACTCAGCTAGCCCATTCCCCTGTGGGTAGTAATTGGATGAAGTGCTAAGATAGATACCATATCTTAGTACCCATTCACTTGTTTTAGTTCCTAGAAAAGCTAACACATTATTTGAGATTATGGTTGCTGAAACCCTGAACCTTGCCACCAGGTCCTCATAAAAATCTAGGATTGCACTTTCATTGGCCTCCTTCAGAGCAACAGCCTCTACCCATCTTGTGAAGTAATCCATGGCAATCATGACCCACTTGTGCCTAGCACTAGAGGGAGGATTAATCATCCCTATAAAGTCAAGGCCCCATTACATGAATGGCTGTTCCACCTGAATAGGCTGTAAATGCATGGAAGCCAACTATTGCTTCACATCAAAAAGTGTGCACTTCTGGCACTTTCATACCTAGGCATGGGTGTCCCTAAAAAGAGTAGGCCAAAAATAGCCAGCTCTCATTATTCTTGCTACTGTAGCCCTAGGAGAAAAATGACCACCGACTGGCCCATCATGGAACGCAGACAGCACCCTATCGGCCTGACTTGAGTCCAAGCATCTTAAAAAGACTCCTGAGAGATCCCTTCTGAATAGCACTCCATCAATTAGGGCATAAGGGAGACATTGGAGTCTAAAATACCTTCTCTTGGTCCTATCAAGTGAGTGTGGGCACTCACCAGTGAGAAGGAAATGCCTCACGTCTGATGTCCAATCCTTCATGACATCTAGTTCTTCTACTGTAGCTACATCATGGATTAGTAGGCTATCTTATTTTTACTACTTAAAGTCTATAGCGAGGTGTTCACACAGGCCTCTCCCTCTTACCAGTTTGGTGACCTTGATATCTACATCATATTCCATCACCTTAGTGATCCACCCTACTCTCTTCTCATTTAGGTCTTGGTTGATCAAGAAATCCTTGATGCCGGGATGTGGAACCATGAGGTGGATTCTATTATTGGATAACTTATGTCTAAATTTATTCAAACTCTATATGACTTCTAGGACTTGGTTTTCCATGTATGTGTATCTGACTTCAAAACCCTCTAGACCTTGGCTAAAAATTGCAATTGGTTGCTCAAGGTTATCATCATTTGCTTGGGTAAGCATGGTAGAGATTACCTCTTCATTTCTGAAGGTGTAGAGTTTGAAATCTTTAGTGAAGTCAGGAGCTGATCAAAGTGGGAGCCTGAGCTATGGCCTACTTGATTTCTTTAAAACTATCCTTTCTTCATGCTATCCATGTGAACTCTTCACCCTTCCTCAGCATAGAGGTCAAAGGCTTGACCATCTCTACAAACTTTGGGATAAATCTCCATATGAAATTTATCTTGCTGAAGAAGCTTTGTAGGCCTTTCTTGTGCTTAGGCAAGGACAACTCCAGGATGGAGCAAACTCTCTCTAGATCAATAGTTAGGCCCTCTGAAGAAACAATGTGACCAAGGAGCTTTCCCTTGTGGACAACGAACACACATTTCCTTGGATTGAGAGAGATACCGAACTCTCTACACCTCTCAAAGATTTGTCTGAGGTGTTTCATGTGTTGGCTCACTTCCTTTGAGAAAACTGTCACATCATCAAGATACACTAGCATAATATTATTTATCAGGCCTTAAAAGGGCATGTCCATAGCTCGTTAAAAGGTGGCACTAGCATTAGATAGTCTAAAAGGCATTTTCCTGTAAGCAAACATCCCCCACTTGGTAGTGAAGGTTGTCTTATGCTGGTCATAGTCTTACACCAAAATATGGTTATATCCTAAATACCCATCCAAGAGGAAAAAATGCTCGCTACCCATTACCATTTGAAGGATCTGCTCCATGCTTGGGAGGGGATAATGGTCTTTTAAAGAGACTCTATTGAGGTCTCTGAAATCAATGCACAGTCTGATCTCCCCATTCTTTTTCTGAATAGGAACAAGGTTGGCCAGCCAAGAAGAGTGTTTGATTGGAAATATTATCTTAGACTCAATCAACTTAGTGAGCTCCTTCTGCATGAGAGGCTCAATCATTGGATTGACGGGCCTCTATTTCTACTTGATTGGCCTGGTGCCTTCTTCCAGCTCAATGGTATGCTGGGCCAAACTTGGGTCAAAACCCTTCAAATCACTATACTCCCAAGCAAAGATATCAACAAATTCTTGGCACAACAAGATGAAGGCCTACCTTTCATGGTTCATGCACACTTTCCCAAGTGCAAGTAGTTTATCCTTGAATATTTCCACCTTCTCATGATGCTCCTCCTTTTTTGCAATGCATGCCTTGTTGATTTTCAACTGGTCATCTCCATTGAAGATATTCTCTAGAGTGACCAAACCTTTGGGGAGTTTATTATTCTTCAGTTAAATAATTTGGCTGCCATATTGTTGCTACATCTTAACCTAGTTTTTTTAGCAAACTCAGCTTCTTCTTGTAAGAAAAGTGCTATTTTCTGGTCACTATTGAAGACCTGCCAGTTGGTGATGTTGTTAGGTACAGAGGGTTGGATCACTACCTTCAAGTGACATGAGCTGTGGTCTTAGCCTATTTCCTAAGGAATATCAAATTGGGCACCAACTACTACCATCCTATCTACTTGCTTGTTCCGCTCTCTAGGAATGGAGAAAATATTGAAAGTAAAAAAATTTTCCACTAAGTCCCATACCCTATGTTTGTAAGACTTTAGTAGAGAATTATTTTTTAAATTTTGGCCTCTTACCTGATTGACAATCATCTCATTGTCACCAAAGAATTTTAGCTCTTTGACTCCTCCTTTCCTCACCCATTCCAAACTATGGATGAGGGATTCATATTTCACAACATTACATGTGTAGGAAAATTGGAACCAAAAGGTTGAAAAATACCTCTCTTTTGAAGGAGAGACCAACACTGCTCCACCACCAGCTTCCAACTTACTTTTTGAACCATCAAAGAATAGCTGCCATAGACTTAAGCTTTCTTGGCTAGCTTTCATAAAATTTGGTACAAAAGTACCCTCTTCATGCATGCAATAAATTCCAAGGCCTACCTCCTCTATGAATTTGTAAGGATCATGCTCGAAGTTGTCACTTCCCCATTCATTTAAGAGTAGGTCTGCAACTCCTTCAAGGGTAGAGGATGGAGATTGGTCTACTTGGAACTCTTCCTGGTCAATGATGGCATAGCTAATATTCACTACCTTGAGCGAGTAAGGTTCTAGATTCAATCTTGACTTTAGTCCCATACTTGGTATTAAAAACTAGATAAGACCAATTCACTACTAAGTAGCTGCCTATCTTAGATGTATTTCCCTGGATAAATACATGGCAAAGTAAGGGGGGACATCTGCCACTACCACATCATGAAAACTTGAGAAAGTTGGGTAAGCATGTAGCATCAAGCTCAAACCTCTTACCACCCCAACTGTCTTTGCTGGGGTTCCATCTAGTTGCAAGACTCCCTTGGTCATTTCTTCATATTTCAAGCCCAGCTTGTCGGCTATGGACTTGGGCATCACCAAGGTGCTTTCTCCACTGTCAATGATGCAATTATGCACCAAGAAATATCCTATGACCAAGGACACATAAAAAAGAGGAACCTTTTCTCCTTTTTGGGCCTGACCTAAGGTGGAAGGCTATCCATTCATCATCAAAACATTATCAGCTTTTGCTGGGACAACGTGTTCATCTAGCTCATGCAATTCATTTTACAGCATGTCCTTTTGCCCTGATATTGATAGTGAATCCCATAAGGAGATGTTCATGTGAAGTTTCTTCATCTGGTCAACCACATTGACTCGAGGGTTGCCTTCCTTCAAATTTTCTTTGGAATTATTTACAGCCTGAGGTGCAGGTTGAGGAGCTGGAGGTACAATCGGTGGTCTAAAACTTGGGACCTTTTGATTTACATGTGATGAAGAAGGTATTGCTAACATTTGGGTAGTAGCCTGAGCCTCTTTCATTGCTCTCCTTTTTAATCTTGTGTTGGCTGCAACACAATCAGCCTGATTGTCTGTAGCACCCACATAATTGATTGAATAGAATTCACCTTCCAGATGATTCATGAGAGTAGAATCAGGCTGGGTTTGACTGCTACTTTTATTGGGTTGAATTAGAGCCTCAAAGCCTTGGGAATGGGTGGTTGCCTGATTATCTTATATATTTGGGCAATAAACCATCATATCATTTATATAAACAACCTGATCTTGACCATATCCCATGGTTAAACAACTTGGCTGTTCTTACACCAGATTGTTTTGAATGGGCACCATAACCTTAGATGATGAAGGGGCACCTGGGTTATAGCCTTGAAAGGGTCTAGTCTAAGTAAGCTGACCCTATCCTTGATTGTAATTTTGGAAAGGGGGTCTAGGAGCTTGACCATACTGCTGGTATCCTTGGTTTGGTCGGTTGCTTTGAGCTTGCTACCTTTTAAGAGCCACAAGTTCATTTGACATACTTTGTAATAGACTCTTAACTTCATGAAGTTCATTGGATGGAGTAGCAGCTAGCTTTTTTATGCTAGATAGAAGAGCTAAGGTGGGAGTAGCATTTTGAATGGGAGGAAACATTTCAAGGAAAAGTAGCATATGGGGTCTAGGAGCTATTTTCCTAGCTTGCACTAGGCAATTTTTAGCTACTATAGCTATGTCATAGGTGACAGGCAACGCATGTCCTCCCATGGACTGTATCATAATAATGATATCACTATTTATTGCTCTTAAGTAATATAGGAAAGCATAGCTAGGAGTAGGTCTTACTAGAATGGGGATTCTATCCCATGTCTTCTGAAATCGAGTGTTGAAATCTTGCATGTATTCATGTGGGGCTCTTTTCATGGTAGTCAGCTACTCAGCAAGTGAGAGGTGGTCGCTCTTTTCTCCAAAATAGTCTATCAAGTGAGTGCCCAATTCATTCTAGGAACTGATTGAATTTATAGTCAAAGTCCCATACCAGTCTAAATCTTTGCCCTTGAGAGACAATGCCAGCAATTTGATTGCAATATTCTCCTCAGTGACATTGTGAATATTGTAGAGGTTAGGAATATTTTTGATATGTTTGATGACTATAATGTGCCCCTCTCCATCAAAGGGAGGCACACTTTTGAGGACTGCCCCTAGAATTGGGTCATAGCACTGGATATTTAAGGGGCTCTGACCATGAAAAGTCATAAAGGGTAGTGCCATAGCTATGACGGGATGTAACTGTGGCCTTGCTACGTATGTGTTCTTTACAACAAGTTTGGGAAAGTGGTTTGCTGAATAAGGATAGGTCCTCTCAAACCTTAGTCACTTTGCTGAGTTCAAAGGCAACTCAATGAATTTGAAAGGAACACCCTTGGTAGCAAATCGTGTGGTGATTTTAGGCATAGGAGGTCAGATTGGTCTTTGATCAGAAAAATGAAGCTCTTCCCAGTGGAGTCACGAGATGCTGAAAATGATTGGTTTGCTGTAATAGGACCAACATCAATCCTAAAACTTTACTGAGTGTAAAAACTTTATCCCATTGAGCATGCCAAAAATTGTTGATGTAGTGGATTGCACTCGGGGCAGGATGCCTAGCTCCTGCCTTCCACACGTCAAAATGGAAACTCCCCTCTCACCTATGGGACTGGCAAAGCTGGAGGGGAGAGTCTCTAGGTAAGGGCTAGCTCCCTTTGATGCATTTAAGTTGGTCTAATAAGTGCTAATACATATATATAGATATATAATGGGGGGGTGAAAATGGAGAAGGATTACAAGAAAATATAACCTATTCTAAAAGGGGTGATGCACCAAATGATTTGACCTACTCACACTTACACTTGAAACCATACAAACACATACGTACACTTTAGACTGGCAAAAGGACCAAGCTGTAGGAAGCTTAACAGGGAGGCTTTAATAGAACACATAGAAAATAGGGACTCACCATAGGTGCTATGGAAAGGGTACACTGTATAGTAGCTTCTTTCTGTCTCTACGCTTCCAAGTGCAGCTCTCCTTGTCACCTACAAGAATGGCACCTTATAGACACTAGGTGCATTGGTTTTAACCCTGTGAAAGCATTAGGAAGCAATGACTAAACACAAAACTAACACTCAGACACACACAAAGATATCTAACTAGAATAGAGGTAAAAAATGCATTTATTGATTTCAGGTGAAAATTTTCCAAGGCTTCACCTTACAAAATGTGAAAATATCCTTTTCCAAATGAAAAGTCTACAATATATAGAGGAAGGAAAGAGGCCTTTTGGCACCCTTTTTACAAATGACCCATGTGTGCTCTGATCATTGGGAAAAGCAAGCCGCTTAAACATCATATGAGAAATTATGGGCCATGTCGTTTGTCTGCTTACAAGACCGCTCCTTTAAGGTGATTACATGGCTTGTCTGCTCATTAATGCAAAATGAAGAAAAATAGGTCACACTCTTATCTATTTTGACCTCTTAATGATTAATTCACAGACACCATATCACCTGCTAGAGTAACTTCTTGAATCGGTGCCTCCCTTCACCACTTGGACTATCTGCCTATTCCTACACTTGGCACTTTTCTCTTTTTGTTCTCTGGGCTCTTTGTTGGCACTCAAATGGCTACTTCTTTGTCATAAAATTGATGTTCATAGACCCATCACTATTTGAAAAACAACGGCTAATCTATCTTCTTAAAGTTGACAGCTTCCGAGATGTCACTGTCCTTGGCAAATTTCTTCGGGCCTTTTCCTTTGACTCGCCCTTTATTTCGGACCCTCCCAGAGGGGAAGTATCCCTTTGGGTCTAGAGAAATGCCCTTCATTTGGTAGCCAGGAGCCCCCCGTAAGGGTACCTACCCTTTGGGGTTCTTTGGCAGCCTTTATCTCTTTGGCCTCTTTTGTGGGCTTTTCTGCGAACAATTTTCCCATGGATAAAAAGTCCACGAGAATTGTCTCAGTCGTTTTGATTTCTTCAAAAGTTTCCCTAGGTCCTTTTGAGCTCACAATTTTTCTGAATTCCTTCAAACTTTTTTTCTGAAGGAATTCCTTCAGACAAAAAGTCTGAAGGAATTCTGCCTTTGCCTTAACAAAATTTTGAAGGAACTTAACCTTGTAGCTTTCTTTGGCTTCTTTAAAGTGCTTCCTACCCTCTGCAAGGGCTCTTGAACCTAGAACTGCCCTCCACAAGGGCACTTGTCCTTTAGGAGGCTTGAACTTTCATTTGAACCACTCCTTTGAACTAACTATTGAACCAATTGATTGAACCGGTTCAATGATTCAAATAGCTATTAAACCAAGGCATCAAACTGTTTGATTGAACCTGTCGGTGAACTTTGTGTTGAACTTTGCATTGAACTTTGCCGATGAAATTTAATATTGAAACAAAAACATTAAACCAATGCATTGAACCAAGCTGATGAACTGACTGAGTGAACCGAGTGACTGAACCATCCAATTGAACTGAAACATTGAACCAAGGCATTCAACTTCACATTGAACCAAGCCGATGAACCGTTTGATTGAACCAAAACAATGAACTTTGCTGATTGAACGAAGGCTTTAAACCGAAGTGATAAACTTGCCGATTGAACCAAGGCTTTGAACCGAAGCGATGAACTTGCCGATTGAACCAAGGTCTTGAACTAAGGCATTGAACCGGTTTAATGGTTCAACGGTTCAAAGATGTTAACCTTCCTTGTGAATTTTGACAAGAGTCTAAAGAAGCTTTGCAAAACCTTGCACCCTTTGAACTAGTTCTTCATGTGCCGACAGACTTGCCTGTAGAGTTCATAGAAATTTCTAGACTTGTGCAAAATCAAAAATGAGTTGGCCCAGAATAGTAGGGGAAGAAGGGGACCGATTTTTGGCTCATTGGACCAAAAATGGTCAACAGGGACCAAGGTGACAATTAGGACAATGCCTCTTACAAGGTTTAATATCGAACCTTACATCAAGATAATTTCTAATTTGAACTATGTTATTCACGAAGAAAAGGATTCTATTCCAGATGATGGCACTTCTTCCAAGCTTGAGGGCATTGTAGATTTGTTTCTTGATGAATATGGTACTAATAATTATGAGCAAGATACTTATGCTCTCATGGATTAAACTGATCTAGGGACAAATTGTATACATGAAGAAGGAATACAGACACCTCTACTCACCAAATAAGAGAGCAAAAATGATGAACTGTGGAAGATGTTTTTTGAAAATTTAAGAAGTAAGGTTGGTGTAGGGGCTGGTGTGATGTTAGTCTCTCCATCTAAATAATAATATTATGATTCAAATAGATTTAATTTTAGTTTCACTTGTCATGTGGCTAAGTATGAAGGTTTGATTCATGTCCTTTAATGGGTAAGGAGAAAAGGGGTTAAGAACCTACAAGTGTATGGAGCCAATGAGTTGGTTGTGCACTAGGTGAGGAAGGTGGTTTCTACCAAGAACCCTTTGGTTAAGTCATAAAGTCATCAGGTATGGGATCTAATTGAAGACTTTAATGCATTCAACATTCACTCAGTCCCAAGGGAGTAAAATGGTCTTGTTGATAGTCTAGCTACCATAAGAGCCCAATTTGACACTCCAACTACCATAAAGATCATTATCAGAAATTTTATACATGATAATGAATTATCTTGGAAAGTGTTTGATAGTGACAAACACATTTCATGCTTCTTTCAAAATGAGGCTTAGTTTTCTTCAAGAAACCATGGAAGATTTTAAGAATAATTAGGTGACTAGATTATGTAACTAAAGACCAATAAGATACCTAAGGGTTTGGTGATGATAGAAAGTATCTTTAATGAGGATGATCAGAAGAGGAAAGAGAAAGTGAGTGTATCTACAAATGAGGATAATTGCAAAATGGTCTTGATCTTCAAAGACAAACTCCTCAAAATAGGTAAGGTATGTTCTACATTAGAAAATCAAGCATTCATTGAACTATGTAGATAGTTTCATGATATCTTTACTTGGTAATATAAGGACCTAAAGGGATTTAATTCTAGCCTAGCACACCATACCATTGAGTTGGAATTGGGAGTTAAACTAGTTAGACAAAAGTAAAGACCCATCAACCCCAAAGTTGAGCAACTCATGATAATGGAGCTCACCAAACTCCTTGAATCTAAGATAATATTTCCCATCAAGCATTCAATATGGTGGCTAACATTATGCCTATTAGAAATAAGAATGGGGAGATAAGGATTTGTATATACTTTAGATATCTTAATTAAGTGTCACTCAAATATCACTATCCTCTACCCTCGATGGAGTAGATTCTACAGATGGTTTTAGGTTCTCAACATTTCTCTTTGCTGGATGGCTATTTAGGATACAATCAAATTTTAGTCAATGATGATGATCAGTTAATGATGGCCTTCACTACCAAATGGGGAACCTTTGTTTATAGGAAGATGCCTTTTGGTCTATCCAATACTGGTGCCACTTTTTAGAGAGCAATGGACATGGCCTTCAAAGGTTTAATTAATGAGTTGGTACTGGTTTATCTAGATGATATAACATTTTTTTTTAAGGATGTAGATGAATACATGCAATATTTAAGGCATGTGTTTAAAATATGTAGGTAATATGGGGTATCCCTTAACCCAAAAAAGTGCATCTTTGTTGTTCATAAAGGTAAAATCTTGAGACATTGTTTCCAAGAATGGTCTGACTCTTGATCCTGAGAGAATAGAGGCTATCCTAATTTTATCATTGCCCTTGCATAAGAAAGGTCTTCAAAGTTTCTTGGTCAAAATAAATTTTGTAAGAAGATTCATACCTAGTTTTTCATCTTTAGTAGTTTTGAAGCCATAAAGAAAGAAATTATAGAGCTCCTACCCCTGTAAATATAGATTTTACTCAAGTCTTCATGTTGTATTCATTTAATAACCTTGATAGTATCTCAACCATGCTAATGTAGAAGAATAATAAGAGTGTGGAGTAGCCAATTAAATTCTTTAGTCAAGGTTTAGAATATTATGAAGTCAAATACACCTTTATGGAGAAATAGGTCGTTGATGTTATAAGAGGACTAAAGAAGTTCAAACATATGGTGTCAAATAACAAGATTTAGGTTATGGTTTCTAATCTTAGCACCAAGGAGTTTCTTTTGAGTAGAGATATCAATGAAAAGAGGGTGGTGCAGATCACTAGGGTGATAGAGTATGATGTTGATATCAAAGTGATAAAACTAGTAAGGAGAAAAGGCCTCTATAAGCATCTAGCTTTAGATCTTCATGAATCAAAAGAAGAAGCTCTAGTCAACCATGAGTGTCCCCAGTAAATTGGTCCATTACCTCTAGAAAATTGAACATAGAACATGATCAAATTTCTCCAAAATAGTGAGTACCTTGATAATATGAATAGATCACAAAGGAGGTATTTTAGATTGCAATATATACCCTTTTGTCTTATAGATGGCATGCTATTTAGGAGAGACATCAATGGTGTGATGTTGATATGAATTGACAATGACCAATTTAGAGTGTTGGTTGAGAATTTACATGATGGGACAATAGGAGGCCATTTCTTTCCAAGGACCATAGCCACCAATATCATGAGGGTTGGCTATTAAAGGCCTAACCTCTTCAAGGATTGCCATGCTTGGGTGAGAATGTGTGGACAATGTGCCTTCTTTATAGGAAAGCAAAATATTATAGCTCTTCCTTTAAATCCTATCCAAATGGACCAACCTTTACTGTAATGGGGTCTTGACTTCATTGGCATGATAAACCCCCCATCAAGTGTTGGTCACAAATGGGTACTCATAGCAACTGACTATTTTACCAGATGGGTTGAGGTAGTAGCATTGAAGGAGGCTAACGAGAGTTCCATCTTGGAGTTCTATGAGAGCATCATAATAAGGTTTGACACCCCTTCTACTATCATTTTATATAATTCTCTTGATTTTAGGGGTGCTAAAATAGTTGATTGGGTAAGTAATAATGGCATGTTATTGAATACTTCATTCAATTATTACCCTCAAGGTAATGGGTTGGTTGAATCTACTAATAAGAACCTAATCAGAATCATTAATAAAACCTTGGAGCATAACCAAAGAGTTTGGCACACTAAAATAAAGACAACCTTATGGGATGATAGGATAACTCCCAAGAGGTCAATAAGGAATTCTCCTTTTGTGCTTGTCTATGGAAGGGAAGCTAGGCTATCTATATCTCAAGAGCTACCGGCCTTGGTATTAACACACTAACTAGAGTTGTTTGAGAACACTCCCATGGAAGTGAGATTAACAAAACTAATGGAGTTTCAAGAGACTATAGGTAAGGCTCATCAAGCCATGGATCATCACTAGGTAATGATGAAGAGGTATTTTGATAGTAAGGCAACTCCAAGATCATTTCAAGAAGGTGACATAGTCTTGAAATGGGATGAATATAGAGTAAAGTTGGGTAGGCATACTAAGTTTGATGAACTATGGAGTGGACCATATGTCATCACCAAGTGTAAGCAAAGCAACTCCTTTCAATTAGTAAGGATGAATGGAGAATAACAACACATACCTATAAATGAAATATAATTAAAACACTACCATTGAGAGTTGAAGGTCTATCTTGTAAATATTAGGTTAGGTATGTGTTTATTTTCTTGTTCAGTTGTGTCCCAATAAGTGATTTAAAGCATAATGTGTTTTGTTTAGTTCTTTGCTTTATGTTTTGTTCCTATTATTTTCTTGTGTTTTGTATACTTTTCAAAAGTAGTTTATATGTCCAACCTATATACTTGTGACTCCATATCCCAATGGATAGGATTAGGCAACTGGTCATGGCATAACAAGCATATCACCCCTAGGAAATTGCCAAATATGTTGACCATTTTTCCCCATAACCCAAAATGGGTCAACCTCCCTATAGTCAAAATCTTGTATAAGATATTTTTATAATGTCATAGGGTATGTTGTGGATTTGTTTGATGTCAAATCATATGCCATAAGTGGGTCATGGCCTAGCCTAGACCTTGTGTCTTCTAGTGTCTTAAGAATCATTTTGATCATATATGTAAGTAGTATATTTTCATGGTGTTGAGAAGTTGCAAGAGAAGGTCCAAAAAATCCTAAGGTTTTACTTGGGAGTTTTGTTCAACTTTTGGCCAAGTGATTGGAGCATTAATATTTCCTTTGGAGTAAGTTTCCACACAAAGCTTGCAATAAATATACAAGGCTTAATTATTTTGAGACTTTTGTTTCAAGGTTTTTAGCTAAGGGTTGGGAATTGTTTTGGACATTTTATCTGAAACAATTTCCCCAAAGGGTCATTTATTTGAAGGGCACTTTTTAAAGGTTCTGAAGGGTATATTACAAGAAAGTGGCCCAATACACTTCTCCCAAAGGGAAATTTTTCTAGAAAGTGTCCTCTGTAACTTTCTCGAAGGGTAGTTTCTTAGGAAAATAGTCCACTTTAAGATTTACAAAAGGTAATTTTGAAAGAAAGTGTCCCAAAAACTTTTTTGAAGGGTGCTTTACTTCACCAAGGGTATAATTTAGAAATCTTGAAGGATCTTTCTATGGGAAAGTGACCCAAAGCAAACTTCCTGAAGGGTAAGTCTTCAATGAGGTAAAACAAAGAGAAAGTCTTTCAAAGGACACTTTTCATTTCTTCAAAGGACACTTTTCAAAGTTATAAATTATATTTTCCTTGAACAATTTTCCTGAAAGAATTATTCTACAAGAAAGGGCCTCTTTCAAAGTTCTGAGGGATATCTTTTGAATAAATTTTTCCAAAATAAGCAAAGTGTCCCAAATAATTCCCTGAAGGGTATGTTTCTTGTGGAAATAGTCTACTTCAAGGTTCTAAAGGGCATTTTTTTGGTAAAGTGTCCTACACACTTTCTCTGAAGGATATTTTTGCAATGAGGTGGGCCAATTTAAAATTCCAAAGGGAACTTTTTAAGAGGGATAAGGACCAAGACATGGATTCTTTTAAACATTTTTTTGAGATAAAGATCCTAAAAGAATTTCTCAAAGGCAAAGACAAAGCAAGGAATTTCCTTCAGAGAAAGTGCTCCATGCAAAGCCCACAAAAATTGTCCAATAAAAGGATCAAAGAAATATCTATCTGGAAGAAATGGACCTAGAAAATGAACATTAAAGTTCAATTTTCTTAGAAGCTACCACATGGCACAAGCATGAGAGTAGATGGACTGGTGATTAGATCCAAAGATCAAATACATAAGTGCCAAGTGTCAACAATATGTTAGCTTAGGCAAAAGATTTACAGATCATGCTCATTCATCATAGGTAGATCCAATGATGTGAGATGAGTCATGGAATCAATGATTCAAGCTAGTTTTTGATGACCAATCAGAACAAAGGAGAGCCAAGTAACTTAGGTAGAGGTTAAAGAGTTAATTTTTGACTAAGGTAAGCAAGCATGATGGAACTAAGTTTGAGCATGATTCAATTAGGGATAGGAGTGGATATTTTAGGATCAGACAGTGTCATTGGGGACCTATAGAGTAAGACACATAGAATTCAATGGTCATCACCAAAGCCAACTGTAGTAAATTTACCTTTCTTCCCACTTGGGCACACATCATGACAAACTAGTTTGGAGTAGTTTAGAATCAACACAAATCCTTAATAGATTGATCTAGTTATTCTAACCTGATCGATGGTTAAACCTAGTGGGAATGATTGATTCCACCATTGTAACTATTTGGGAGGATTAAAGAGGGAATAATTTAATTGTGTAGTTATTGAAAGTGATGGGGATCCATCAAATGACCTGAAGGAGCATAATTTATGAAAGTGGTTATAACTATGGTTGAAACATTCAAACATATTGATTTACCTTTTCAACACCAAGCCCCTTTTCTCTTATGGCCCTTCCTTTTATAAATGTAGCTCGTGAGCTATTTTAAAATATAACCACACCTTATACAACAAAGTCCTACTGGACTGATGTTATATTTTCCCTTTAAACATTAATATAAGTTTGTTTTTTGAGTTTTGAATAATTTTTTAAGTTTTCAAGTGATGTATGGTGATGAGAAGTGATAACTCTCTATCCTTCCTTCCCTTATCCTTTCATGTCTGAACAAGAGTTCTTAATCTAATAGGTCATATAGAGTGTAGTCTAGTGTGTAAAGTATCTTCAAGTGTATGTTTGTCTTCAGAGTGTGCAATCTACCCTCTGGCTCATTTTCCATGTATTGATGCTCACACCTCACCTCTATGTTGAAATACTCATGTTAGAACCCATTAAGACTTAGAGACCAACTTGTATACTTTGTTTCATTTTGGTAGAAAATATGATTATCATGTGGAATATATGCTTGGTGCATCACCTTCTTTAAAATAGGTTCAATTTATATATTTTCTAACTCTTTTCCCCATAAATAAGTAGTAGCTTAAGTGACAAACATAGCACGATATATTCAGGGAGCTAGCCCTTAAACCTAAAGGCTCATTTATGAATTAGGTACACCCACATAACTATAAATGTTCCTATGTTGCCCAAATATATAATAATCTTGAACAACCTCTTCTAGGGTGCAAGATTTGGTGACAACATGTCCTTCTAGGAAATTTTGTCTTGTAGGCAAGATGATAAAAATTTGATGAAAATTTATGAAAGCAAATAAGTAAATGTGATTTTTTAGAAACTTTTATCATTTTTTATGACTATATAGATTCAAAAAAGAAAAAGGAAGGGCTAAAATGTTAATAAACCAATGAAATACAAGGACATAGAAGAATGGATCAAGCAATCTCAAATGTAATTAAGTAGAAGGATAAAATGTAATAGTCTAGAAGCTATGTACAATCTAATTATTATTATTTTGAACATGTTTTAATTTGTTTTACAATGTTTTAAAACTTCAATAAACTATCCAATGATCTCACCCATGTGAGGAACATAGTAATATGTGATAAGTGATAAATAATAACATGTCCTAAATGAAATGTGAAAGATGTGTTTAAACCAAAATAAAAAAATATATCATGTGTGTTGTAATCATTAATTATATTTCCATATCCATCTTGCATATAGTTGTATCCTACCAATCATATTAAACACAGTAATTATCACAATCATAATTATCCTCTTGATCCTAAAATTGTATTGTGCTACTCTTACCCTTCATTGGTTCTTTATATGTAAAACTAACTGCTCCATATTATGGTATTGAACCTTCAAATTTAATTTGATATGTCATATGTACTATGTCATGGTCCTTTTCTATGTGTAGATACTAAAACTAAATATTATAACATCTCAATCTTGTACATTTTAAAAATATCAATCAGGGCTCTACACTTTAGTTCTAGACCTCCCTGTTGCTAAAAGGCTCACATTCACCATCTTAATGTGCCAAAATGCTTATATCTTAGTTCGATCCATATCATTCTTATGACCTAGGTCTCATGTACTGCACATATAACTTAAAATAAGAAAAACATCCTTCATTGTCAATTTTAGATCCATATCTATTTTCTAACCTTTTGGACACTACCAACCACATAGGGACACTACCACTGATGGTATTAAATAGATCCTTATATATTGTCTAGTTTCCAAAAATCATTAAAATTAAAAATAATTAGAAACTTATGGGTCAACCTATTTATCTTATTGAACCCTACCATGAGATATTTTCAAAATGTGTGGTATAAATACAAGTATATGCCTTCTCATTCCTCATCTAGCAAATATCTAACAAACACATACTAAAGCTAAATAAATAAATTACACAACCAAGCTATTATTCCATATTCATTCTTATTTTCATATAGAGTATAAGAGTAGTCATATTACAAGTTTAAAGCATTCAAAGATCATCCCATAGTGATATTTGTCAAATTACAAGCTAAACCACTACATTCATATTTATATAGTATATTTCACCTTTGTACACACACTTTTCCATACATAGGGGATAACTACATAAGTCTGAGGCCCTCCTTAGATTATTGGCTATATAGTTAACATCCATAGATATAGGGGTCTTTAGGGCTAGCTCAACACCATAAGCCCACCAACCCATTTTTAACAAAACTCATTCCAAGGGGGAAGAAGGATGAAGAGCTAGGGTTTGATCAATTAGTGAAGAGCAACAACATATATCTTAAATTCAAATACACCAGTAGAAAGATGATAAAAAACCTATAAAAATGAATTTGGTTGTATCCATATCTAATCATTATTTTATATTGGAAACCTACATCACAGTCAGACACCAATATCGATGGTAGTGTCTAGATCTGATGATAGTGTCCATAACCAGATAAGTGCAATTTTTAGAATCTGATAACTAATTAAGAATATTAATCATGCATAGTTTACATATGTTTCTAGTTTAGATCTACCTACACATAGCAAACCATCTATGTTCTAGTATTTATTATTTATTTCAATATATTTTAATAGTTGTACTTTACTATTTTTAGCAATCTCATTTTTATAAATTCAAAATATTATTTACTCTCAAGTCTTCTATTAATTGACCTGCTATAGATTAATTTATCACCTTTGTTCTTGCACTACTTATATAATCTTAACCTTATATTCACCCATATAAAATTTAGGGTTAAACATTCTAGTGAACCCATCCTTTGTATTTGAACCAAACCCCAAATTCTACTAGAGTTTCTCCTTTCAAAAAAGTTTATTTTCATATTTCTATATTTTATTTTTTAGATATGAATTTATTTTCATGGGCATATCTTAAGGAATGCTTCTTTATATTTTTTCCATATGCCTTTTATTATTCTCCTATGTGGTTATGTCCAAAATTATAACCCTCATCATGGATGCTTTTATTTATAACCATAAAAACCCTCATCCTTTTGATATTTTGTTTAATCTTTCTAATGATTAATAGATTACTTATAAGGATCTTATGGCTAATAAAAATTGTAATAAATAGTTTTCCTCTATAACAACTTCTTACAATTACAACAATGAAAATTACATTAATTAAAATATAAAAATTGATCAATATGGTGACATTGATGGCATAAATCCTTATTCCCCCTATGATTATGATTATGATTCCACATATTTTGAGGAGGAATGTGAGGATCCTAATTTTCTTTTCTCTCCTACATTTTGTGTTTCTAATTCTAATGATGAAGACTTGACCATAATAAAAATAAATCAAAATGTACACCTTCATTATTCACTGATGAGCTTGGTATAAAGAATTAATGTTTACCTTCTTTATAAAATATTGAAAATATTATTGAAGATTCGATAAATTCTTTAGTCCATGCAAATTCAAATAGTGAAGATAATTTTATTCCCATCATTTTAAGTTGGAAGGATGAAAATAATAATGCATTTTAAAATAATGTAAATGCATGCTCTTATACCCTTATTCCAATTCAAGATAAATACCAAAGCACATTTATCAAAGGTTTCCTAATGAAAGCATTTCCTAGGTCAAGTAGTAATCATTAAATTTAAGATGAAAATGTTAGTTATGATAATGTTACTCTCTCACATGATAATAATATATGAAAAATAGAAAGTGATATTTCACCTTCCATCCCTTCCTTCTTTGAATTCTAAAATTAAAGTGAAACTTGAATTTTCCCTTTCTATGGTGATGGTTCAAGTAAAATATAAACTATTTTTATTTCTCCCTCTTTTAAATTTTTTGCTAAAAAACATGTGCCATTCTTCAATAGAGAAAATGAAGTCACATCCCCTATTATTATTGTATGTAATGAAATTAAATATAGCCTAACACCTTGCCAAGATAGTGGTATTAATCTTTGTGACATCCAAAATGGCATCATGACCTCTCTTGACTCATCATGTCAAATGGATGTTCCTTTACCTAATATTTCCAAACCATGTGGTGATCCTTCCTTAGAATGAAAGGATGATGGTCAAGATATTATTATTCCTATGTTTTATGTGGATGGTAAATTACAACCTATATGCATATATCCAACCTCTTTACCAATTCCTCCTAGTGGCATTCTATCTATGATGATTACTATAGGAGACCTTCAAAGTCAAATGAATATTCTTAAGTTTCAAATGTCCTCTCATGAGGATACCCTTAATGATAATATCCTATAAGACCAAGCCCTTACATGGGATATATTTTATCATCCTTATCCTTCCAATTTTTTCATGCCTATCTTTTCTTCCTTAAATGATCAAGGAGATCTTGCTAGTCATTTGAAATAATATATGCACTCTTTTGACCATTGGGCTAAAGATGGATGCTTGCTACTTAAATATTTACATATAAGCTTAATTAGAGAAGCTATAAATTAGTTATATATCATTATATATGGTTCCTTATCAATATTTAAAAAAATTAAAGATGTATTCTTATTAAATTTCCATAAGCATAATTTACCATAGCTACCATTGGACCATTGGTAAGCCTTAACTCAAAATGAGGATGATACTATTCAAGACTATGCTATTAGATTTAAGGATATCTTGTATTCATTTAAATACACCCCCTCAAATTTATAAGTATAATTCATATTTAGTAGGGGTCTTATTTATCCACTTAGATAAGGAGCATTACACAAGCCCTTTACTTATTTTAATACTTTATATTAGGATGTGCATAAATATGCATGTTCCCTCAAATTTAGAAGTATAATTCATATTTAGTAGGGGTATTATTTCTCCACTTATAAAAATAAAATTAAAAAATCCCTTTAATTATTTTGATACCTTACATTGGGATATGTATAAATACCAATATTGAATCACTTGTTTCTTCACTTAAAGGCAAACATGTTACAAACAATTCCTACAAAGCAAAACAACAAAATAAAAAGGGTCATGAGCCACCTCAAATACCTTATTATAAATTAGAAGTACACACCAAGGAATAAATAATAAAAGTTTTACATAAACTAAATAAATATACATACATAATACCTCTTATAGTTAAAACCTATACGTTTACTAATAGATAACCACTTCAGTTTGATTAGCAGAGAGATAGACCACATGACATATTGCATACACTATTGAATAAATGGTTGATTACTCTTCCTCCAAATTACTACCATCCACCACGCATATTTTAAAATTTAAAAATAAAACCCTTTAACACTTACCATGGTATTAATGGACATCATGATAATGATTATTTAGCATTAAGGGAAAAGATTTCAAAATATGCAGATCAAGGGATTATTGCATTTACGAAAGACACATCAAGGAATCTTTTCCTTGCTTCTTATAGAGGTCATTTTAAGAGGGTCAAGACACCCCATTCCTCTCCTTTTAAGGAACATATGGTCCATCAGCCTTCACAAAAGTCAACCACTAGAATAAATCCATCTCCTAGTGTATCCTTTACTACAAACAATCTTTCCCATGTTGATCCTTCTAAGGAGACATTGGTTGATTGAATTATCACTAGAGGGACACATGGATAAGGCATTGAGGAAAACTTGTTAAATCCTACTCACATATATACATAATAGATTTGGGTGCCAAAACCAACACATAAATATATCAGTCAGATAAATACACTCGATACTTCTGTAGATGCACCAACTACATTGTTAGAACCAATAGTGATAAACTAGTTACCACTTGATCATTAAAGTCAAGATTTCTTATTCCCAACATGATTCTATTGTGTATAGTGACTACCTTAGTTATCACTAAATCAAAGTAAATGAACAACTATCAATACTTTACCACATAAGAAAATATCATATTTCAAACATGTTACATGAACAAAAGTATAGTATTTGTAATAGTATACATAAACTCTATGCAATAACTTACATAATTCATGGGTATATTAAATACATTCATACCAACAAGGTAGCCATAGTCTCCAGAATTATATATAAACATCCACTTGAATAAGAGAAGTTTATTCCTAGATAATTAATTATCAAACCTACTAAGGTCAATCCCCTAAAAAAGGGTAAGCAATAAGAAATAACCTTTCCTAGATGACCCATACTTGAGAGGCATTTGCACAAGAGACATCCACTCGATTCCATGAAATATTCATTTAATCTTACATAACATACTTAGTTACCTAGAGAAATTGAAATTAAACATGTTCAAATCATGACTACTCTAAATAAACCATAAATAATGAAAATATGGGTTCCATGAACCCATAATCCTACTATTATTTCTTCATGAACACATATCCTATTACACATATGTAGGATACCATAAATTCTACATATCAAAATATGAAACCTATGCACACTCTTTGGAAGTACCACCAGTTTCATATACCATATTATGAGCTTGGAGATACCTATGAGCATCCCTTCGATGGAATCATATGATATCCTTTTCCTTTCAAACATTTTAAAAATTAAAAAAATTAAATATTTCAAAAAATACAAAAAATATTCAAATAGATTAAGATATACAAAAATATTTAGCATCCCCAAACTTTATTAGCTCTGTAGCATCTATGTTATTTAATTTATGTTAATAGATAACATATAATTTTATTCCTATATACACATATGCTTTATGCATCTTTGAGTGTAATACATGCATACCCAAACACATGATATATACACTTCCAAATGTTGGAAATCTCTTCTACTTGCATCATATAATACATTGGGAACATCTGCCTTATTTGATCATGATTGATACATATTACATATCCTTTATGATAATTTATACATCATCATATTTGAGATTATATGCTAACACTTACACATGTCTATATCCATGCTCATATATTTCAAAATGTATTTGATATGTTATACTACATAATGTTTTTTATAACACACATATATAGGGAATAGTATAATATGCTAATGTTGGTTGCTTATAATTCATTTATTCACATTTTCACTTCCTTGAGTCTATTACATTGCTTGTTATTATATTACTTGTGAAACATTGGAATATGTTCCTATTACCAACCCAGATAACACCCAACTAAAATCAAACTACTCAAATCTGACTCATATTTGGATTAATATGGGAATGATCTAAGGCTATGGGATACCTATATCTAGATTAGACCTCTAGTTATGAGGCTAGCTCCTCTATATATATGGATTTAGGATCAATTACTAAACCTATTTGACATTGGGATGAAAAGGGTGAGGATGAAACTAAAAATGAAATCTATGCTATGATAGTGATGCTCCTAAATAGTTATTGATCTTTTGTAAACTTTGAAACTTAGGCACACATATGGATCAAGATAGAATAATTTGTTAACAAAAATCTCTCAGACCAGTCCTAAACATCAGTATTTAAAAAAAAATTTTGAAATAAGGTTTGCAAATTAAAGGTGTGTGAATGAAGGTCTCTAAAGACACTGCATACTCATATTATCCAACTCAATTTCTATTCATAACTCTTCAAATGCCCTGTAAAGGATGAAATCACAATAGTAGGTGAGGAAAAGACCTACAAAAGGAGATATTTATCACACTTATATGCAAAACAAAAATCAAAAGTACACACTACAACCATTAATTAATCTGCAAACAAACTCTCTTTATTGATTTTTGGTGCAAGTTACAATTTCTATATAATCTCTCTATACCAGCCTCAAGGATGTTGGAAAATGGATTAAAAGCCTCAATATATAACAAAATTAAAAATCTATAGCTAATGTGGAATAAAAGAGATAAGGATAAGTCATTTAGAGTTAACCCAAGATAATATCCTTTTACAAATATAAACAATAGTCTTCAATTTATCTTCTTTATCTCAAAATCCTTGCAAGAAGCTCTCTTTTGCATTGAAATGAAGATGGTGGGCCCTTTAAATTGTAAAATCTTTCCTTGTATGTATGCTATGCCATTATTTTGTTATCAACTCTATTTTAAGGTGAGATAAATATATGTGAATGTCCTCTTTTATATGAAGATCAAGAAATATGCGTAATGCTAGTTGTATACACCCTAAATTGGTCAAAAAACCACACATATCTTGTATTTTCATAGTCATTTCATAGAAGACTCTAACTAGAGAATATGAAATTTGTTCACATTTATCCATGTCTTTTATTTTACTCATCTTGGTCTTGTTTCATGCCTGAGTCACATTTTTCCCTATTCCTAGTCATCCTGAGCCTTTCAAATGGTCATTCCACCTCAACCAAGTTAGATTTCCCATGATTGTTCCATCACCCTAGGTCTCAATCCTATAGGATAGGAGTATTGGGATTAGACTACAGTGTTGGACCCTAGGGTGTCCATTTCCAATGCTCTTGTCCAATATCATTTTGAAGTCTAACAGTCAGTTTCCCTTACTTAATGAGTCCCAAACCCTTTCTTAGCTTCATCCTTAAGTTTTATAATGTTGAATAAATGTGAATAAAGTTATAAAATTCAAAAAAAAGAGTCTCTTTTATAAAATACTACACAAGGAATATTATATCTAACACTTACTACTTTGACACAATACATAATAAAAATTAGTCAATAGTATAGCTCAACATTCTGTATCACACATAAACTTGCATGATTGATCAAGGAAGGGCATAGGAAAAAGTTCATTCTTGAATATACCATGCATGTTTATTATCACATTCTCTAAGGGAGAAATACATTTTATTTGAGACCCTAGCATTGAGAGTTACTGTAGGTAATGATTAGGACAACAGGGGTTCTAGATCATGCGATCATACTTCCCCTAACCCAGTTTTTCCCCCTTATGATTTTAATGTATTTGTTTTTTCATGTGTGTAGATATACCCAAGGTTTGGATATTGAAATATACCTACAACAATCTCTATCAAAATTTATCCCCTAAAATTTTATATACAAGCTCACACAAAGATAGTATATAAAACCCAAAAAACTCAGGTCTCTGGGACAATATCGATAGAAAAGGACTATAGCATTAGACCCCAAGATGTCCTATTTTAGAACTCCTATCATTTCATAAAATAAAATATAGATCCAAATTATTGACATATTCCCTATCTTGCACCATAATTTTTAGCTCCTGAATCATTCATTACAACATGTTTTTTTAGATAAGTCTACTTCTTTCCCTATACAATTGATTTGATTAAATTGATGTAAATATATATTTTAATATATTTTTTCCCTTACTCTAGACCCTTTATTATTTAGGAACTAAAAACTAGTTTCCCAAAAATAATAAAACATTTGGTGAACCTGACTTACTTTGAACAAATCTAAAACCCTAGGTACACTTAGTTTTTCCTTCAAATTTTGTGCATAAAATTAATTTCAAATTTATTATTTTTGTATAAATTTTTTTCCACTAATTCTATTAAAATATTGTTTTATAATTTAAATTATTGCAATAATTTTAAAAAATTATAAAGCCCTAACCAAAAACCCTAGATTTTCAAACTAGGTCCTCAGACCGTAATCCTCCCTCCCTTACAATTTTTAGAAAAATATTCTAGGATTTTTGAAAATTGTTTGGAGTGTCAAAAATATTTTCAAAATATCAATATTAATAGTTATTTTGTGCAAAAATTAAATTTCAAAATTTTGATTTTGTATAAACTTTTATGAATTATCCTATTCAAAATTATTTTTAGAATTTAAATTATTACCATAATTTTCAAAAATTCTAAAAACCCAGCCCAAAACCCTAGATTTCCAAAATAGGTCCTCAAACCCCAAGTATTCCTTGTAATTTTTAGAAAAATATTTTGAATTTTTTTTAAATTATTGAGATTGTCAAAAATATTTTAAAAATATCTATGTTAGTAGTTATTTTTGCATTTATTTGCTTAATAGTACTTTTAAATGTTCTCTTTGGTGAAAGAAATAAAATGGCCACTAAGGTAATTCTTCCCTCTCATCCCATAGATCAATTTATAATTTTTTTCTCATAATTATGATAATGAATGGACAAATTTGCAAAATTGCACATTAGCTAAAAATGTGGAAAATGATTTTATTTACAATGAAGATAATTACTATTATTGTAATGAGGAATATGATGATACACGTGAAAGTTATTGTGAATAAAAATTAGATGCATCTTCTTCTCTCAAACCTATCTCTTTTATTCCCTCTTCTAAAGAAAATAATTTTGATAAATGGGAAAGATACTTTTCACCTCATTCCCCTATGCACAATGCACAAAATGAACAAATTAGTCATACACCTCCAAGTGAACCTCTTATTGGTGATACTTTGAGTCCATTTGAACCTAATATTTCTCTCTCTTTTGCTACTTCTATGTTTAAAATACAATAATATAAACACAATAAAATCAAATTACCAATGCATAGTTTAAATGATGCATCTCATGCTCTCAAATCTACTTTATCAAAAGAATGTCTAAATGATAACTCTCTTACTCTTAATTCTCATATTTAAAATTAAAATAATGTATACACTCCATCTATGGATAAAATAGATGCACATTAACATGATAATTTATTACATATTAGAAAATAATTAAATTCTTCTCTTACAGCTCTCCCTAGTGATAATGGAAGTATAATGAGTATGACAGTGAACATGCAAATGAATATGAAAATGAGAGTGACTATGAATAGTATTTTATCTATGATAATGCATGGAATAATGATTATTCTTATGTACATAGTGAAGAATAAAATGCATCTCATGTTTCTAACTCTTCTCACACTCTTCTTCTCAAACATAATGCACTATCAAATATTGTTTCTACTTCTATGTATGATTATATTTAAAATAATTCACATGTTAATGATAAAATCACATCCTCTACTCAATTAGAATGTGATTCAATAAAACATAAATATACCAATGAATCTCCCAAGCCACCCCATAATATAGTAGAACCCAGCTCTCACTCTTCACCTAAAGAGAATGGTAGCCCACATCCCTCTAGTAAGGTCTAAGTTACCATTAATTCCAAGGTTCAAGTGAGTACACCCCCTCTTTATGATCTAATTGCTAAATGTAGCATTCCCATGGCTAAAATTAATGATCAAAATCAGCAATTAAATGAACCACTTAAAGATGCTAACATACCATCCTAGGAGATTATTTATTTGATGCATGCAGTTGGTGAATTACAACACCAAGTACATCTCCTTACCTTGGAAAAAAAGGCTTATAATTCTTGGATGGATGCCAATGATTTACATGGTAACCCTCTTTTGAATACATTTGTAAAATATTCATTGCCTAAGCATTTTTGGATACCATCATTGCCTCACTTTGATGGAACCAAAGATCCATTCGTACACCTTCAAGCTTTTTGTATGGCTTTGCCATCTCATATGAGTCCTTTGATTCTACTAAAATTGTTCTAGAAAACATTAGTGGGGGAAGCACATAATTGGTTCTTTCATATACTCCCAATTAGTTCCTTACACACATATGATGACTTAGAGGAGGAATTTCTTAGATATTACATATCA
The DNA here is from genome assembly GCA_037957365.1 of Torreya grandis. Taxonomy (NCBI): domain Eukaryota; kingdom Viridiplantae; phylum Streptophyta; class Pinopsida; order Cupressales; family Taxaceae; genus Torreya; species Torreya grandis. The sequence goes on along the minus strand of JARHVA010002130.1, from coordinate 323,443 downwards.
AACATGGGTCCTCATATTACATATGAGAAACTTGCCACATTACATCAGAATACTTTAGAGCTAGTTAGTGATTACATCTTATGATTCAAGATGCATATGTTAAGATTGATCTATAAAATAAATTTTGTAGAGATTCAACATATCTTTATTAAGGGGCTTAGTCAACCTCTCCTTGAGTATCTATTATATCAGATAGAGTCCTCTTTAAGGAACTTATGCTATATAATTCTAGCCTTGGAAAAGAAATTAGGATTGATTGAGGCAGATTCAGTTGATCACATTACTCTAAATTTCATAGTAGTACATCCATCTATAGCTCTTAACACACATAATCCACCATGTACTAAACAAGATATGAGACCTCAACTAGAAAAGCAACCAATTAAGAACAAAGAGCTAGTTTCTAGAGAACAACCTACAATATGCACTACAGATAAAAACAACAAGGCACCCCTATAGTTAGATTGAGAGTAGGATAACCCATGTGTCATATTATCAACACTAATAGATAGGAGGTTAATCACACCACCTTATACTCATTGAAAAGATCCACATATCTTACATAGATAACCACATTGGCCCTTTTGTAACTATCATTAGATCTATGCACATAAAGATAATGATTATTATGGACTTAGGGATTGCATTAATAGATGTGTTGATAATGGCATCATAGAATTCACATAGGGGGAACCAAGATCTCCTCCATCATGGATTCCTAGACCTCATTCCTCTATGGAAGAGTCATCCTAGAATATTCCTTCACTAGAATCATCAGTTACTCAGCATGAGAGTAATTCAGCTTCTAGGATAGAGCCTCATAGGAGATCTCTTATTCCACCTATTTAAAAGGTTTGGAAACTAGTATAGTGAGAAAAACCTACACATAGCACTGTAGTCTGAGGAATATATAGTGTAGTTCCATATACATATCCAACACATTTAGAGCCACCATAACAAAGTACCACTCTAGAGAGATATTAACTATGGTCAAGTTTTTTTGGTCCTATCTCATGTAGCAACCTACTACAATTAAGATTAGATGAAACCACGCCAAATATTATTTCTCTAGAGAGATATTAACTATGGAAAATATTTTTGGGACCCATTTCACATAGTAACTTGATATGATTGAGATTAGATGAGCCACCATCATAGGTTTTAGCTCCATCTTTATCTATTATTCAGTCATATGCATCACAATAGAGGTCACATGGTACTATTTCACATAAAAATCCACTATGATTATGGATAATGAGCCTTCTTCATTGCCAATAGATTTAGTTGCACATCCAGTAAGGTTATATTTGGTAGAGTCTCCATGCATAACTACAATTAGTACACAATAAATAGTATAAAATACAACATATGTTCCTACACAACATGAGAAGTATGGGCACTTGTTCAATTGGCCATCAGGGTTTAGATAGATATACAACACACATTCATACTAAATCAGTTAATAGCTTCATTTCATGGGGAAACACTAGAGCTAAAGGATTAGCTAGCCTTTATATTTTTGAGCCACCTACTCAAAGAGATTAGACACACAATCTAAACATTGATTAGCACACACATGATTATATAACTTCACTTAGTGAGAAATGATGGAGCCAATGGGATAACCTTTGCATTCTTGAGCCACTTTTAGGGAATTTAGAACAAAATGCTCCCTTACATCCCCTTCTACTAACAACTAACATTACTATTTCTAAGTAACCATCCCTGGCTAAACCAAATTATCCAAATCTTGAGTTTACCAATATCCTATTTTGCCAATCTTAAACCAACTCACTTTATCAAAACAAATTACCAATTACAAAATCAATAATTATTTTACTTGCATATGATTACAAATCAAACCTATCATCACTCTTCTCAACATATTATGAATAATTAAATCACATCACAAATAACATTTTACCAAAACATATGCAAACTCAAAATCAATGCTAAACCAACCACTTCTAAATCAATCATTTACAAATTAATATACCAATATATTCTAAAATCCATAACACAATACACATGAGTCAAAATCAAAACCATATCCATATATACAATGAAGTTTTCAAAACATATACATCATATCAAATATAGTCAATCATGAATGGGCATCATGCCCTCACTCTCAGTCTCACTCTCCCCACTAGTACTGGTCCCATAATCCACTCTACCACTAGATGTACTCATACCTCCTTGAGATCTTGAATGCCTCTTATGATGACTCTCTTGCTCTAATAGCTAACCATGTTCCTCATACAAGTTTTCATATCTTAGTTAAATCTCCATGTACTCATCCATAATATTCATACTCACTAATCCAAAATCAGGTGGGGGCATCTTATGTCTATCTAGCTCAACCCTTAACTCATCTCTCTCTCCCATTGATCTAACATATGCAACTATTTCACCAATGATCACTATCACTTGCTCTATCAAACCCTCATCCACCACATCATTAGGAACATGCCATGTGAGCTCTTAGAGTGTCAACTCAATGATGGTCTCCTAGAACCCATAATATTCACCTCTTACCCCAACTTGTGCTTAGTCCTACACACCTCCCACTCCACTTACACATAAAGTACAACACTACATTATATATATACTTTTAAATCAAACTAAAGCACAAGAGTACACACAATTCAAATAAAATTGCTACTTACCTCCCATCATCATGATTAGTCCAAGTTCATTGTACTCAAGAGTACCCCCTCCATCAATATGATATAATGGAGCCCACCAATGCCTAGACCACCATGTAGTATATGCCTCTGAACATACTACATCATCTACATCTGGAATATCTATAGCATCATCTCATGCATCCAAAGGTAGTGGTGCTAACTCAGCCTCAGTAGGCCTCACATGATCTCCTACCCTTGTTGGTGCTTGTACACTCCTCGCCCACACCCATGCTATAGGGAACACATCTTGTGGTACCCCAAATTGTCTGGTCATATGGTCATACTAAAATTTATCATACACTCCAACTCAATGGTCATGTAACCAACAACTAACCCTCATATACTTCAACTACACTCCATTCTCAGCCCACCCAAGAAATCCTCTATAGGGCCTCCATATGATATTATGAGCCATAAATCTATCTAAAACTTATCTATAATGATCTATCTTAGGAGACTAGATAGCTAATGTACTCATCCACTACTCCTCAAATGGTTGTAGATGTGTCCACTCTATCCTAAGTAACCCAATTAGATGCATGATTGTAATGTGCTCATAAGCCCAACAATGTAATAAGGTAGCTACACTCACACCACCATTGAATGCCTCCCATGTAAACTTGTAAAGATCCCTATATAGATGGGCAAGCATAGTCTTACCCCATGAGAACATAGTTCCATACATCTCCACATTGTGAATGATCCTATGCATCTTATATGTAATTGATACCCCACTCCCATCCATAACAAAAAACAAAGCCAACAACATGGCAAACCACTTTTGTAGATGTGGAACACTAGACTATACTATAACTAATAGTAGTACATCACTATCACTACCTATTTGATGTATGTCGAAGGGCACACTATCAAAATATAAGGATGCATAATCAATAACATCAACACCGATGTCATCTTGTAATGTCACCCATCATCCACTAACTAGTAAATTAAAAAAATGATACACATCCTACAGAGTCATAGTAATCTCCCCTATAATAATGTAAAAAATATATGTATCTACATTCCACCTCTCACATAAGGTAGTAATCAAATACCTATCCCACTACACAATGCCTAGGTCAAACACATGACCCAACCCTACCTTATCCATGATAGCTCTCTCATTAGCAGACATTGGTAACATCCTCAATATCTCCATCACCTAACCTCTATGTAACTCTCTCATCCATACCTCACCCTAAAAACCACCAAAAAATAACATATATATCAGTCCACAATGCCAAATCAATAGCCAAGCAAAAACCATAGTAACTAAACAAAGTAGTAGCTCAGAAAATCCAACCTCTAGGACAATAGTGCTAGGTATATGACAACAACACTAGACAAGTGCATTGTAACCTAGACAATAATGTTGGAGCCTAGACAACAACATTGGATGTAGGATAGGAGTACTGGGATTATTCAAAATTTTCCTATGACTCTTAAAATAGCTATAAAATATCAAAAATAGGATTCTAAACAGGTAAAATTCAAGCATTTCAACTACTTACTAGGGTAACATCACCACTAGCCTAAACCTGAGCTACCCACTGCTCAAATTAGGTCATGGAAAGTGCTTATCTCCTTGGCATATATCTCACTCTAGAGGTCCAAATATCAAACTAGTCAATACACAAATGAATCAACAATCAATCCAATTTTTTATATCAAACAACTTTTTCATCCAAAGCAAAATACCATTTTGCCCATAACTAGAACCCTGTAACTCCATTTTTCAAACCATTTTCTTTCAAGGAATCATGAAAATGGTAAATTTGACATCAAATGAGATTAACTCTCTTACTACTCCATTTTCCCACTATAACACACACATCTCTATATTTCTATTACACCTAGACATACACCTTAATCATCACTAATCAAAACTTGTTCTAATTTCAATAACTAAATCTAATTAATCAAACAACCTCTTAATCAATTCAACACATACCAAATTTACATATATTCCTACAACACTAGTCATCAATTTTGCCTCAAACTCCTCTATCGCATGATCTCATCCCTATCCCCAAAAGGGGGGCATCATTCCTATTATTCCTATTCCTACGCTTACTCATCATGCTTATCCACTCTCATAGGTTGATACAACATGGTTTATACACATCCAATAGTTATATTATCAAATTTAGCTCAAATTAGTATAAATATATAGTGATTAAAATTACATGGGTCACTTATCATTACTCAAGACATTCAAAAGGATACACCTTCAATTTATAGATACATAAACTATTTAGATACAATGGTTTAGATTATATGGATCCACAATGATTTTTGTTTATAGGTACATAGACTATTCATACAATGGTTTATATTATATGGATTCATAGTGACTTTAATATAGATTCAAACTCAGATACCAGATTTGGGGACATGTACATTACTACATTTCTCACACATATAGCTTCATACAACATGAAATAGTTATAGGACTAGATAGAAAATTTTAGGCATAGTGTAGAGCATAGTCTTGTGATCTTTAGTTTTGGACATGGGTCATGGCATGATAGGTTATATCATATGTGGCTATACAAATTACTAGATTATACATATACACCACTCACATACCAGATTTGGGGGCATGGCACAAATGTTCATGTTCTTCATCATCCAAGATTATACATATTGGAATGGCAAGACATGACATTCTCTTCAAATACCTTTATTAGAGTTTTAGATTACACCTATTTGTACCCAAGTTATTGATCCAGGCAATAATTTAGGTGATAATTTGGGTGACAGCTCTACCCCAATTGATGATAGAACTTCTGGGAGCCATAACTTTTACACCATAGCTCCAATTGACTCACCGTTTGAACTGCTAGAAATATAAGAATGAGGATAACATGGTGAGATGGAATGGATATTTTCTCAATGTTTTTTGATGATTGAAAACCTAATGACAGTGTCCCAAATTTTAATTTTAGTAGTGTAATCTAAAAATAGTAAGTTTCTAAAAATAGTAATTCTTCAAATTCTGTATTATTTTAAATTATGGAAGTCAAACCACATAATATCACTCAATATTGGTGGCCTTCCACATCCTCCTCCTACTTTCAAAATGTGTATAAATGAAGATGTAACCAGAAATGGAAATCAAACATCTCTTCCTAGAGATAAGCGAATAGTTGTATTATGATCTTGAGTAATAAAACATCTCTTCTCAAAGAATTCATTGTTACTATGTTATTTTTATGTTCTTGAAATATCTGTCAATCAAAACTTATAACTTTTGGATCAGTAGTATCAGAGTGGTTTGTATTGAGAGTGTATGATCCTGAGGATGAGGTCAGGCTACAAGAAGCTTGGGTGGAAAACAATAGAGCTTCTAAACTATCCACCTATTTGATCCAAATGACTTAAAATGGAAGATGACACTGAGACATCTGATCCTTTCAAGGAAATGGTGAATGAAGCCCTCTAATGGGAAAAAACATAGATGCTACAACAATTTTTCCAAATTCTCCAAGAACTCTTGATGGGAAATTTTGGCTCCTCATTTACACTTCCTGGCTCCTCATCCATGGAACATCCTTTTAGTGCCCCAATACCCTTTAAGGTTTAGGTGAATTTTGATATTCCTTCATTTGAAGGCATAATCAATGCTGATGTAGTAGAAAATCTAATGGATCAATTATCTTCCTACTTCTCTATAAATAAATTCACCGATGGAGAAAAGATCACTTTTGCTCTTTTGAAAGCATCATTGCCCATGAAAAATTGGTGGGAAGTGTACAAAAAGAGGTTCAGTATAGATGAAATTGGCCTTGAGGTGGAACCTACCTAGGATGATTTCTTTGAAGTGTTAAAGGAAGAATACTATCCCATTGGAGTATATGATGATCTATACATATAGTGGCAACAATTTTTCCAAGGTAAGGACTAATTTGTTCAAGATTACACAAACATTTTTCATTCTCTATTTATAAGATTGGGCATCTAAGAAAGTGAGAAACATAAGACTCTCAAATATCATGGTGGGCTATAATGGTACTTATGAGGGGAAATAGAACTCTTCAATTTGGAAACCCTTGGTGAGGCATACAAGTTTGTAGTGAAGATTGAGCAGAAGCATGGAAGAAAGAATACAAAGAGTCAGCCTTCAAAATGGAAAAGTGATAAGGAAGGTCAAACACAAGGCTAAAATTAGAAGCAAAAGTATTTTCAAGATAAAAAACCCCAGAAGGGGAAGGCTGGAAAATGGTGTGATTACCACAAAACTAGAAATCACTCTAAAGAAGAATGTCGAGTCACTAAGTCACTGATTTTTGAGTCATAATACTCGACATCTACTACTCTATCTCATAAATAACCTATAGTCAAAGAGGATGAAGAAGATATTATAGATGTTGAGCCTGATACCATCATCACTTCATCATAGATCTATGAGAAAAGGCCAGATGACAAGGAAAGATTATTTCACTCCAAATTATGGGTAAAAGGTAAGCCTCTACATTTCATTCTTGATAGTGGGAGTCAAAAGAATTTAATCTCTACTAAAGTTGTGAAAAGTCTAAATATATCCATGAATCCTCACCCAAAGCCATATAATATTAGATGGTTGAGCCCAGGGTGAGACCTCCATGTCACCCATCAGTGTCATCTTTCATATGCAATAAAACCTTTCCAAGATGAAGTCTTGTGTGATGTGTTCAATCTATATGTTTGTGATGTACCCCTTGGTCAGCCATTCATGTATGATTGATATGGAATCTATGAATCATGAACATGAATAATCAACCTCACTCTTGGAATGCAGTGCTACAGGGTACTAGAGGTACCACCTCCCACATCTGTCTCTTTGATCAATGCCAAGTAATGTAAGAGTTTGGTGGAGAAGACAAAGCAATTTGTTCTCATGGTGGTCAAACCATAGAAATCCAAAAAGCCCAATTTCGTAGTCTTGAATCCAAAATTAACACAATAAAAAAAGTAGATGGGACAAATCACAAGAGAATATGATGACTTATTCAAGTCACCCATAAGAGTTCCACTACATTGCTAGGTAAAACATTCTATCGATTTGATCCCAGGATTACCTTTGCCTAATAGTCCTTTGTATCATAGATCAATTTTAGATAATGATGAGATAAAAATATAGATTCAAGAATTGATCTAAAAGGGTCACATCAGGCCAAGCTCTTCACCCTGTGGCAGCCCAATTGTCTTACCACCAAAGAAAGATGGAACATGGAGGCTTTGCATTGACTATCGAGCCCTGAATAAAATCACTATGAAGAATGACTACCCCCTCCTCAGGATTGATGACCTGCTAGACCAACTCTAAGGTGTGAAGTTATTCATGAAAAGTGATCTAAAATTTGGCTATCACAAAATTCCCATTGATCCCACTAATGTCTAAAAGACTACATTCAAATATAAGTAGGGGTCCTTTGAATGGTTGGTTATGCCTTTTGGCTTAACTAACACACATATAACCTTCATGAGGATGATGGATGACATCTTAAGACCCTTCACCAAATCATTCATGGTTGTCTACCTAGATGACATACTCATCTATAGCAAAACATGGGAGGAACATATGCAACATATTTGTAAGGTGCTTCAAACTCTTCAGGAGCACAAGTTGTATGAAAATCTTGACAAATGCAAATTCAGGATGAAAAATTTTTAGTACAGTAAGTACATTATGAATGAGGAAGGGGTCCATGTTGATCCAAAAAATATTTGGGTTATTCAAGAATGGCCTACACCAAGGACCCTCACATAACTTCATAGCTTCTTGTGTCTTGCAAAGTTCTATCATAGGTTTATTCTTGGATTTTCACATGTTGCTTGGTTACTAACCCAAGTGACTAAAGGAGGAGCTAAAGATACATTTTAGTGGGGTTAAATACAACAAAGGGCATTTAAGAATTTGGAGAATAGAATTTTCTCAGCCCCTATTCTTTCCTTGCCAGATTTGCATCAACCTTTTGAGTTGATGATAGATGCATCTGAATATACCATGGGAGCTGTCATCATGTAACATGGCCATCCTATTGCATATCATACTGAAACTTTCAATGATACAATTAAGAAATATCTGACATATGATAAATATCTCTATACCATTATGCAATCCTATAAATAATGGAAATACTACATCTTGGGGAAAGAGATAGTCATCCAAACTGACCATAGACCATTGGAATTCATCCAGACATAGAGCAAACTATGAAATAAGAGGCACCAAAAGTGGGTCACATATATATAGCAATTACATATAATAATCAAATATAAAAAGGGGAGCTCAAATACAACCATATATTGTCTAAGCCACCCACCAATTACTAAACTCACAGTAGTTCTTGACCTATGTAGACATGAGACTGCCACTTGGGTTACTCTGTATAAAGTAGATCTTACCTTTGCTAATACATATCAGGTACTTAAAAAGGTAAACATGTTTTTGATTTCTATTTTCAAGATAATGTCCTTTATCATATGGGGCACATTTATGTTCCAATTGTAGAGTAATAGAAGATGATATGGGAAGCATATTTTAATAGGATAGCTAGACACTTTGGTGTAGAAAAGACATTGGTAGTTCTTCAAAAACACTTCTACTAGCTCCATATGCAAAAGGATGTGGAAAGGTATCTCAAATATTACACCCCATGTGTGATAGCCAATCAAAAAAATAGGAATCAAAGATTTTACACACCATTTCCAAAACAAACCAAGCCTTGGGAATCTGTCTCAATGGATTTTCTCTTAGGTTTGCCCACTTCAAAACATGACAAGGGCTGTATTTTTGTTGTAGTTGATCATTTAAAAAAAATGGCTATCATGATTGCTTATAAGAAAAATGTATCTACTATATAAACTGCTCAACTATATTTTAGTCATGTATGGCTCCATTTTGGTCTCCCCAAGTCCATTGTCTCAGATCAATATAATAGGTTCTTGAGCATCTTCTGGTCCACTATATGGAAGATGATGGATACCAAGCTAATGAAGTCCACAACCTTCCATTCATAGATTGATGGTTAGATAGAGGTGGTGAACCAATTGATTATTCACATGATTTAGATGTATCACTCCAAACATCCATGCACATGGGATGAGGGGCTTCTTTTCATACAACATGGATACAATCAGTCCTTACACAACTTGACCAAGCACAATCCATTCCAAGTATGCTTTAGGTTCCAACCCATGACACCAATTGATATAGTTATTCCATTCTCCACCATATAATACATGCCTCATGGAAGATCTTGTTGGGAGGAGGATGGATGACCGGAAGCTCACAATTTGATTACCAAACCAAGCAACTTAATATGCAGAAATTAACCAGATTCACCAAGTAACTAGAATTCAGAATAACACAGAATATGAGAGACAATACCAAATTGTATTAACACTTTATACAGAAAAGAATACAATAAAGAAGATGCCACTTCTTCTCCACCACCTTACAGAGGTTTCCCACACCTCAAGTGAACAGTAATTCTTCTCCCCAAAGCTCTCCCTCTCACAGGTCCCAACACCCAACTCAAAATACAGAGTTGGTGTTCACCTCCCGTGCTCCACGCACACCACAAGTGCTCCACGCACTCCACAAGCACTCCACGTGCTCCACAAGTACTCAAGGTACTTCAAGTAGATCTCCCATGAATCTGCAACAACCTGCAATTCAACAGACCATACTTATGGAAGGAACTCCCTTGCCTTCCTCTTGCTCTATCCGAGTACACACCTGTACTCCAAGTAGATCCTGCCTGATACTGCTCCCTGTAGTGTTGCTGTCTGTATGACCTTGCACACCTGCAAATCAAGCAATGGTTCTAATCACCTGTGAACCTCGACCTTGCACACACATACCCCTGCAGATCAACGATCTTACTTACCATGTAGATCTCCTATATAGGCCATGCAACTGTGACCAAGATCCTACACTCTTGAAGAACCCAGCTGGCTCTCCAATCCAGCACCAACACACCTGGTACTGTGGCACTAGGAGGAACGCACCATAGCTCTACCTCACACACAGAAGGAGCTTATAATTATGCTCTCTTACTCCCTAGCACAGTTTTCCAATACAACCATGAGTCTATTATATAGATCTCATCCAAACAATGATTAGACATCTAATTACCATAATTAGATCCGCAGCTATGAGTCTAAAATTAGCTTTCATCATGCAAACTCTTGGTTCGTTAGCTCACTGCCCATAATTAACTTGCAGTCGAACTACACAGGCGACCGACGTCGGTCCCTGTCTGCCTGGGGTCACCGACGCCGGCCGATATATGACCGACGTCGGTTGCCTTCCTGTCTTACCCTACCGACGTCGGTTGGCCAGACCAACGCCAAACACATCTGACACTTAGCAACTCATTCTGCAACCTCCTCCATGTCTGCATCAGTGAAGCTTTTAGCTCCACAATCCTAACAATCTCCCACTTGGAGATAAACAGCTGCACTGTACCTGTACCTGTACTCCATCTAATCTGTTTCCTGGTTTGTATCCCTCTTCAAGCTCCCACCTGAAGACAACCCACCACACATCCCGTGGTGTACCACCTGTCATCCGAGTAACCTGCCACATCCGAACCTACAAATACATGTAGTGAAGTCCTGACCCTGCATAGCAACACCTGCTGCCGGTCCCTCTCAAGTACCTGAGAATCCACTTCCCCGAATTGGCTCCTAACTCTCTGACAGCTCCCACTGCATGGGAATACTCAGGTCTATACCAGACCTCATGTGATTTCGGACACTGTACCTGTCCAGCCCTTAGTGTGCTCCGGCTCTGCAACCTGAACCTCACCAACACCTGATTCACATCAGCTCCCACTTGAGACAAAATCAACCTGTGATCTCCATGCCTCCCATGTCAAAGAATTCTGCTGCTCCAAACTCCTCATGACATGCCACTGAACTAATCTTACCCTTAGCTCAGCAAAACCCTGTATGTACACCCCTGCTAGCTAGCATACTATCCACATACAGCTACAGAATGATGTCGCGACTCATCATCCCCCTGGTAAGTCAAACCACAGTAGTTACCCTGACATTGACTGAAGCCATGCTCCATCCTCCACCTGTCAAAACCTGTACCACTGTCCTGCAGCTCCACAAGACCATATACCCGGTCTTCCGTCTCACGTATCCGTTCTCTCTATTCTTCTACTAAGGTATCCATTCGTCTCTGTGCTTTCATACCTACTGGCAACTCCACCAAGACACACCTGTCTGGTTCTCCTCCAAGGAATCACATCCTCATCCATGCCAAGCTCACACCTGTTTCCTGGATCCTTCCTGCTCTACAATCAGCAACATGTATAAAGAAGAGGAACAATGAATTTGAGGGCCTACTTACGCCTTCAGTCCTCCGTATGGGTGTTTGAGACTCCTTGACAACATGCTGTCCACCCAAAATTCGTTACAGTGACCGACCTCGGTCACCCCACAGTCTGCATCCGACCGACGTTGGTTCCATGCGTCTGTACCTGACTACCAACCTGCCTGCGCTGGTGTCCCTACTGCCGACGTCGGTCCTTCTAACCGACATCAGTCTTACCTGCTGCCGACGTCGGTCTCCTGACCGACGTCGGTCTTACCCTGCCTGACATCGCCGGCTTCGGTCTACACATGACCGACATCGGCACCTGTCTGTTCGACGCCGGTTCCTCCTGACCGACATCGGTACCTGTGTTCACCTGTGAGTGATGACTTTTTACCCGTGAGCTTCTTTGAATCAATATCCATGTCCAAACTGCCCTGCTCAGAAGTATCCAGCCACATCCACTGGGTTCTGTCCGCCATCTCCTCCATAAACACCAAGGCTTTCCAGTTCTTAAGCCTGTCAAATATATCTGTCTTCCACTTAAGAACATGCATCTCCTTCCTGCTCATGTGACCAAGCCTACAAAGCCACGTCTTCGCAACAAAAGAAGAATCAGTAATATAAACAAGTAGATAAAGGATACCTGTTTTCTTACCACCAGCTAATTCAAGTGCATCCGCTGTGAGAGTTCTTGTGCATCTCTCATCACCCAATCTTTCTGAAGAAATTAGCCATATCTCCAAACCTGGGACCTGCATGACCTTCATCAACACCTGTGTGTTGGCCGCCTGCAATTTCAGCTTCACTTCTCCTTTGCCAATCCTTTGGCAAGGCTCACCAGCTCCTCTACCTGGAACTGCATGGAAAGAGGTGACCGAATCTTTTATCCAAGATTCAACTTTATCCAAGAAACCTGCAAACACATCCTGTGCAACAACACCTGCTACATCTGTATCTTCAGTTTCTTCATGCTGATCTGTTACCAACCAACAATAATCTTTTACCTGCTCTTTCTTTCCATAGGACCATGAGTGACCATCTGTGCTTTTCAACTCCTCCATTCTTAGCTTACTTTGATCTACTGTTGCTCTACTCCCACTCGATCAGAAACCCCTGAGAGTGACCTGTAACCAAACACAAAACCTGCTTCCTCCAACCTCAGCTCAGATACCACTTGTTGGTATCAAGCTCAAGAACCTACAACCAAGGCTCTGATACCACTTGTTGGGAGGAGGATGGATGACCGGAAGCTCACAATTTGATTACCAAACCAAGCAACTTAATATGCGGAAATTAACCAGATTCACCAAGTAACTAGAATTCAGAATAACACAGAATATGAGAGACAATACCAAATTGTATTAACACTTTATACAGAAAAGAATACAATAAAGAAGATGCCACTTCTTCTCCACCACCTTACAGAGGTTTCCCACACCTCAAGTGAACAGTAATTCTTCTCCCCAAAGCTCTCCCTCTCACAGGTCCCAACACCCAACTCAAAATACAGAGTTGGTGTTCACCTCCCGTGCTCCACGCACACCACAAGTGCTCCACGCACTCCACAAGCACTCCACGTGCTCCACAAGTACTCAAGGTACTTCAAGTAGATCTCCCATGAATCTGCAACAACCTGCAATTCAACAGACCATACTTATGGAAGGAACTCCCTTGCCTTCCTCTTGCTCTATCCGAGTACACACCTGTACTCCAAGTAGATCCTGCCTGATACTGCTCCCTGTAGTGTTGCTGTCTGTATGACCTTGCACACCTGCAAATCAAGCAATGGTTCTAATCACCTGTGAACCTCGACCTTGCACACACATACCCCTATAGATCAACGATCTTACTTACCATGTAGATCTCCTATATAGGCCATGCAACTGTGACCAAGATCCTACACTCTTGAAGAACCCAGCTGGCTCTCCAATCCAGCACCAACACACCTGGTACTGTGGCACTAGGAGGAACGCACCATAGCTCTACCTCACACATAGAAGGAGCTTATAATTATGCTCTCTTACTCCCTAGCATAGTTTTCCAATACAACCATGAGTCTATTATATAGATCTCATCCAAACAATGATTAGACATCTAATTACCATAATTAGATCCGCAGCTATGAGTCTAAAATTAGCTTTCATCATGCAAACTCTTGGTTCGTTAGCTCACTGCCCGTAATTAACTCACAGTCGAACTACACAGGCGACCGACGTCGGTCCCTGTCTGCCTGGGGTCGCCGACGCCGGCCGATATATGACCGACGTCGGTTGCCTTCCTGTCTTACCCTGCCGACGCCGGTTGGCCAGACCAACGCCAAACACATCTGACACTTAGCAACTCATTCTGCAACCTCCTCCATGTCTGCATCAGTGAAGCTTTTAGCTCCACAATCCTAACAGATCTAAGCCAACAAAAGCAAAAAAGTTCATTGAACAAATGCAACACATCTAGTAGCAAGTTCATGACATCTTGGAGAAGATGAATCAAAAGTATAAGCAATGCCATGACAAACATAGAATTTCCCACCATTTTGCTATGGGTGACAAGGTTTGGTTATAGCTCAAAAAGTAATGACTTGTAGGCCCACACATAAAAATTTGGCCTCTACAATCTGGTCCCTACACCATCACTAAAAAATTTGGAGAAAATGCTTGAGTTGAACTTACCAGCCTACCTTGGTCTGCATATAATATTCAACATAAAACTCCTCAAACCATATAATCTACCTCTATTGAATAACTTAGTCATATAAAAACAAATATACATTGATGAGCTTGATCCATATAGTTTTTCTCTAGTGGAGGATGATTATATTGTGGACAGCTGGATGAAGACAATAAGAAGATGCTCTATTCTGCTTTAACAGGTGGTCAAAAGGGGCCAACTTAGCCACCAAGGTGAGTAGCTCATAGAGAATAAAATTAAGACACAATTGCCACACTTTATGAGGAATATTGATACAATGGGGACCATTTCTTCTCAAGGAGGGAGGAATGATCTAGGTAACAATTCAGGTGACAATTTGGGTGATGATTCTACCCGAATTGATGATGAAACTTCTAGGAGCCACAAATTTTGCACAGTAGCTCCAATTGACTTACCATTTGAACCATTGGAAAGATAAGAATGAGGAGAAAATGGTGAGATGGAATGGATCTCTACTCAATAGTTTTTTACCCCAAAAAACCCAATGGAATTACCCCAAATTTCAATTTTAGTAGTGCAATCTAGAAATAGTAAGTTTTTAAAAATAGTAATTCCTTGAATTCTGTATTGTTTTAAATCATGGAAGTCAAACCACTTAATCTACCTTGAGATTTGTGACCTTAAAAATCCTCCTCTTGATTTCAAAATGTGTATAAATGAAGATGTAACCCAAAATGGAAATCAGACATCTCTTCCCAGAGATAAACATATAGTTGTATTGCGATCTTGAGTAATAAAACATCTCTTCTCAGAGAATTCATTGTTACTATGTTATTTTTTTGTTCTTGAAATATCTGTCAATCAAAACTTTTGAGTTTTGACTTATTTATCACTATGTTATACCACATAGCTATATGTAGTGGATGATCTATTATATTACCTAGACCCAGACTATACAAGTTATGTGAGACATAGGGTAGACATTGGTATTAAGCCTCTGAGCACTTCTCAATTCTAGTTCATATTATTTAGAGTGGGGGAATGATATATTTTTCTCTTCATAGTATATAGATTATATACACACATTCTAGATTACATTAGTTTATGTGGGATAAAGGATAGACATTGGTTTTGGGCCTCTGAGCATTTCTAATTTTTAGTCAAATTCAACATAAGGGAAAGAATTACCCTTCTTCTCTATGTTACATGGATTCCATATTCAAATTTAGTATAGGTAGAATCCATTTCATATATTCATTTTTTCTTCAGGAACTATTCAACGTCCATCCACTTCCCTAGCTAGGAAGTGAGTTAGACCCTTTTTCCCCACATTCATTTCTACATAGGTAGGTTCAAGTACACATTTTTTTTCTTTCTTTTACTTTAGTACTTCATTTCATTGCACCACTAGATTAAAAGGGGGGTAAATGTATACACCCTAAATTGGTCAAGAAACCACACATATCTTGTCTTTTCATAGTCCTTTCATAGGAGAATCTGACTTGAGAATATGAGCTTTGTTCACATTTAGCCATGTCTTTTATTTTACTCATCTTGGTCTTGTTTCATGCTTGTGTCACATTTTGGCCTATTCCTAGTCATCCTAAGCCTTTAAAATGGTCATTCCACCTCATCTAGGTCAGATTTCCCATGCTTATTCCATCTTCTTAGGTCCTAAGACTATAGGACAAGAGTGGTGGGATTGGACTACAACATTAGACCCTAGGGTGTCCATTTCTAGCACTCCCATCCAATGTCATTTTGAACTCCAATGGTCAGTTTCCCAAACTTAATGAGTCCCAACCCATTTCTTAGATTCATCATTAAGTTTTCCAATTTTTTCCAAATGTGATTAAAGTTTCCAAATTCAAAACAAAGAGTCTCCTATATAAAGGACTACACAAGGCATTTTATATCTAACACTTACTAATTTGGCATAATACACAATAAAAATCAGTCAATAGTATAGCTCAAAATTATAAATCACACATAAAATTGCATGCTTGATCAAGGAAGGGCCTAGGAAAAAATTCATTCTTTCATCTACCATATATGTTGATTATGCATGTTTCCTAAGGAAAAATTACATTAAGGGTTAATATAGGCAATGATCAGGAAAACAAGGGTTCTAGATCATGTGATCATACTTTCCCTAACCCAATTTTTCCCCTTTATGTTTTTAATGTATTTATTATTCCATGTGTGTAGATAGGCCTAGGGTTTGGAGATTGAAATGGACCTACAACAAGCTCTATCAACATTCAACCCTTGAAATTTCATATATAGGTTCACACAGAGACAATGGACAAAAACCAAAAAACTCAAGTCTTTAGGACAATAGTAGAATAAAATGAATATAGCATCAGATCCTAGGGTGTCCTATTTTAGTGATCCTATCCTTTCATAAAATGAAAGATAGATCCAAATTCTTGACATCTTCCCTATCCTGCACCATTGTTTTCAGTTCCTAAATCGTTCATTATAACTTATTTTTCTAGATAAGTCTACTTCTTTTCCTATACAATTGATTTAATTAAATTGATGTAAATCTATATTTTATTTTATTTTCCCTATTACTCTATAACCTTTATTGTTTAGGAACTAAACGTTAGTTTCCCAAAAATAATAAAACACTAGTCAACTAGTCAACTAGAGTGATTGACACTTCAGGACTAGTTAACTCCATGTGAACCCTTTCTTTGTATGAATTGGCACTTTTGGACTTGAAAGTACATGCTATTTTCACTTTAAAAATAGATAAGTTGTGTGGAAACTTCATATGAACTACTTGATTAGTCCTTCAATGCCAATTTCACTTTTATTTCTTGATCAAATAGGCCTACTAGGCCAATTAGGCCTAGTAGCCTACTCTTTGCATTTTAAATCCATTATAAAATACATTAAAACCATGAAAACTAAAAAAATAATGAGTTTTAGACCTATAAAAACTCCTCACACCATGAGATAGGTATTATTGATGAAGAAACTCTTGCCATTCAATCATCATACTTTAGAGAAGGATATATACCAAGGGGAAGAGGCTTTAATGGATTCATGGGTAAGTGTTTCAAATATAATAAATTCATTGGTCATAGGTTTTGGGAGTGTATATAGGAATATAAATCTAGTGGTTTTAAAGCTAAAAGTAGAAACCAAGTGGTACAAGTAGAGGAGGAGTGTGGGTTCTCAATCTCACATAGATGATCCAGAAGTTGGTGAGTCTTTGTTGATGAGGAGAGTGTTGATCAAACCACCTAAGGATACAAAGTTTGCCCAAGAAATACCTTATTCAAGACAACATGTAAATTTCAAGGTAATTATTGTAAAATGGTGATTGATTTAGGTAGTACAAATAATCCAGTATTAGTTGAAATGGTAGAAAAGCTTAGTTTGAAGAGGTTACCACATCCAACTCCATATAAGGTTTCATAGCTTCAGAAGGGGAAGCAAGTTATTATAAATGAGCAATGTTGGATAAATTTTTAGATTATAAGATACCAAGATAAGGTACTATGTGACATAATACCAATAGATGTGTGCTATGTGCACTTAGGGAGACCTTGTTAGTATGATATGAGGACCATTCATGATGGAGAAAGATATACCTATACCTTTGAAAAATAAGGACATAAGCATACACTTGTACCATTGAATGAAGAGGATGAAACAAAAAAAATAGGTTCTAAGGTGATTTTGATAGGTGAGAAAGAGTTCATACAAAAAACAAGATGAGGTAAGCAATATGTCATTTTATCAGCAAAAAATAGAAGTTACAAATTCATAAATAACCTAATTTATCTTCAAAAATTCAATTTTTATCAAATGAACATTTGAATGAATTGTTTATGGATTTGTCTAATAAGTTGTATTCTATAATAATTATAGAGTATATTGAAGAGTTCATTGAGATTTTTAGTGCGTTAAACTAAATTTCCATGGATGGCAATACATGCAACAAACTACAAAGTGAGTAGTAAATAAATCAAAAGGATGAAGTTGTATTGAAAGACAATAATGAATATTTCAAGGTTGGAGAACCACATAATGAAGATAATGAATGATAAAATAGGTTCATAATGAAAGATAAGAATAGTGAGAAAATTAAATGTGAGGAAAAACCCATAGAATAAAACATCTTCATAAAAGAACCAATGAACATGGAAGTAAAGAAGAAAATAGTGATCCAAGTCCAAAATAATGTATATGAGGGAAAAAAATCCTCATAATTATTAAAATAAGGAAAAGTGAAAATTTGTTTGAGCATGTTCATAGGAACAAGACACTTATGAGTGATGAAGAGTATAAATAAGATCTTGGCATATACAATGAAGAATAAAATGATGTTCTAAAGTTCAGGAGGAATAAAGAGAGAGTGAACCAAGTAAAAGATTAAGATGGGCATCTCAAGGACCATTATGACAATAGAAATTATGAGTATATAAAATAATGGAGAAGTAAAAAGGAGTGGAACAATGACTAATATACATAAGTGGTTTTATTTAATGCATTTGTAGGTATAGTTGAAGAAGGTTTAGAGATGAGCAAATAAGAGATTGATCTCAAAGAAGAAAGATGCACACTTGAAGAGGATATAACATTATACTAATCCTTATCACTCCTAAGAATACCATGGGATACAAGAGGAATGGAGAGAAGAGAATGACTATTGAAGAGAAGGATAAGATACATGGAAGCAATAGTAGTAAAGGATGATTCATAAGAAGGAGCTCATGAAAGAGTTTTAAGGCCAGTAGTTTGATGTAAGGGCATCACTTAAGAACACTAGTTAGTCAAAATTTGGATTTTATTTGAGTCTTATGTGGTATATATAAATTATTTTCATAATATATAAGTGTTATATTAGCTTCAAATTTGAATTTGGTCCCATTTGATATTTTCTCACCAAATCTACCATTTCAAATATTTGAAATTCTTGCATTATTTTTATGGTCTAATTCATGTTTTTGTTAGAGTCTAAGGTTAGAATTTGGTTTATTTAGAATTATTTTATATATTATGAGGTTATTTTATTTATTTCCACCTTTTTAAGGTCATATTATCCATGTCTAACTTTGTATAACACCTAAGAAGGCTAGTCACCAAGAATGGGCATATGTTGAAGAGGATTAAGAAATAATTATAGAGTTTTTAGGAGTTATAAAATGTGATAATGGTGATAGGAGATAATTATTAGGCATGGAAAGAGGTGAAGTGCCTAGAGGAATCAAGAAAAGATACAAACTTTGAATAAAACCCTATATATTTGTAACGTTTTATGTATTCAAGTTATAACCTCAATGAAACCAATGGAGAAAAGAACAATATAGTGATATTTTTGTAAACTTCAATGAGATTCCTGGTATGTGATTTTAATTTTCATTATTTTTTTCTTGTTATAAATAATTGGGAAGGAAATTAAATGAAATTCTCAAGGTTTCAAGAAGAAACTACGTGTGTTAATGAAATTTTGTGTTGAATTGTTTGGTGTATGAACATGAATGAATGACATGATGTTTTAGAGAAGTATTATGAATCTCTCTCATACTCTTGGTATATGAATTTTTTTATATTTTTTATTTCCATTATATAGTTTGAGTTTTATTCATTAATCTATAGGTAAAATATAAGTCAAATAAGCTCTGAGAAATTTTGTGTTTTAGTACAGTCAAGAATAAAGACAAGTAAAAGGTCTCTTTTGGATCCAATTCAAGTACTTTGGGGTGTTAAAATATTTTGGTGAGATTATTTTTTTGTGAGGGGAAATTTTTTGAATGCTCATGAATCCTTGAAGATGGAAATATCTCATCCAAACATCAATTTATTTGTATATAGTCTTGTCCACTACCATTATATGCAAAGTCCAACCAGTAAGGGGACTTTATGAGTCTATTTCTAGTCTTGGTGAGTTTTATTTCAATTTATATAGTTTCACCATGATTTCACATAACATATCTAATATTTAGTATCATTTGAAACCATATAGAATTTAAAATTACTCTTTTCGTATCCTTTTGGGCTATTCAGACCTGTATAACCCTAAGTTAGGGTTTCAAATTAGAAACTTGATTATTGTACACTTCCACTAACTAAAATTATTTAAATTTTGTCATATGAGATGATTTGATGTGATTTCAAGGATTTATGAGTTTTTATAATGGTAAAATATGTAATAGTATAATAACTAAGCCTGAGTTAGTGAAGAGACCTAATTAGGACTAATTACAATAAGGACTTGTGAATCTGATTGATTTATCTTGAGAGTTTAGAACCCAAACTTTGTATGAAGTTGTGTGACCTTAATGGGTATTTAAAAATGAGTTCAGTTTCTCTCTAACCTTTGTGTTTGTATAAAAAAACTAGCTTTGTGATTTAGAAGGGTTATTAGAGAATAGTGCCAAGAAACAAATTTGCAAATTGATTTGATTAACTCTCTCCCTCTATATCACATACCTTCAAGAATGACTTGATTAAAACTTATGTCCTATATGAAAACATTGATTATAGGATATTCTAGTCTTGGTGAGTTTTCTTTCAATTCATATAGTTTCCCCATGATTGTGCATAGTCTATCTAATAGTTAGTAGTGTTTGAAACCATCTAGTTTTCAAAAATACTCATTTTGTAACCTCTCAAGCTATGTCAGACCTATATATCCCTAATTTAGGGTTTTAAATTAAAAACTTCATTATCATACACTTTCACCAAACAAAAGTCTATAAATTTTATCATTTGAGATGTTTTGATGTGCTTTCAAATATTTATGAGTTTCTGGAATAATACAATATGGAATAACATGATAACCAATCTTGAGTTAGTGAAGAGACCTAATTAGGCCTAACTATAATAAGGACTTGTGAATTTGATTGACTTCTCTTGAGATCTTAGACCCCAAACTTTGTATGATGTTGTGTCACCATAATTGGTATAAAAAAAATGAGTTTAGTTTTTCTCAAACCTTTATGTGTTGTCTAAACCAAATAGCTTTGTGATTTTGAAGGAATACTAGAGAAAAGTGCCAAATAACAAATTTATAAATTGATTTGATTAACTCTCTCCCTCTGCATCACATACCTATTAGCAATTTGGCCTCCCAAGGCCAAATGCCAACCCCTATAACCAAAAACTTTTCATAACACCCACCTAAGCCTCTACATGGTGATATATTTCATAATGATGTCTCCTAAACTGCTTATTGAAGTCATTAAATAGTATTAGAGGTGTCATGGAGTCTGCTTGTGATCATCATATCTCCTAGATGTCTTGGGTCATTAAGTGATTTGATAGATCATCATGATGTCACTAACTATCATATGCAGGGAGTAGGTCTCAATGTCTTGTCATTGTTATGTCTCTATTTAAATTTGTGTTAACTATCCTCATGATGTTTTAGTATGTTTGAATGTCTTAGTTCAAGGATTGCAGTGGTATTATGATCTAGAGTGCTTTAATGAAGATGGTTGAAGATAGTAACTAATGACTCACCATG
Organism: Torreya grandis; assembly: GCA_037957365.1. NCBI lineage: Eukaryota > Viridiplantae > Streptophyta > Pinopsida > Cupressales > Taxaceae > Torreya > Torreya grandis. The sequence goes on along the minus strand of JARHVA010002130.1, from coordinate 301,296 downwards.
ATATTTTCTAGTATATGCGATATATGCAAGGTATGGCTGAATATAATCTTTTAAAGGTGGTGAAGATACATAAAATCCTAATTCTAACTTTTAAGAAGGCTATAAGGTACTCTTTGTGATATTCATTGCCAAATCTTCTTTTGAGGCTATATGTATGTTATCTGAAAGAAAGGTTTTAGAATTAAAATGACAAATATTGACCTTAAAAGGTCAATAAATAGTCAATAATATATTTAATCACATTTATGGTCATTATATTAATTTAGTCAAATGGTTTTGTGCTTTGTAATTATCCACTCTACGAGTCTAGAACATTGTTTTGCCATTAAGAGAGTGCACATGTGTGAAAACATGCCCATTTTTCTCACCAAAACTTATTTATTGATTTGATATGCCATTTGAATTGGATTTTCCCTCATATTAACCTAAAATGGTAGTTTAAAACTAAAAATTGAGGAAATAGAGGAGAATTTGTAGGATTCAACAGTCTTTTTAGGTGGTATGGATCCATACAATACATATTTGCATAAAAGAAGTCATGAAAATGAAAGAGGGTTTTGTTACAGGTACATGGTGAATATATTATAGTGTCATAGGGTCTAAGAGGCCAAAAAACAATGTAATTTCCCTACTCAGTTCATTGGTAGACATTAGGAGCACTTCAGGTTTATTCTTAGTCTGTAAAGAGGAAATAGAAAGAAGATTCAAGCTCTTGGATAAAGGAACTAGACCTTATGACATTAAAATCATGGGTATTTATTTCTAGTTTAGTATTTTAAAATTTATGAACAAATTATAATAACTTAAGGAGTCTGGTCACCATTCACATTTGCACAAGGCAAAAGAAGTAGTATGGTTTTATTGAGTTTCTAATTGTTTTGGTTAAACTAATGATTATTATTGATTATTTGGGTCTTGAAGAGACTTTTCATGACTTCCTTATCATTTTTTTCCACACATGTAAGTTTATAAGGTTTAAAAACACCTAAAATTATAAATCTACAATCTACAGGTGGGGTTGAATAGTGGACGGTTCAATGATAGATCCAAGGATGTCAAGACACAATAAAATACTATATGAGATGTTTCATTCATGACCATATGTCCTTATTTATGTTTCTCAAAGTTTCATAAAAGTATAATAGCCTAGGAACCACCAATATATCCTCAACACTTTCATAGTCTCACTTAGAAGATGTTAAGGTTGTTTGTAGATTCATAGGTTTCTCTTTTCACTATGTATGCTTTACTAAGGATCTCCAAACTTCTGTATTTTATTAGACACATGTATAATATGTATAGGATATTTTTAGACTATCCTAATATTGGATTCATGATTATTTCCACCCCCTCATGTTTCATTCCATTTTCATAACTTTTACACTACTATTCAACCATTGTTGTGATCTTAATACTCCATTCATAGTTTTCATATATCCCATTATCATCACCACATACATGTCACTACTACTTATCCACATCTACATCATGAATCCAATGTTTTAGTATATTTTAGGGTTTTTAAGGATAATAATGGTCTTGAATTTGTGTTATATATCCTTAAAAACTACTAAAGGACTCGATATTCACCTATAACAAAGGTGAAAGTACAATCAAATATACTACATGAAAAGTGGTGTATATAGGAGGCTAGAAAAATGTCTCAATGAAAGAAGTTTAATTGAGCTACCTCTTAGGTTGTTTTCAATGGATAATGAGGTTAATAAACCATGTTATTGAACTTCTCAAGGTATTTTTATCTTATTTTGTATAAGCAACAATAGATCATCACCTACAGTCACATGCTAAAACATAGTCAGGCTATCTCTACAAAGTGAGTTTCTTATGTATTGGGATTAGAAAGGATAAGAATCATGGTTTTGAATGTTGTGATCAGAGTAAAAAAGTTCATAATTTTGGACCAAGGAGATGTAACCTACAGTCAGTCATGAACAATGACTCACACTCAATATCCCAGTTGTAACCTACATGTCTTTTGGAGAATCAACAAGTTTGTTCCAAAGAAAGAAGATAGAGTTTGTATGAGTTAAGAGTCATGAGTAAATTTAAAATACAAAAAAATTAAAGTATTTATAGGGTCATAATTTTAGTGATGAGGTATTATACCCAAAGGATACAACCAATGTGCATCTACAACCAGTCTATACGTTCACATAGTCAATGCATATAACTAGTCTTGGGGAAGTTTGAGGTTTTGAAGCCACTATAGGTGTAATTAGGCCTTAAAATTTGGTAATAATAGTTATTGTAACTTTATTATCATATTAATTCTATTTTAAAGGCTAGATAATTAGTGTAAACATTAACTATTTTGTCTCAGACATACCTTAGTTTGTTAACAACTAATAATGAAACCAAGTGAGTTATTTGGAGGTTTGAGAACAAGACATGAAGCTTATAATTCATAAAGGGGTCCTTAGGAAATAGTAGGTGAAGTTAAAATATTAAAATAGGGTTTATTACTAGTCCTTATAAGGATATCTCAGTATTTCTTATTTACATAGCTTAGGAGCATTGAGAGCCTAATAAGCCTACATAGGCCTATTAGGCCTAGATAGACCTAAACACGATTATGACTAAAATAAATACATTTTGATTATTTTAAGGATTGGTTAAGAGATAATGGAATCATAAGAAGGTTTAATTATGACATAAAACTTAGGTAAAGTAGGAAAAGGTGCCAAACCTAGCCCAAGGGTTACATGGACATGATTTTTGCCAAATCCTAAGACTATTTTACAAGAGTATGTAGGAACAAAGTTGAGGGAGAGTTTAGACTAAGGGTGTTATTTAAATTAGAGGTGTGTTTTATAATTTTATAACCCCAAAAATTCCATAGTGGATAGAGAAAGGCATATTCAAACCTCATATCATTATCAATCACTTAGGCTAGTAGTAAGACCTATCGACAACCACATGAAACAATGAAAATAGGGTTGGAGTTTGAACACTTGAAGGTAAGAAAAAAATAGGTGATAAAGGGGTTATTGTGATGATATTGATTCCATAAAACCCTATATAGGCCATTTAAACCTTAACACTTAGTATTAGGCCTTTTAGGCCTAAAAGCCATGCTTAAGCCTCAAGCTCTAGCATCACACTTGAGACACTCTCTAACTCTCATACGAAAAATGACATAATTATGAGGTGTTAGATGAAGAATTAGGTCCTATGGAGAAGTTTTAAATTAAGGGAAAGTATAAAAGGTCAATTTTAGTCTTCAATAACCTCCTCAAGTCACACATTCTAGGCAACCAACTTTGATCCATAATTTCAAATGTATGGATCTCTCACCACAGAATGACTCAAGAAAAATGCCCCTAGGAGAAGTTGGGAACCCATATGTACTTAAAATACATAGATAAGAGGGTTATTTTTAGGATCATAGGTTTATGAATCATTGCTAAGATGAAAACCATGCCTAGAAGGCTTGCAAAGGATTATAGTTCTACCAGCTTGCACTTGTTGGAACACAACTAGATATTGAGAGGGGGGTGAATCAATATATCAATTAACTTAGTCCTTTTAAAATAATTCAAATTAGATTGAAACTATATGCAGATATCACACACACAAAAAACCATAACATAAGATATACCATGGAAAACCCAATAAGGGAAAAACCACCATGAGAATAGTTGCTATAAACTACCATTCTAATCTAACCTCATAATAAAGAACCTCACTAGTTATAATGCTTAAGGAAACCAATCCTAAAGAGACACCAATCCCCTAATTTAAGAGCTTCAACTCTAAGGAAGCACCCACTCCCTAATCTGAGCACCAACTCAACTTGTCTGATGGCACCAACTAATCATATCTATAATGGATCTACAATTCTAGATTACAACATAGTGTTTTATTGTTTTTTAGAATAGTGGAGTTTTATTCCTAATTAATAAATAGATCTAGAGTAAAGTAAATTAGTAAATAACATGTAATAATTAAGTCACTAATTTATGTAAATAGATTATATTTTTGCCTTTTCTAAAAATAGTAATAAATGAGAAAAAAATATGACTTAGCTTATTCTGAGCTATCCGGTCTGAGACAGGGCCTAAGAATTTAGGTACAAGACTAGGACAATGTCAAAAATAGGTTCCTAAACTTCATTTTATAATTAGATAGGAGTGATGAAAGTGGAAGACCCTAATATTTTGTGCTATAGTCCTTTTCCAATGTTATTGTCTAGGTGATATGAGTTTTCTAAGATCTGCTTGGTAGGTCTATATTACCCTTTCAATGAAATATCAAAGTTCATAAGTTTGCAGAGCTTGCTGTGCATATATTTTAATCTTCAAAATACCTAGGATCTCTTTATGCTTAAATGTAAAATGAAATTTGGGAAAGAGAGAGAATGGGTTAGTGTGTAAAGGATACTCTAGATGCACTTCACACCCTATGTGTAGGCATGCTACCTACATACCAATACTCTGAGGAGGGATCAAGATAATGTAGTTCTCCCATTGGAGTGCTTGGTGTCATTGTGTATGAAATTGAAACTAGATGTGAAATTGGGTGTCCTTTAGATGGCTAGGGACTGGTGTAAGGGTTTGAATAAGCTTGGAATAATATTTGAAGGTTGTATGTAGAGAATAAGGAAAAGTGCTTGAGTTTACTTACTTGTATTCTTGCTTCTCTCTTGTAAATGAGTGCCAACCATTATAAATGGACTTTGAATGGACTTTTACAGTGAATCTAATGATCATGGGTTAAATGAATTCATGTTAGGCCAACATGAATTAAGACAAGGATTTGGGAAAATATGACCATTGGGACCAAAAGTACATTTGGATAACAGTATCAAAAATATGACACCTTAGGTTTGAATGATCTTGTCCAAGTTGGGTGCTATTGTCTAGAGGGAATGAGACATAGGGGGATGGATTTGGGCCTAAAAGAGATACTTAGGTCTATAAGGGTTAAGTCTAAAAGCTTATGGATGACTGGGAATTGATGAAAGAAAAGGCTATAAGGGTTGTGCAAGCAAGTTGGAGGACATATGGATTGGGTGTCATTAGCCACACTCAAGTAACTAAATTTCACAAAGCAAAATACTAGGATAAAGGAAAGTAGAAAGCATACTTGAACTTACCTATAAGGGAAAAGCTCATGAAGCTATGTGGTATTGGATGTGCATAAAGAGAGCATTCTGTGAAGTGTGAATCTGTAATGAAAAACATAGAGTAGATCAGTTCTTATTAAATACACTATATCTAAAATAAGAATGTATAAAGCTGGGTAAGATAAAGAGGAAGATAAAGGAATGAATACACCTCACTGGGTACATGAACCAATATAAAACCTATTATGATGCTAGATTGTGCTAGATGATGCTGGATATGTGTTGAATCAAGAGTAATATCATGAATGGAGCTGAGTGCTCAATTCCCTAGAAGGTGGATTAAAAATGCAAAGGCAGGCCTTTTGGCTTGATCATCACCAACTAAGTGAAGTTAATCAATCATGCATGTGCTAATTTATGTTTGGACTATGTGTCTAATCCCTCTAAATAGGTGGCTCAAGAATACAAAGGATGGCCCTTTGGCTCCATTGTTATGCTATGAATTGAAGTTATGAAGTGATACTAATATAAAATAGATGTGATATGAGATGGCTCATGGAGCTCATGGATGCTCTAAAAATATGACAATATGGCATGGATAGCCAAATGTATGCTTGAAACTAGGCCACTCTTAGCTATTTTGAAAGATAGAGGTTAGGCTTGTATGAAAGCCACTCTCATATTGAGGCGATATGCTTATGTGAAAGGCAACTTGGAAACTTAGGTACTTGAGAAGTTAAACTTGTATGAAATTTCAACTTGAAAATGATGCTAACCACTTGTAGATGGAGTAAGGCACACAACTATTGAGAATGCCTGGGTAATAAACTAGACTTGGAAACAAAAGAAGACCAATATGCCATATGTATTACCCCTAATCACTGGTGTTTGAAACATGGATTTTGATCTAGAAGTTATGTCAACTACATAATTTGAAACTAGAAGTGAGAGCCATCATGTAATGCATTATACCCCCTTATATATAGATTTTCTAAGAAAACTATATTGAAACTGCTGATTTTGTCTAATCCAAACCCTAAATTTCCAAATTAGATCCTCAAACCCCAAGCCTTCCTCCCTTACAATTTTTAGAAAAATATTTTGTAATTTTTACAAATTATTTAGAGTGTCAAAAATATTTTCAAATTCTTTATGTTAATAGTTATTATTGAATTTATTTGCTTAATAGTACTTTTTGTAGTTGAGCCTAAAATTTTTGCCTGTTACTAGAAAACTTGGGTGTTTTTTTGCTTAGACAAGAGTGGTAAAATGAGGACACCCTTGTGTTTAGCACTACTATCTATTTTTGGCACTATTAGCCTATGTTGAAACTCGTTATTAATCTAGAATTGTCACTATTTTTTTATTCTATTCTAATTGGTTTGACCTTTGGATTCTAAATTGGGTGATCTAAATGCTAATTTTTTTACTACTAGGATCTTTGATCTCTATGAAAAAAACCCCTATTTGTTGCCCCCTCCTTTGAGGGTAAGAATTATGAATTTTTAATGACTACCCTCAGAAGAAAGAGTCTTGCAAATGTGTTATGATGTATAGATACATGATATAACAATGATATTTAACAAGATATCTCTAGATATACAAATGTTTGTATTGAGAGTTTTTTAGATCAATAGGGGTATGCCTAGATAGATATAATAATGTAAAAGCATGTGCAATGTATTGAACTAGAAATATTATATGTTAGTTTGTAGTTATTAGTTGTTAGTTTGAGGGATGGAGGATGATATCCATCATGGCATCCAAGAAAGCAAGGTAAATGCATGATATGGATCATGGCATTGTAAACATAGAAAAATCAATCAAGCAACAAGCATATAAATCAAGAAGCAAGAAGCATACAAGGATGGCCAGGGGGCCATGCAAATAAGGGACATGGGCATATGTCACTTAAACTAGAAATCAAACATACAAGGCATGTTCAAATTACACATACACTTATAATTTGAAATAATCAAATATTGTCACATAGAAGAGTTCACATGAGGGACACTAGGAAATATCTGAAGGTACGCATATAAGAAGCAAAACTAGAACTAGAAATGCAATCACACAAGCTACACTAAGCAAGGAATGAAAGCATGTAAACCGGAAATATAAACACATCCAACTAATCAAATCAAGAGTGAAAGTATTTAATACATGTTAGTACAAGAATAGGTATATGCTAAGAGATACACAAATGATAGATACTAGTGAAATGTTGATATAGTAATCTATGTAATTTAGTAAGTAATGTACATCAATATGATAACTTAGAGTGTGTAGTATAGGATTGACATAACCTAGATGGCACAGTCATGTAGAAGATGCCCCCAATGGGTATGTATATTGATGTGTGTCTTGAATGTATAAGTAGGAATGCCCCCTCAATGGGTAGAGTGAAGCAATCAAGTAGTTGTATGCCATTTCACACTCAAAAGAGATTAAGTGAAGCATGTTAATATAGATAAATCAACATACAATAACATGAAATAGAAAATCTAAGTCTTAGCATGATAGTATTAATGTTAAGCATGGATGATGCATACAATTAAAATGTTTTTGGTATTTTGATATATTTAAATGTTTTTGTATTTTGAAATTTTTATATTGTTTTTGTGTTTTGATATAAGCTAAGTATAAGATAAAATGGGAAGAAATGATACTAACCAATGAGTCTCAGATGAGACCCCCTGTCATGGTGTCCTGTATCAAACAAATGAATCATGCGTGATTATGAAGCATGAGGGAATGACTATGAATATGACTCTAAATATCTAGATTGATTACATGTATCTTAAAAATCATAATAACCTATATTATTCCACTCATTATAATCATCTTGATTTTGAACCAATGGAATGATAGTGTTGGATTTTGTTGTATATAGATCTTTTCCTTTTATAAACTGTGTCTATGAATGCTTTACCTTAAGATGTTCAATAAATCCCAAACCTTGGTGATAGACATTATCAACTACTAGAATAGTAGTAGTGATGATCCAAAACTCAGAAGCTTTGGTTGAAAGATAATTCAAGAAAAAAGAACAACACAATAATAATATTGTTATCTCTGAGAAGAGATGTTTTATTCATCAAAATTTGCAGATCTAAACATATGCTTATCTCTGAAAATATATGTCTAATTTCCCTTTTAGGTTACATCTTGATTTATACACATTTTGAAGGTAGGAGGAGGATGTGGAAGGTCACCAATCTCAAGGGAGATCAAGTGGTTTGACTTCCATGATTTACAACAATATATAATCTGAGGAATTACTATTTTTAGAAACTTACTATTTTTAGACTGCACTACTAAAATTAAAATTTAGGGCACTTCCATTGGGGTTTTAGGGGTCAAAATACATCAAAAAAAGCTCCATGCCATCTCACCACATTTTCCTCATTCTTATCTTTCCAACAATTCAAACAACGAGTTGATAGGAGCTACGGTGCAAAAGTTATGGCTCCTTGAAGTTCTGTCATTAATTGGGGTAGAACCATCACCTGAATTATCACCTAAAATATTGCTCAGATCATTATTCCCTCCTTGAGAATCAATGGTCCCCATTGCATCAAGATTTTTCATCAAGTGTGGAAGTTGTGTTTTGATTTGATTTTTAATGCATACTTGGAATGGACTGTGCTTTATGGAGCTGTGCAGGGCCTAATTGTCCACCATTTCTATCTAACCATTAGTCTATGGATGGAAGGCTATGAACTTCTTTAGCTTGTTATCTATTTGCTTTTGTTGTTTCATTTTTTATGTAGTCAGGGATACAACATCAGCCCTTTTGGATTCCTATGGCTTGACCACCATGAGAATGAATTTATTGGCACTAATCAGGGAGATAGATGTAGGTGGTGGTACCTCTGGTACCCTATAACACCGTGTTCCAAGAGTGAGGGTGATCCTTTGAGTTCTTGATTCATAGATGCCATGTTGATCATACCTAAATGGATGACCAAAGAGTACATCACAAATATCTAGATTGACCACATCACATAAGATCTCATCTTGGAAAGGTTTTATTGCACATGAGAGAAGACATTGGTGGGTGACACAGAGGTTTCTCTCTGGACTCAACCATCCAATACTATATTGCTTTGGGTGAGGCTTCATGGAAAAATTTAGGATTTTCACAACATTAATAGAGATTAAATTATTTTGACTTCCACTATAGAGAATGAAATGCAAAGGCTTACCTTTCACCCATAACTTAGAGTGAAATAACCTTTCCTTGTCATCTGGCCTTTCCTTGTGGGTCTATGATGAAGCAACGATGGCATTGGGCTTGACATATACAATCTCTTCTTCATCCTCTTCAATTATAGGTTGTGTATTAGGTAGAGTAATAGATGTTGATGATTATGACTTAGAAAGTAGGGACTTGATGGCTCAACATTATTATTTAGAGTGTGTTCCATATTTGTGGTAATCACACCATTTCTCAGTCTTCCCATTTGCTTTCAATTTTGGCCTCATGTTTGACCTCCTTTATCACTTTTCCATTTTGAAGGCTGACTCTTTGTATTCATTCTTCCATGCTTCTACTCAATCTTCACCATGAACTTGTATGCCTCACCAAGGGTTTCCAAATTAAATATTTCCATATCCCCCCATATATACCATTATAGTACACCATGATATTTGAGAACCTTATGTTTCTCACTTTTTTAGATTCCCAATCTTGCAGATAGAGAATAAAAAATGTCAGTGTAATCTTGAATAGACTATTTCTTACCTTGGAAAAGTTATTGCCACTCTATATACATATCATCATATGCTCTAATGGGGTATTATTCTTCCTTTAAAGCTTCTATGAAATCATCCCAGGTAGGTTCCACCTCAAGGCTAATATCATTCATACTGAATCTCTTCTTGTACACTTCCCACCAATTTTTGATAGGAAATGATGCTTTCAAAAGAGTAAAAGTGATCTTCTCTTTATCAATGAATTTATTTACCAAAATATATGAATACAATTGGTCCAACCAATTTTATACTACATCATCATTGATTTTTCCTTCAAATGTAGGGATATCAAAATTCACCTAAACCTTGAAGGGTGTTAGGGAAATAAAATGATGTGGGGATGCAGATGAGGAGCCAAAATTTTCCATGGAGATTTGTTAGATAATTTGGGTGAATTTTTGTATCATCTATGCTTACTACTATTGGAGGGATTCATTCACCATTTCCTTGAAAGGATCAGATGTCTCAGTGTTGTCTACCATTTGAGGTTGTTTGGAGTGAATAGGTGGATAGTTTGTTGGTTCTATTTTCCACCCAAGCTTCTTATAATCTAACCTCATCCTTGGGATCATACACTTTAAAGACAAACTAATCTGATACCACTGATCTAAAACTCATAATCTTTAGTTGAAAGATAATTCAAGAAATAAGAATAACACAATAACAATATTGCTATCTCTGAGAAGAGATGTTTTATTCATCAAAATTTGTATATCCAAACATATGCTTATCTTTGAGAAGAGATGTATAATTTCCATTTTGGGTTACATCTTCATTTATACACATTTTTAAGGTAGGAGGAGGATGTGGAAGGTCACCAATATTGAGGGAGATCAAGTGGTTTGACTTCCACGATTTACAACAATACAGAATTTGAGGAATTACTATTTTTAGACTACACTACTAAAATTGAATTTAGGGAACTTCCATTGGGTTTTTAGGGGTCAAAATCCATTGATTATATCTCCATGCCATATCACACATTTCACTCATTCTTATCTTTTTAATGGTTCAAACGGTGAGTTGATTGGATCTACGGTGTAAAAGTTATGGCTCCTAGAAATTCCATCATTAATTAGGGTAGAACTGTCACCCAAATTATTGCTTAAATCATTACCTGATCCAAAATTCAAAGTATTTTGATGAAATATAATTGAATAAATAAGAACAACACAATAACAATAATGCTATCTCTGAGAAAAGATGTTTTATTCATCAAATTTGTAGACCCAAACATATGCCTATCTCTGAGAAGAGATGTCTAATTTCCATTTTAGGTTACATATTCATTTATACACATTTTTAAGGTAGGAGGAGGATGTTTAAGGTCACCAATCTTGAGGGAGATTAAGTGGTTTGACTTCTATGATTTACAATAATACAAAATTTGAGGAATTATTATTTTTAGAAACTTACTATTTTTAGATTGCACTACTAAAATATAAATTTGGAGCACTTACATTGGGTTTTCAAGGGCCAAAATCCATTGAGAATAGATCTATGAAATCTCACCACATTCTCCATGTTCTTATATTTCTAATGGTTCAAATGGCGAGTTGATTGGAGCTATGGTGTAAAAGTTATGGCTCCTAAAAGTTCCATCATCAATTAGGGTAGAACCATCACCCAAATTATCACTTGAAATGTTGCTCAAATCATTACATGATCCAAAAATCAAAATATTTGGTTGAAATATAATTTAAGAAACAAGAACAACACAATAACAATAATTCTATCTTTGAGAAGAGATGTTTTATTCATCAAATTTATAGACTCAAACATATGCCTATCTCTAAGAAGAGATGTCTAATTTCCATTTCAAGTTACATATTAATTTATACACATTTTTAAGGTATGAGGAGAATGTTTAAGGTAACTAATATTGAGGGAGATTAAGTGGTTTGACTTCTATCATTTACAATAATACAAAATTCAAGGAATTACTATTTTTAGAAACTTACTATTTTTAGACTGCACTACTAAAATTGAAATTTAGGGCACTTCTATCAGGTTTTTAGAGATCAAAATCCGTTGAGAAAATATCAATTCCATCTCACCATGTTATCCTCATTATTAGCTTTCCAATGGTTGAAATGGGGAGTCAAACGGAGCTATGGTGTAAAAGTTATGGCTCCCAGAAGTCCTACCACCAATTGGGGTAGAACCATCACCCGAATTGTCACTTGGAATGTTGCCCGAATCATTTCTCCCTCCTTGAGAAGAAATGGTACCCATTGCATCAATATTTGTCATCAGGTGTTGTAGTTGTGTTTTTATTTGATTCTTGATGCATACTTGGAATGGACTATGCTTTATGGAGATATACTTTGTGGAGCTGTGTAGGGCTTGATTGTTTACCATTTCTATCTGACCATTAATCTATGGATGGGAGGCCATGAAATTATTCAACTTTTTATCTATTGGCTTCTATTTTTATATTTTTTGTGTAGTCAAGGATGCAACATCAGCCCTTTTGGATTCCTGTGGCTTGACCACCATGAGAATAAAATTCATAACACTAATCAGAGAGAGAGAGATGTAGAAGGTGGTACCTCTAGTACCCTATAACACTGTGTTCCAATAGTGAGAGTGATCCTTCAAATTCTTGATTCATAGATGCCATGTTGATCATACATGAATGGATGACCAAAGAGTACTTCACAAACATCCAGATTGACCACATCACATAAGACCTCATCTTGGAAAGGTTTTATTGCATATGAGAGAAGACATTGGTGGGTGACATGAAGGTTTCTCCCTATCCTCAAACATCCAATACTGTATGGCTTTGGGTGAGGCTTCATGGAAAAATTTAGGCTTTTCACAACATTAATAGAGATTAAATTCTTTTGACTCCCACTATCAAGAATGAAATGTAGAGGCTTACCTTTCACCCATAAATTAGAATGAAATAAACTTTCCTTGTCATCTAGCTACTCCTCATGGGTCTGTGATGAAGCAACTATGGCATCAAGCTCAACATCTACAATCTCTTTTTCATCCTTTTCAACTACAAGTTGTATATGAGGTAGATTAGTAGATGTTGAGGATTGTGACTCAGAAAGTAGGGACTTGATGGCTTGACATTCTTCTTTGGATGAGTTCTATATTTATGATAATCACACCATTTCCCAGTATTTCCTTCCTTTTTCTTCCAATTTTGGCCTCGTGTTTGACCTTCTTTATCACTTTTCCATTTTGAAGGATGAATCTTCATATTCATTCTTCCATTCTTCTGCTCAATCTTCACTATGAACTTGTACACCTCACCGAGTGTTTCCGAATTGAGGAGTTCCATTTCTCCCCATATATGCCATTGTAGTCCACCATGATATTTTATAACTTTGTGTTTCTCACTTTCTTGGATGCCCAATCTCGTAGATAGAGAATGAAAATTTTTAGTGTAATATTAAACAGACTATTCCTTACCTTGGTGAAGTTGTTGCCACTCAATATACAGATCTTCATATGCTCCAATGGGGTAGTATTCTTCCTTTACAACTTATATGAAATCATCCTAGGTAGGTTCCACCTCAAGGGCAATATCATTTGCATTGAATCTCTTTTTGTACACTTCCCACTAATTTTTGACAGGCAATGATGCTTTCAAAAGAGCAAAAGTGATATTTTCTTTATCAGTGAATTTATTTACAAAAAAATAAGATGAAAATTGATCCAACCAATTTTATAATGCATCAACATTGATTTTAACTTCAAATGTAGGGATATGAAAATTCACCTAAACCTTGAAGGGTGTTGGGGCACTAAAAGGATGTGGGGTTGTAGATGAGGAGCCAAAATTTCCCATCAAAATTTGTTGGAGAATTTAGGTGAATTATTGTAGCATCTGTGATTTTTGTTGTTGAAGGGCTTCATTCACTATTTCCTTAAAAGGATTGAATGTCTCAATGTTGTCTACCATTTGACCATTTGGAGCAAATAGGTGGATAATTGGCTAGCTCTATTTTCAACCCAAGCTTCCTGTAATCTGACCTCATCCTTAGGATCATACACTCTAAATATAAACTAATTTGATACCATTGATCCAAAAATCAAAAGCTTTGGTTGAAATATAATTCAAGAAACAAGAACAACATAATAACAATAATTCTATCTCTAAGAAGAGTTGTTTTATTCATCAAATTTGTAGACCCAAACATATGCCTATCTCTGAGAAGAGATGTCTGATTTCCATTTTGGATTACATCTTCATTTATACAAAATTTGAAGGTAGGAGGAGGATGTGTAAGGTCACCAATCTCAAGGAAGATTAAGTGGTTCAACTTCCATGATTTATAATAATAAATAATTTGAGGAATTACTATTTTTAGAAACTTACTATTTTTAGACTGCACAACTAAAATTGAAATTTGGCAAATGATACTAACTAATGAGTCTCAGATGAGACCCCCTATCATGGTGTCTTGTATTGAATAAATGAATCATGCGTGATTATGAAGCATGATGGAATGGCTGTGAATATGACTCTAAATATCTAGATTGATTGCATGTATCTTGGAAATCATAATAACCTGGATTGTTTCACTCATTATTATCATCTTGATTTTGAACCAATGGAATGATAGTGTTGGATTTTTTTGTATATAGATATTTTCCTTTTATAAATTGTGTTTGTGAATTCTTTACCTTAGGATGTTCAATAAATCCCAAACTTTGGTGACAAACATTATCAACTACTAGAATAGTAGTAGTGATGCCTTGAGCATGCTTGCCCAACCCTTGATCTTGATAATCAAACTATTGTAGATAATTTTGACTAAACCCATACTAATTTGAAGGTTGAGCCTCATTTTTGAGAGATAAATTTTCATCTTTTTCATGATTTACCTATGTTTATGGTGTTGTTTGTTGCTCTGATTTTGCTTTTGGATCTTTGGTTGTTCTGAGTTATGCTTTGGTAACCACTTTTGTACTATTTCTAAATTTGACCCTTTGTTAATGTGTTCTTGTGTCACTGTGGATTGCTTGATTTATTTACCTTGTATAAGATATTCATTAGTAATTATCTATTATATATGTTGTTTCAATACCAAACATGAATCTGTATGATGCCCATGCATTTTATGATATGCATAATAATATCTGGATCTTCTCACTGGATATAGAGGAGGTAATTTGATCAACTTAGATTTAATCATTTCCCTTAGTACCTCACTTGAAATCTTATTTGATCATTGAATTCTTGTTGAATCACTAATTTTAGAGTTACTTTTTTGTAATTTATTATTTTGATATGTAACATTGCTTACAACCAATTTCTAGGTGAAGGTGTATATACATGATTGACACTAGGGTGCCTTTAAGGCTTTTACATTATGATCTAATTTTCCAATGTTATGGTATTTTCATGTAATAGCTAATTTTTCATGTTTAAATATAAAAGTAACTTTCTCATACTGGTGATTTGATCCCTTAGAGTCTCACAAGTGCAAACCTTAGTTTGTTTCAATTTAACATGTAAGCACATATGCTAAGGATGGCTTGAAGAAGCTATAGGCTGAATATATACATTAGGAACAACAATATAGGCTACCTCACCTTTTGGAGGGGTGATAACATGGACCCAGTTAGAGGTAAATTAGCTATCACCCTCTTGAGGGAGAGGAGGAGAAGGGATTTCTTTCCTCTACATGAAATATGACATTGAAACAAGAGTAGCCAAAGAGGCATAAACATCTAGGTAGAAACCATGTATATGGGATAAAATGCATATAAGTGGATTTATAAGTTTTATAGCATTATTATTATAAAGAACATTCCATAAGAGATATATCAAACAAGGGATAGAGAGTATTTATTTGTGCATGAATGCATACAAAATTTTGACATGAATCATAAAATTTCTAACATGTTCAACATGATAGCTTGAAATTTTTTCCATATGAGTGATAGAAATTAAAGGATAAAGATCATGAATTTTTGCATCAAGGCATACAAATTATTGACATGCAACATAACATTTCAAATGCATTTATAAAAATGGAGTTGGTAATTATTTTGTATGAGCCAAAGAGAATATGCAAAAATAATTTTGAAATTTTGTGCTTTTTTGGCAATGAGTTTTGTGATATCATCCCATATAATGAAACATAAGCATGAAATGCAAAGGATGAAGCTTTGTACTGACATATGATATACTTCATCATTCATGTACATGATGGGGCATATTATGGTTTCCTTATTATTTTAAATAAATCTAGATTTTTTTTTTTGAACATGAGAGAGGAGAGGCTGAGCGCGATGACTGTGGCTGGAGAAGGGCACGCGGGCGTTCCGCCGATTGGTGAGCCATCGGCAAACCCCAGGGAGGAGGCTGCGCCACTTGGGGATAACAATGAAGGTTTGAAGTCTTTTTATTCTAGTGAGAGAGTAAAGTTGAGTAAAGTCAATGGGTGCCTACTGAGAAGGCAGGACCGGCCTGTTCTGGTCATACCTCAAGAGACAATCCAGGAGGATATCAAATACCATTCTTCACACACCTTGATCTGTAAATTTCTGGGAATACGCATCCCTCAGGCAGCGCTGGAAGCATGGATTAGGCACTCTTGGGCAGTAAATGGGGACTTTGACATTATGTTAGCAGGGAATAACTACTTTATGGTGAGTTTCTCTTCTGTGACAGACCGTAATCGTATTTTTGAAGGTGGACCTTACTTCTATGAAAGAGTAGGACTGTTCCTCAAACCATGGCATTCTGGGTTTAATACGGCTGAGGAATTGCCAGCGTGTGTTCCGGTTTGGGTGCACCTTCCACGGCTGCCGTTGGAATTCTGGAGGGAGGATATTCTCAGACAGATAGCGGCTATGTTGGGCACACCGACAGCGATAGCCCACCAATCTCTGGACAGGAAATTCATCACTTATGCTCGAGTCTGTGTGGACATGGATTTGAACAAGCCTCTTCCGGATTCAGTGGAAATTTGTCTGGGATCACTGAAATGGATTCAACAGATTGACTATGAATCCATCCCATTCAGATGTAGAATTTGCCATGTTTATGGACATTTGCACCGGCAGTGCCCCCACGCTGCCAAAGACCAAGGCCCATTGTCAGATTCTGCAATGCCTCCTACTACCTTGGGTGGTATGGGGGTTGGGAGTGTAGGCCAAAATGATAAAGCAAAAACCCAACCGGACAGGGTGAGTAAAGGGAAAAATTCAGCAGTGGGGAATTTGGTGCAGGGCTCAGCTGAGTTCTTCAGTGAGGGAATGGATGAATTCGTGCCAGTATGAAAGCGTACTAGAGGCTAAGGGCAACGAAGAGGATTGGGGGAGAGGCAGAGTGATCAGGGATTTAACAGGTTTGAAGCCCTTGATAACATGCTCATAGAGGAGGGCTTTTCGGTGCAGGACCTTGGCAATGAGGTGGAACAGCAGAACCAAGGCCCAATACTTTTAACCGGAGTTGATAGGATGGACCAAACGCTGATGGAGGACTCTCTGAGATTGGAGGCAGGGCAGCCAGCTGATTTGCAGGAGTTGAAGGAGAAAGAAGTGAGATGGGCAGATTTAGTAAAGGAAGGAGAGCCAGCAAGAAAAGATAAGAGTCCAGCTTTGGCCCTGGGTTTGGTGCAAAAACAATTCAAAAAGGCCACTTCATCAGCTGCCCCTAAAGTGGGGAGAAGAAAAGACCAGGACAAACTCAAAATTACAGGTGATTTATTGGTGGAATCTGGGGTTGTTAAGACCTTGGAGGAGCATTTTCCCCAATCCACCCAATGATTGTGTTATCTTGGAATGCAAGGGGACTGAATAGCTGCCCCAGACAAAAAGCTATTCGTAGATTGGTGTGGGAGCACTCACCGGACATTTTTTGTATACAGGAGACTAAACTTTCCATGGAGTCTCTATTTGCTTGTATGCCAAACATTTGGAATAATGGGCAATGGCAATGTATAGGTGCTAGAGGTAGTTCGGGAGGACTAGCTATGGGATGGAATCAGAGGAAAATTCTGCCATTACATTGGATTTCTAATATTTCGGCTTTGTCAATGACAGCCTCATCTTTGGAAACAGGTGAATTGTGCTTGGTTACTACTGTGTATGCCCCAGGAGATCTTGAGGGACAACAACAGCTTTGGGCGCATATCCACTATGTTCGCCAATGTTTTCCGTTCTTGCCATGGATTGTTGCAGGCGACTTCAATGCAATAATGAGCCTGGAGGAGAAGAGAGGTGGGATTAACCGCTTAAGCCCCTCTTCGGAGTGTTTACGCCATAATGCTGCAGCTCTTCGTATCATGGATGTGAAACCTGCAAATGGGCTTTTTACTTGGAGCAACCGAAGATCAGGTAATGCGGCCATTTCTAAACGCCTTGATAGATTTTTAGTTTCATGTTTTTGGCAGTCTAGTGCTTTCACTCTCACCTGTGAAATTTTGGATTGGAGGGGTTCGGACCACTGGCCTATCAAACTTTCTATTGGTCAGATTTGTGGTCCTAAAAAGCCTCCATTTAAATTCTGGTTGATGTGGATCCGTGACCCCTCCCTGCATGATCTCATAAAACAATGGTGGAGACAAGGAGGTCCTGCTTTTGGAACAGCCATGTATTCCTTTCTGAAAAAGCTACAATTTGTCAAAAGGAAATTGTAGATTTGGAATAGGAACTGTTTCGGGAACTTACAGGATATGAAGAGGAGAATGCAAGACCAGCTGGACGGCATAACTAGGCATATAAGAGATTATGGCCTCTCGGAGGACCTTCGCCTGGAGGAATCTAGAGATGCAAAAGAACTGGCTGAGTGGGAGCTTCGAGAGGAGATTTTTTGGAAGCAGAAGGCACGCATTGAGTGGCTTCAAGAGGGAGATAGAAATATGGCCTTTTTCCACAGATCTGTTCAAGGAAGAAGAAATGGTAACTTTATTACCTCTCTTGTTGCACAGGATGGGACACACCTTTCTTCCTCTCAGGATATTAGAAGAGAAGCGGTTCGATACTTCTCTAAGCTCTTTGTTAGTGAACCACTGTGGGATGAAAGGGCAGAAAATGAGGTGCTATCCTGCATTCCGTCCTTGGTGGATGACAGAATGAATGAAGATCTTATGAGGCCAGTCGGAGTGGAGGAAGTGGAGGAAGCTTTGTTCAGCATGAAGAGAGGCAAGGCCCCTGGACCTGATGGATTTCTTGCTGATTTTTTTCAAGAATACTGGGATATAATTAAGCAAGATTTATTGAGTGTCATACAGGAATCCTATTCAAGCAAGGAAATGCTTAGAGCTTTAAATGCTACTTTCTTGGTGCTTATCCCAAAGAAGGAGCAGGCAAATAAGCTTGAGATGTTCAGGCCAATTGCGCTTTGCAATGTAGTGTATAAAATAATCACTAAGCTTATAGCGCAAAGACTGAAAGTAATCCTTCCCAATCTTATTTCTGAGGAGCAAGGAGGTTTTGTTGCCGGCAGACAAATTTTAGATGGAGTGGTGATAGCTTCTGAAGCTATCCACTCTATGAGTATTTCACAAGAGAGAGCGATGTTTATTAAGCTTGATCTTGTGAAAGCCTATGACAGAGTTAGCTGGAGATTTTTACGGAAAATTTTGGAGGCCTTTGGTTTCAAGCAAAACTGGATTAGCTAGGTGTTCAGTTGTGTTGCCACGCCTTCCTTCTCTGTCCTTGTTAATGGTGAGCCTACGGAACTGTTTAGAGCCGACAGAGGTCTCCGTCAAGGAGATCCTCTCTCCCCTTATCTGTTTATTATCATGGCCGAAGGGTTTGGGTGGCTCTTCAGGAGTCGAGTCTCCCAGAACCTGATACAGGGTTGGAAATGGGAAGGGGAGCTTGCCACCCTGTCCCATCTACAATTCGTTGATGACACTATCTTGGCAGGTAAAGCTCGGATAAAGGAGGCGAAAGCTTTTTGAGCTACTCTGGATAACTATCTGGCAGCTTCTGGACAGCGGATTAATGAGCAAAAATCTTCTATTGTCTTCTTTAACACCCCTGAGTCTATTCAGAGGAGGATTGCTGCTACTCTCCGGTTTCAGATTCACACATTACCGGTGGTTTATTTAGGGGTTCCTATTGTGGTGGGAAGACAACCAAGGATATTTTGGCAAAATATTCTGGATAAACTGAGACAGAAGGTAAGTCATTGGACTTATAGATGGCTTTCTACTACTGGAAGAGTTACTTTGCTTCAATCTGTTATCCAAGCTCTGCCTATATACCGCTGCATGGTTCAAAGTGCGCCGGTCTATTTTTTAAAGGAGTATGATGCGCTCTCTAGGAGGTTCTTGTGGAGTGGCAATCTTCAGAATTCCAAGTGGAGTCTCATCAACTGGGACACGGTTTGCAGTCCAAAGAAAGAAGGCGGCCTGGGCCTGCGGTCGGCCATGTTAGCTAACCAAGCACTTGCGGCCAAACTCTACTGGCGGTGGTGCACGCACTTTTCTTCCTGGTGGGCCCGAATCTTGACTGCCAAATATCTCCCAGGCATAAATCTTCATGACATAGCTAGAATTCCTGTTGAGGGGAAAGGATCGATGATTTGGAGTACCCTCAAGCTTGGAGCGCATTTGGTTAAAAATGGTCTTTTTTGGGTTTGTAACAGTGGTTCGGAGGCCTTATTCTGGGAAGACTCCTGGGATGGTGAGCCACCTTTGCTTCACTCACATCCTCACCTGCATTCTCTTGTGGACTCCTTTCAGGTTGCTGGGTGGAATACCGTGTTATATTACAAGGAGCCTTATAATATGGGAACGAGCGTTGGATACAGGTGGAAACATTCCTCTGATTGGCCGCCTGGAGGATCGGATGAGGAGAGAATAGTCTTATCTCAGATTTTGGAGACCAGAAGGTGTAGTGCGTTGCAAGGCCCTGATACTCTTGCTTGGAGTGGTGATGTTACGGGACAGTATTCTGTGGCTGCAGGATACAGGAACCTGACTGAGCAAACGAGGGAGGTTGGTCAGTTTCAGTGGGGTAAGTATATTTGGAATCGATGGGCTTGACCCAAATGCAATTTTTTCTTTGGTTGCTCACACACAAGAGATGTCTCACCTGGGACAATCTCCAGAGGAGGGGCTTTCAGGGACCTTCTATGTGCTCTTTGTGTTATAACAGTGAGGAAACTGGAGTCCATCTCTTTTTCCAATGCTCTTTTGCTATTCAAGTTTGGCACCTATGGTGGAGGGCGTGGAATGTTCCTTGTAGGCACGTTTCCAATCTCAATCAGTTCTGGTCTAGGTTGGGTGAAGCTCCAATTAAAAACACCCTGTTTCAGAATGCCTGGGCGGTGGGCCACTCCTTCATTCTGTGGCACCTGTGGCTTGAAAGGAACCGACGTATCTTCAGGGGAGAGAGGCTGGAGTTGAGTCTGTTGTGGCTCAAAATTACCAACGCACTCCAAGAGACCTTGTCAGCTAGAGGCGCGACGGCTTCTGATGATGTTATTGGAGCAGAGACTGTTTGGACGTGCCTGGGAGTTAGTTTAACCGCTGCTGGAACGATTTTGGATGGCAGTAGCTTGGCGAATGGGAGGAAGAGACAGGTTCAGCCTGTCAATAGAGCTGGCAGCTGGACGCCACCTGTGGTTGGGGTGGTTAAAATAAATACTGATGGATCCTCTCGTGGCAACCCAGGTTTGGCTGGAATTGGAGGAATTGGGCGTGATTGCTCAGGTAACATTCAATTTGTTTTTTCCATTTACAGAGGCTGTCATACGAATAATCAGATGGAGGCCGAAGCTATTCTGGAGGCTGTGAAATTTTTTTGTGTTTACGGTCATCTCAATGTCATTTGTGAGTCGGATTCTCAAGTTATAATTAATCTGTTAAATAAGGATAATCATGATAGGATTGAGTGGAATTTAAGAGTCATTGTTCAATAGATTAGGCAATTTAGTCAGTCCTTAAAGTCGATTTCCTTTCAACACATCCCACGGGAGTGGAATGGTGTGGCGGACATGCTGGCCAAGTGGGCCTCAGAGAATGGGACTTCTTGGAATATCACGGAGATGAATAGGCTTCCCGCGAATATGTGTCATGAGCTGGTCCAAATGGTGGATCAGGAGAAAATCTTGTAATTGTTTTCTTCCTTGGTTCTTAATAAATTTTTACCCCTTTTGAGTCAAAAAAAAAAAAAATCTAAGCAAAGTTTGTAAATAAATGAGCATCATTTTTGTAATTTGGCTATGGATGTAAGGTGATACCTCAAGAAGCAAAGTAGGAGCTAGTATCTGCAACTAGGGATATTGAATGAATTTTTGTTAAAATTAGTATGGTAATTAAAAAAAAAATTGATATGAATTTATAAAAAAATTGGAGAATTTTTCCTGAAAAATTTAGGAAAAATAAAAAACTATTTCTAAAATTAGAAATACATTTTTCCTAGTGTTTGGAATGTTTTTGTATGCAAAAAGGACCTAGTATGTGCAAACTAGGGTTTTTATAAAATATATTGAATTTTTTTCAATTTATTTGTATATTTATGATTTTTAAATATAGGAAAAATAAAGAAATTATAGTAAAAAATTAGAAATAATTTACCCTAGGGTTTCTAGGGCTTTTGTGCAAAATTTGAAGTAAGTCAGGTTCCCCAAATGTTTTATTATTTTTTAGAATAATGGAGTTTTATTGCTAATTAATAAATAGGTATAGAGTAATGTGAATTAGTAAATAATGTGTAATAATTAAGCCACTAATATATGTAAACATATTGTATTTTTTCCTTTCCTAAAAATGGTAATAAATTAGATAAAATATGACTTAGCTTATTCTACGCTATCTGGTCTGAGATAGGGCCTAAGAATTTAGGTACAGGACTAAGACAGTGTCAAAAATAGGTCCCTAAACTTCATTTTTGATTGGATAGGAGTGTCAAAAGTAGGACACCCTAATCTTCAGTGTTTTAGTCATTTTTTGATGCTATTGTCCAAGTGATCTGAGTTTTCTAGGTTTTGCTCAATAGGTCTATGTTACCCTTTTAGTGAAATATCAAAGCTTGGAAGTTTGCAGAGCTCACTATGCATATATTTTAATCTTTAAAATCCTTAAGATATCTTTTTTCTTGAACTTGAAAATAAATTTGGGAAAGAGAGAGAAGGGGTTAGTGTGTAAAGGATACGCTGAATGTACTTCACACCTTGTGTATGGGCACGTTGCCTACATACCAATACTCTGAGGAGGGATCAAGCTAATGTAGTTCTCCTATTGAAGTGCTTGGTGCAATTGTGTATGAAACTAAAAATAAATATAAAACTAAGTGTACTTCAATGGCTAAGGACTAGTGTAAGGGTTTGAATAAGCTTGGAATAATATCGGACGGTTCTATCCAAAGAGTAGGGAAAAGTGCTTGAGTGTACTTGCTTGTATTCTTGTTTTTCTCTTGTAAATGAGTGCCAACCCTTAAAAATGGACTTTAATGGCCTTTTATAGGGAACCTAATGATTATGGGTTAAATGAATTCATATTATGCTAACATGAATTAAGATAAGGATTCAAGAAAAGATGACCGTTGGGACCAAAAGTACACTTGGATAGTAGCACCAAAAACATGACACCCTTGCTTTCAATACTCCTATGTAAGTTGGACATTATTGTCTAGAGGGAATGAGACTTGGGGAATGGATTTGGGCCTGAAAGAGCTACTTGGGTTGTAAGGGTTAAGTCTAAAAGGTTGTGGATGATTGGGAATTGGTGAAAGAAAAGCCTATAAGGGTTGTGCAAGCAAGTAAGAGGACCTATGGATTGGGTGTCATGAACCATACTCAAGTAACCAAAATTTTCATTTTATATGACTACACAGATTCATAAATGAATCCAATATTTCTATTCTTTGTTACATGTATAATCTATAACTTTTCATACTCTACACATAATCTCTTTATGCTTTTCTTCCTCTCTGCTTCTCTGTCTCTATGTCTAGATATGTCTCTATTTTCTACACTTTATCTCTCTTGATCTATGCCTCTATCTATCTAGTCAACTATGCTCAAATAGAAAATAACTCTAGCTCACTTTGCCTTTGTACTAGATTTCATATAAATAAACAATTGATCTAGGGTTCCATATATTTTGTGTGTTCACACGCAGACTTTAACACATCATGCTCTATTCTGGACTTAGTTCATTATGACTTAAACTATAAATTTCTCATGTCTCAAATTCATGCATCATCATCATGATTCCTGGACTCATTACTATCTATAACATTTATTGGACTCTAGTTTTGATGCACATACACATTTACATAGATTTGATTAGTTACATTGATTAATCTTGTTGTCTATGTCATGAATAGGGATTAATTACATGTTCCTACTCTGACCATTAAACTAAACATAACTTTAAATATAGATCATTGATATTGCATTTGGTACCATGATCTAATGGTATATATTAAAATGGCTCAACTTTAAAATCCATCCATTCAATTGATCTTTGACATGATCATGCTGTCCATTTAATCTTTATACCCTTCCAAACTTTAGCTTTGCCAAGATGTTAAATGTCAATCTCTTTATCCCATCTCACTACTTCTTTCATCTTTAGATAACTTTCACTCCATCAATCATCTCAGACTTGTTGGTATTTAAATTTACACTATGTTGATAAACCTCAAGCACTTTATCTCATTTGAGTCCACTTGATCTATTCAATCTCCTTTACATGATTATCCACTCATCATCAAATCTTTTGACATGCTCAATCATTAACTCTAACAAGATTACGCTCATTATGTCTTTGTCTGACAAGATCTGTTAATGTAGTACTTATTATTATCATGTGACTTTTATACATTACTGTTAGTTCCCACTATTGTGACACTTGGCATCCTCACATTGCTCATTGACAATTTGACTTTGAACTACATCATAGATTTACTATCAATGCTTTATGATTATGTCACTTATCACTAGCACATTTACTCAGAGGACCCTTTTATGATTTGACTTCATGGTGCTTCATTGGATCTACTTCATACAATTAAATGATAGTCTTTGATCAAGCTGGGATAAATATAAAATCTAAGACTTAGGAAATATTAAGTCCATTGATCACTGCTTGAGCTAGTAATTGATATGTCAAGGGGCCAATTTTTCAATGAAATCAAAGGATTATTAAAACATAAGCTACCAAGTCCCAGTTATATCCAGTCAAAATCAAAATATAAAATCTTATTTGACACCATGACTTAAACCCTTAGGGTTTAACTGAGAAACCCTATTTTGTCTGAGAGCAAAGATAAATCAATTCTGAGCTCATTCCTTCTCATTTAAACCTACAGACCATATATTCAAGATGCTCATGAAAAATACATAATAGATATTCTATTTATTTCCTTTGAAAATGCCCATAAATGTTATTTTTAAAAGCATGACAAAATTTCAAGACCTTGTGCAGATTTGACTAAGTATGGAGACCATTTCAATCTGCATAGAAGGCTAACTTTGTATCTGTATAACTCTTATCATGATTAATTGCATAACCTAAAAATTAGTGCATAATATCCTCTTACATAGGAGATTTAATCCACATATCCATTTACTCCTTAAGCGTTCATAAAAGCAAGATATGACATAATGCTTGTTCATCTATTTCTTACAATCTATAAATTTGACTATGTTGGAAAACACTATCAAAATACCTGGGAACCCTAATTTTCTCAAGCATATCTCTTGTCATGCTACATCACATGACCTGAGATTCAATGCATATAAACTAGGTACAAAAATAAACATACTCATTTGATCATTTTGCCCTGGTACTTTCATATGTGTGAATATTGACCTCATCAATATGCCTACTTGGCTCTGCATCCCTATATCTTCAACTGCACTTCATTGTATGTATTCAAATATGGTACATAATAATTAGGGACTAATGTGATCACAACCATGTGACCAACTCCCCCATACTAATTTACACATGGTAATGGTGATGTCCACAAAATTCGTTCTCATCTTTTCCTATCATAGACCCAAAGTGTGTAGATGATCAATATGAATAACTAGATGAATTCCACTCATTCACACAAGTGCTCCAATCATACTTAACCTCTAATAGGATCTTTTACATATCCTATCATAAACATATTCAGTTTTGAACATTAATGACATGCTAATAATGTCCCTTTTGACATCAATGATAATCATATTTCTAAAAATCTCCCCCTTTGTCATTGATGGAAAACTAAATGCTCTGATCTTCTAATACTTTTCTCTTTCTCTAGCATTTCTTTCATTAGATTTTTATAAACTTAAACTAAGGATATTCATACAAAACTTGTTCCCCCTTAGGAAATGGCACATATTTCTTAATACTCAACTTGGACACTTGCTCTGGTTCTTCTTTGTCATTTGCACTTTTTCTCTAAACTTGTGCAAAGATAATTTTTCTCTTCTTCTCCCATAGAGATAATTTACACTTTTTATCCCCCTTTGATATCAATGGAAAAGGGACTCTTTTTGACTGTTTGTCTAAATGTTTCTACCACTTTATTAGATAAAGGAGTTTATCCAAGAATATACAACCATCAACTCATTATAACTTTGTAAAGATATACATACCTGAGTTGGCTTTTCTCTCTTCTTCTAGTGTTTAAAAACACTTCTATGAGGCTACCCCTAGACTCATGCCCTATCACTAGGATCTAGTGATGTGGTGTAGGAGCCAACACTCCCAAAATCTATCTTAGATATTCAAATTATTCCTTGGGAAGAGATTTGTTGAATATGTCTGTAATTTGATCCTTAGTTGGCACATATTCCATTGTGACCTCTTGATCTACAACCTTCTGTCTTAAAAAGTGATACTTGATTGATATGTGCTTGGTTCTATAATGCATCACTGTATTTTTTGATATGTTAATAGCACTTGAATTTTAATAAAGAATAGATATAGGTGACTTGTACTCAACCTTAATGTCTTTGAGTGTTTGCTTCATCCATAAGACTTGAGTGTAACATGTTGTTACTGCTACATACTCTACTTTTATTTTAGAAAGAGTAACTGACTCTTGTTTTTTTCTTATCTATGAAACAAGTCTATTTCCAAGGAAAAATTCAACACCACTAGTGTTTCTTTTGTCATCCACACTTCCTACCCAATCAACATCTGTGTATGTTGTCAAATTGAAATCTTCACTTGTAGGATACCATAAGACATATTCAATTGTGCTCTTGATGTATCTAAATATACTTTTCACGGCATTAACATGTGATTCTTTTGGAGTAGCCTAAAATATTAAAACCATGCATAATATATGCATGATATTTGGTCTTGATACATTTAGGTATAACAAGATATCTATCATTGATCTATATATATTCTGATTTGCATCAAGGGATTCATCCTCTTTGATCAACTTTGATCCATTTATCATGGGAGTACTAACTAGTTTGTTATCTTCCACTCCAAAATTCTTGAGCATTTCCTTTGCATACTTGGGTTGGGATATAAATATCCCTTCATCAACTTATGTTATTTATAAACCAAGGAAGAAAGAAAGTTATCCAAGCATGGACATATCAAACTCATTTTGAATTTATGTAGCAAATTCTTGGCACATTTTGTTATTACTACCACTAAGGATGATGTCATCTACATAAACAACAATAATCAACATATGCTCACTTTCTAATTTAAAGTATAGATTACTATTAGTACATCCTTTGTTGAATCCTTATTATTGTAGGTACTAGTCTAATCTTTAATACCATGCTCTAGGTGCTTATTTTAGACCATACAATGATTTTTGTAGTATGCATACATAATCTTATTGTTTTGACAACTAAAAACCTTTTGGTTGTTCAATATAGACTTCCTCTTCTAGGTTCTCATTCAAGAAAGTAGACTTGACATCCATTTGATAGACTTTGAATTTATTTTAAGAAGATAATTCAAGAAACATTATTATAGCTTCCAATCTAGCAATTGGGGAAAATATTTCTTCAAAATCTATGCCCTCAACTTGTGCATATCCTTTGCACACCAATCTTGCTTTATTTATTATAACAACTCCATCCTCATTGAGCTTATTTCTATAGACCAATTTTGTACCTATCACATTCTTGTTTGTAGGTCTTGGGACTAATTTCTAAATTTTATTCTTTTCAATTTTGCTTAGTTCTTCTTCCATGGCTTTTAGCCAAATCTCATCCTTGCTGGCTTAAACATAGCTCTTAGGCTCAATTTTAGACATTAGAGAAAAACTTACTTGATCCTTTTTCATTACATATTTTCTTCTTATTTTAACTCCATTATTATTTCCAATTATATATTCTTTAGGATAATCCTTTTGAACAAATCTTGGAGGTGACTTTTCATTCATTTCCTTAGCCTCTTCATTATCTACTTCTTCTTCAAGATTTAATTCTTCAACACTGATTTCCTTGTTAGGTTCAACATGTTTCAATCCTTCTTCAACCTTGACATTGATGATATATACAATATTGTGTATCCTTTTATTGTAACATACATAGGATTTGATTTGAGTGGAATAATGATGTAGAGCTTGCATAAGTTTTCCCTTTCTTATCTTTGAACAATGGAACACTTTTTCAAATCTCAAGCTTAAGAGTTCATCCACCATGCAAAGGTATAAGTTCACTATAATGATATAATATTTCAATATATTTATCTTACTTAGGATAGTATATAATAACTGCATATACCCCTTTTGTAAACTATCTTAAACACCTACTTGCCACTTTTGCAACTCTGCCTTCCAAACTAGCCTTCCTTGTAGCCCTTTTCTACCTGAAAATGGCTTAGTACAATAAAGTACTAATAAGTATGACTTTCCAATGTTTTTTTCACCTTTTTAATTTTCAAATACACGTGTAATTTTATTTACCTATTTCACTTCCTAGGTCCACTTTCACCCTTGTAGCCCTCTAAATTAGGCCTTCTTTAGCCCTTTCCCACTACCACTTGCTAGAAGTCCATACTATAAGTAATTTATGGTCTTATAAATGTGTTATTTAATTATTTCATGCCAAAATAAAAAAATATTACAAAAATTTGGGATTTTTCAATGGTTAGTTCTCTCACATAAAACCCTAGTTACTAGGGTTTATGGACACTAAACAAGCCGAGAGTGGTCTAAATTCCATATCTTGGTATATAAATAGTTTAAAGACAAAATTATCATTGGTATGGGTTTGTGTGATGATAATTCACCTTTTTTTTTCTTTGAGTAAGTCACTTCATGCCTTAATGCATTTACAAACGTAATGTCTCAGTCTTTTTTTACTGTGTTTTGTCAACAAGAACAAGCTAAATAGGAGTTTCCTAAGTTTGATAACTTCAAAGGTTTATGCATACAAATATAGGTTAACAAATAATTATACTACCATTACCAAAATCTTTCAATCATTTCTTGAATTTAAAACAAGTCCGAACATACATAACATAGTATATAGATTACTTTGTGATAAACCTGTAGTTTCTTAATGGGTACAATAATTATCAAAATGTGACTTAGAAATACATACCTAGATATAAGTTATATCAATATAATCCTAAATATATAGGTGTATTACATATCTGATCATCCATCAATTTCAATTTAAAAAGGATCAAAACTCAGACTTTGTTTGCATCAAGACTATGTGTTGTGTTCACTATTTTAGCAGTCTTGGTTGTTTCATCAATAATAATTGTTCCTAAGGTTCCATGTATCAAAAAAGAGGGTATACAATATTAAAAAAAATATAAAACATGTTAAATAAATTTACTTACCATTTTGAGGATTCAAACACACCATGTTCTATCCATTTATGAAAATTCCATATATACTAAAACTTGATATCACAGACTATCTTTATTCATCAAGATTCACTATTTAGATGTCCATTCTCCCTCACTCTTGAATGGAATACATTATAACCATGAAAAAATTGACTCTCCAAAACTACTCAAAGAATCATAACTAAATCTTGGATGTTTCCCATGTAGAGTTATTGAATTTTACATACATTTTCATGAATTACATAGAAATGACCAAAGTATGACTATGAATAAAGTCC
This sequence comes from Torreya grandis, assembly GCA_037957365.1. Taxonomy (NCBI): domain Eukaryota; kingdom Viridiplantae; phylum Streptophyta; class Pinopsida; order Cupressales; family Taxaceae; genus Torreya; species Torreya grandis. The sequence goes on along the minus strand of JARHVA010002130.1, from coordinate 271,459 downwards.
AAAGAGAACATTAAGGACATTTACATAGTCCTAAAACATTTTTTAAAAGTTAATAAAATTTTACACCTTCATAAAATGCATGGAAATCCTTCCACAAGGCTTAAAATTTTAAATTTTCAAATAGTGGCATTTTGGAGGGAAAATCCATATTTCAAATTTTATGCAACTTTTGTAACCTAGATCACACCTATGGCATAATTAGGACCTAAATAACCTATGAAACACATAAAATACTAATAAAATCCAAAATTGAAACCATTTTTTGGTCCATATATGATTCCCCTGCATCAAATAACTAAGAAATATTCCTTCATCACATCTTGATTCAAAGCTTCCCAATTTATCCTCTTTTCTCCTGATGTAGCATTTTCTTCCAAACACTCTAAAGTATTTGATAGAGGAAAGATTTCCCTACCATAACTCATAGGGATTTTTTTCACTATTTACCCTTAGTTTAAATCTATCCAAATGTATACTAGTATTTGGACTACTTATCTCCAGTATCCATCAAGTAACTTGGCCTCTTTTAGCATTGTTCTTGCCATCTCCTTGACTATCATGTTATTTCTCTCAACAACTCCATTTTGCTATGGATTCCTTGATATAGAGTAATGAATTTTGATCCCATGCTTTAGACAATAGTCTATGAACTCATTTGAGGTGAATTATCCACCTTTATCAGATCTTAAGCATTTGATCTTTTGTCTAATCTCATTCTCTACCATGGCTCTGAAGATCTTGAATCTTTCAAATGCTTGTTACTTGTCCTTCAAAAAGATTACCCATGTCATTATTGAGTAATCATATACAAATAACATGAAGTATCTTTCTCCATTAGATCCTCTTGTCTTAGTAGCTTCACAAAGATTAGTATGAACTAACTCTAAAGACTTTGTAGTTGCTTACTCCTTTGTTTAAAATTTGACCCTTATTTACTTACCTAGTTGACATTCCTTGCAAGTAGTGTCTGCAAGTTTGGTTATCTTGGTCATGTGTTTGACACACTTATTTGTGATTACTTTGATTAGGTTATCAAAGTTAACATGAACCATACTTCTATGCCATAACCAAATCTCATCAATATTTCCTATCAGGAAGCTATTACCATTTACTTCAACAAGATTATATATATTATTTTTAGTCCTTTTCCCTTCTACAACTATTCTACCATATCTCTTTAACTTTCATCCTTCTGCATAAAATATGACCTTATATCCATTTTCACATATTTAGATGACACTTAAAAGATTATGCTTCAATCCTTCAACATAAAGGACATCATGTGTAGACAATTTAATATCTATGTTCAAGGTTCCTTTACCTTTGATCTTTACTACTGTGTTATCTCCCAAGCTAACAGATCCTTCCTTGCATTTTCTCAATTTGATGAACTTGCTCTTATCACCAGTCATATGTTATAAGAAACCATTGTCTACCACCCACAAATTCTACTCCTTGGGATGGAGTGTAGTTTGAGCAATCATTGATTGAGATTTTACTCTCCACATGTCCTTGGGTTTCTTATTTGGCTTCTTTTCAGAAACTTGTGAACTTTTGTTCACATTGAGAGGCATGTCTTTCTTTACATTATGTACTTTTGATCTTATAAATCTAGTTATACATTGTTTAGCTATGTGAACAAAATAATTACAATTATAACATATTTCATTTGCATTTAATAGGGGTGAAAATGAATTTTTTATTTTAAAATTAATTCTTCTTATAGGTATAACTTTATAATTACTAGCCTTATGACTAAAATGATTACAAGTATAATAATAACCATAGAAAGATGAGGAATACCTGGTCATAGCATTTCTTGGTGAAACATGAGGAACTCTTCTAAACTCTAACTTCTTAAAGTCTCTCACCTTTATGTATCCATCTGCATCAGCTACCTTTGTCTTCTTCTTTTCTTCAGGCTTCTTTTCTCCTTCAACTTTCTTCAAATCAACTATGTTTGAGTCTTTCTTTGTATCCTTGTAAGCTTTCTCTTTATTTTTACAGATTCTCCTTCTACTTTAAAGTTTTCATATAGGTTAGCAAATTTACTAATAGTGTAACTCTTTCCTTTTTCATAACCAAGACTTGATCTCTATTTTGAGGGATTTTGAGAGTTGATCAATTCATCAAGAATGTCTGATCCTCCTATCAACTTTAGGCTTTTGTCTAGTTGACATTTGGCCTTTTCAATCTCTTTTCTCAAAGCCACTATCTCTACTTCTAACTTCATGCACTCATCAGATTTATATTATAGTTCAAGTTTGACTACATATTATATTCTTTTATCCTCTTCAACTTGTGTCTTTAGGCTAATTACCATCTTAGTAGATTTCTCAAAACTTTTGGACATTCTCTCAATTTCCTTTTATCCAAGCTTCTTCTATTTTGAGCTCTCTTTTCTTAGCTTGTCAATTTCCTCTAAAGCACATATGAGTTCACATTCTAGATCCACTTTTATTTCTTATTATTCATTTGAGTCTTCAACTTTTTCTTGATCCATAGAAGTTGATCCTATTGTCATGAATATGACTTCCTTTTCCTTAGCCATAAAAGCACAATCATGATCATCATTAGAACTATCATTGTCATCCATTGAATCACTATCTTCTTTTATGTATAGACCTTTCTTGTTTTTGAATAAGTTATTCTTCTTGGGATAGTGGGGTTTCACATTTTTGATAATATCTACTTGCTCAGAGTTATCCTTTTTATTATGAGGGCATTTAGTAGCAAAATGTCCTATTTTACCACAATTAAATAATTTTAAGGGTAACTTACCTCTATACTTTCTAGATCCTCTCTTTAATCTTTTAACAAAGTTGGCCTCTTCTTCATCAATCTCCTCATATCTGGATGTAGGTGCTTCTACCTTTACTAGTTTAGATACTTTGAATGCAACTTATCTCTTAAAGTGTCTACCTCTCACATTCTCATCTCATAGGTTGTGAAGGTTTCATGCAATTCATCAATAGTGAGCTTATCTAGATCTCTTAATTTCTCTATTGAAGAGATTTTAGAATTATATCTTGATGGCAAATATTTTAGGACCTTTTTGACAATGATTAATTCTTTCATTTATTCTCTAAGGCCTTTGGTTACATTGACTATTTCATTTACCTTGAGGAGGTAATCTACAATCTTATCCTCTTTATTCATCTTAAGGCTCTCAAACTTACCTTTGAAAATTTATACTTGGACTAATTTACCTTATCATCACCTTCATAGATGCTTTTCAATTTATTCCATACATCTTGTTCATTTTAACAAAGCATCACTTTGATAGACTCTAAGTTTGATAATTCACAAATAATATTATTCTTTGCCTTGACATTGATCTCATATGCCTTCTTGGTAGCTTGATCAATAGGAGTTGTAGCAGGGGCTATGTATCCATTTACCATAGACATCCATACATCAAACCCTAATGAGGATAAATAATATTCCATTCTTATTCTCCAAAACACATAGTTTGATCTATCAAAGAGAGGTGCCTTGTTTGATGAAGATCCTTCTTGACTAGCCATTTATGTTCACTATTCCAAGTTCTACCTGAGTTGATTAAGCTTCTTTCAAGGAACCTATGCTATGATACCAATTATTGGAACACAACTAGATATGAAGAGGTGGATGAATAAGTATATCAATTAACTTAGTCCTTTTCAAACCTTTTAAAGTGGATTGAAACTATATGCAGAGATCACACACACAAAAACACATAACATGAGATATACTATGAAAACCCAATAAGGGAAAAACCACTATGAGAATAGTTGCTAGAAATTACCATTCTAATCTAGCCTCATAATAAGGAACCTCACTGGTTAAAATATTTAAGGACACCAATCCTAAGGAGACACCAATCCATTAATATAAGATATTCAACTCTAAGGAAGCACCCATTCCCTAATCTGAGCACTAACTCAGCTTGTATGATTTCACCAACCAATCAGATCTAAAATGGAGCTACAACTCTAGATTACAACATAGATTCATAAATGAATCCAATCCTTCTATTCTTTATTATAGGTCTGATTTGTAACTACTCATACTCTACACATAATCTCTTTATGCCTTTCTTCCTCTTTCATTCTTTATCTCTATGTCTAGATATGTCTCTATTTGACATACTTCATCTCTCTTTCTCTCTACCTCTATCTCTCTATTTGACTTTACTCAAATAATGAAAGCTCCCGCTCACTTTGCCTTTGTCCTAAATGTCATATATATAAACAATTGATCTAGGGTTCCATATCTTTTGTGTATTCACACTTGGAATTTGACACATCATGCTCTATTCTGGACTTAGTTTATTATGACTTTAACTGTAAGTTTCCCATGTCTCAAATTCATGCATCACCATTATGATTCTTAGTCTCATTACTATTTATAGCATTTTTTAGACTCTAGTTTTTATGCACATGCACATTTACATATATTTGATTGGTTACATTGATCAATTACATTGTCAATGTCATGATATAGGGCTTAATTTCATGTTCTTACATGTTTCTATGTCTGACCATTAGACTAAACATAACTTAAAATATATATCATTGATATTGCATTTGGTGCCATGCTCTGATGGTCTATATTCAAATGGCTTAAATTTAAAATATGTATATTTGATTAATATTTGATAGGCTCATGATATCCATTTGATCTTTATATGCTTAAAAAATTTAACTTTGTTAAGACATTAAACATTGAGATCTTTATCCCATCTCACTACTTCATGCATCTTTGGATCACTTTTACTTCATTGATCTTCTCAGACTTGCTTGGTATTTAACTTACCACTGTGTTGATAAAATGTAAGCACTTTATCTCATCTAAGTAAACTCACTCCATTTGATCTCCTTTACATGATCATTCACTCAACATCATGTCTTCTGATAAGCTTGATCATTAACTCTAACAAGCTTACACTCATTGGGTCTCTATTTGATAAGATTCATTAATATGACACTTGTCACTAGCTCATACTTTTTATACATTGCTATTAGTTCCCACTATTAAAACACTTGGCATCCTCACATTACTCATTGATAATTTGAATTTGAACCACACCATAGATTTACTATCAATATTTCATGATTGTGACACTTGTCACTAGCATGTTTACTCTGAGGACCCTTTGATGATTTGACTTCACTACACTTCATTGGATCTAATTTGTATGATTAAGTGATAGTCATTGATCAAGAGAGGATAAATATAAAGTCTAATACTTAGGAAATATAAATCCATTGATCCCTCCTTGAGCAAATAATTGCTAGGTTAAGGGGCCAATTTTACAATGACATCAAAGGCTTACGTTATAACTTAAGCTACTAGGTCTTGGCTATATCTAGTTAACATCAAAATAAAAAATCTTATTTGATGCCATGAATTAAACCCTTAGGGTTCAACTAAGAAACCCCCCCTTTTTTTATAGCAAAGATAATTAAATTTTGAGCTCATTCCTTCTCATTTGAACCTACAGACTATATATTCAAGATACTCATGAAAAACCCATAACAGATCTTCTATTTGTTTCCATTGCAAATTCCCATAAATGTTCTTTGTAAAAGCATGACAACTTTGTAATACCTTGTGCAGATTTTGACTAAGTATGGAGAACATTTCAATATACCTGGAAGGCTAATTTTACATCTACATAACTCTTATCACGCTTAGTTACATAACCTAAAAATTAGAGCATAAGATCCTATTACATAGGAGATTCAATCCATATATCCATTTACTCCTTAAGCCTTCATAAGTATAAGATATGATATCATAAAAATGTCTATTCATTTATTTCTTACAATCTAAAAATTTGACCAAGTGTTGGAAAAAATTATCAAAATGCCTAGGAGCCCTAATTTTCTCAAGCATATCTCTTATCGTGCTACATCACATGACTTGAGATTCAATGCATATAAACTAGGCAAATAAATGAATAGAATAATTTAATCATTTTGTTTTGTTACCTACATATGTGTGAATGATGACATCATCAATATGCTTAATTGGCTCTATTGAACCCTTTTATAAATTTGGTTCTGTTGAAACTTAGTGATTTTTGTCTGAGTATCCAACTTTATATCCCTATATCTTTAATTACACTTCATTGCATGTATTCAAATCTGGTGCATAACAATTAGGGACTAATGTGATCATAACCATGTGATCAACTCTCCCATACTAATTTACAAGTGATAATGGTGATGTTAGTAAAATGCCTTCTCATATTGTCCTATCATAGACCCAAGGTGTCTAGATGATCAATATGAAGAATTGGATGAATTCCACTCATTCACATAAGTACTCCAATAATAATTAACCTCTGATAGGATCCTTTTCATATCCACATAAATGAAATGCTTTTAATGTCCCTTTTGACATCAATGACAATCATATTTCCAACAACACTCACATCTCTCCACACAAGCTACATGGGAACCTAAGCTTTTTAGAGGATGTAGGGGGGTATATGGAATAAACAAACATGACCATAAGTTTGGGATTTTAGGTCTCATCTTTATGAACCATCGTTAAGATGATAGACCTCTAAAACCCTACTTAAACCCTAAGACAAACCAGACCTAAGGAGAATGGAAATAATTACACTTAAAGACTCATGAATAACTTGATAAACACTTGAATCATAAATTTAACTTGTAAGAGACCCTTCCCATGGTATTGTGTTGTATAAAAAAATGTATGAACCTATCATAAAATAGTAGTTTTTCAAGAAACTGGGTATAAAACAAGGTAAAAGGTAGTTTAAAGAGTTTCAAATCACCGGAGATGTTTTTATAAGGCTTGTTTCACCTCCTCAAATCATGAGTTGTTTACCTATTTTCTTATAAATACCTCTACTAGCCTTCACTAATTAGCCAGTTTATGAACATAGTCAAGATGGCCTAATTGTTCAATAAGAGTAAAATTACAGATGGAGGAACTCAGTTGATGTAGTCAACCCAAAAGAAGAGGTAATCAATTGATGATTCATGGAAGTTGGTTATTTTTTTCTATTCAATGCTTGTAATAGATAAAAGAGAAGGAATTTTAATGAAGATGGCATGCATAGACCTTTCATGGGTTAAATGTTACTAAAAATAGACTTTAACCATCATAAGGACACTCTTTGAAGACACTTCAACACATGGGAGGATTTTTTAACTATCATGTGGAATAAGTAATGATATGTTGACTTATTCAAAGAATTTTACACTAGTCTCCCTCTTCTTATCTCCATGAACTTCTATTTATTGATTTTGGAATGCCTATTTTTTGGTATCCCTCTCTTGGGCATGAGGAGACTCTACCTAGATTGACACTTTGTAACCTCTTAAGCTAATGTAAATAGCTATTTTTAGACTCTTTGATACATGTTTAGTGTGTTCCGATTAGTTTGATTTATGCATGTGGTAGTTTTTCTCCCTTGGTAGGTCTTAATCTCACCTAGTTTCTAGTATATGATCTTATGTATGTCACATATAGTATTTGAATGTTAAGTGGTTGATTTTAGAGTGGATATTTGATTGGTTAGTGCCTTGATTTAGGCCTTCCATCATTACCTTCATGTTTTAACCACTTAGTGAAACCTTTATGTGAAATAATTTTTCATAAGAGTCCTTAGAGTTAGAAATTTCAGTCACTTGTATTGGTTACTAGTGTTTGTTAAAGTCTAAATTGAGTGGATGAATGATATTATTGGTGAATCAATAACCCTTAGATTATTATATTTTATAAAACTTTCTATCCCTTTTCACCCTGATAGTAATAGGTTTTAGTAAACTAAGCCAAAAAGATGCACCAGGGGAGCTAGCCCCATAAGCTAGAGGTTTGGTCTAGCTATAGGTAACCCACAAAATTTAGGCCAATTACATGTTAGTCTATGTTTTAATCAAAAGTGAATAATATCCTTTAGATGGTGATACTTGGGTTTCTAATAGTTCTAGCACACCTAGTAGGACCAAATTCAAGCATTGAATCCTTCATAGTGACATCTTGGTCATCATAAGTAGTTTTAGGCACTCATAGGATAGTTTGTAGTCAAAAAATATTGATGAGGTACATCATAATGTCATCATCTCAAAGGTAAGAGCAGTTCTTATTCACAGTTCATTATTATTGATGTGCATTGTGATGATATATTGCCACATATTGGGTGGATTCATGTCATTCACTTCCTTATCAATAGCCCTATGATCCATCCCTATTCCATTATGATCCTTATCAATCTTATTTTGACCCCTATCAGTCTTACATTCACCCTTGCCAAAAATATGAGAGCTCATATCAAGGCTATAATCCTTTTCAATACCAAGATTACCAACCCCATTGTGAGCCTCATTCACCTCCTTAACAACCTGCTTATCAACCTAATTAGCTATGGAAACCTCATGACATTCTTGATCAACCCAATAATATCCCAAAATAATCTATATCAAGCCTCAAAAGGACCTTATTGGGCTTTGAAAAACACATGGTGAGTATTGACACCCTGAGAGGGTATGGCTAAGAAATCCCTAAGCATGAGATTGAGAAAATGAGGAATTCATTACAATAAGATAAAGAAGAGTGGGAATTTTTCATGAGAAAATGTCATTCAAAGGTCAACAATGACATGTTGGATATAAAGGGTCTAGTTTCAAATATTGAGGAGAAATTATTAACATATGAGGGGCAACAAGTTCACCATTATAAACAGTATGTCCCCTCTTTCATTCCACATCAGTCCTCTATTGAACTTCCATTTATGCCTCAAGAGTCTAAAAAAAATGTGTGTCATAAGCCTTAAAGTTCCTCATAAGCCTTGCCAATGTTTCCTAATTGGATGTTTATCCAAGAGAGAGTTCAAAGGGAGGAAGAAATTTGTCTTAAGAAGGTTAAGTTCCATGATTCACAATAGAATTTGCAAGTCCATTCACCTTATGATCAACATGAAAATCCCTCTAATTATATGGTGCTTGAATTTGAGGCTCACCTTTTTAAACATATTGAACTTATAGACAAACATCTGTAACAATAAATAACAACTATAGGATCAACACAATCTTAGAAAAATATACCTTCATTCCTTCCCCAAGTGGTGACACATGTGAAGGAAACCCATATATCTAAACTTCCAACTTGGAAATAAATACAACAGTCAAGGGAAGGAAGAGACCAGTCAAGTACAAGCCAAAGTGTTAAGGTGGAAGACAAGTCTGATATCACTCAAAATTTGAAGACCTTCCCCTCATGGAGGTTTATTCAAGTTAATGTGTAACATAAATAAGATGTGATGGTTTTCAAAGGTGGGCATCTCAATGAGCATGATAAAGCATCTATAACGCCATTAGATTTGACTCATCTTCTTAAACTCTTTCAAGGATCCACCATGCCACTCTTTGAGAATGAGTCTCTCCTTTGTGAGACAAGTGAAGGAGATCCAATTGTAGTGATAGAAGATGAGAGTGATTTGAGTGAAAAATAAGAAGAAATATCCATTGGGACACCCCTTGAAAAGGATAGGTATGAATTAGTCTTTCACAATGCAAAAAAAGGATGAGATGCAAGAGGTTATGTAGAAGCAAGGTAATCCATAAAAACAAGACACTTCATTTGAACAAGAATAAGATGATTTTCAAGAGCTTCATAATGAAATGATAGCCACTTTTTATCATAACATCCCTGATCAGTGTGAGATTGAGGCATCTATTCAACTTGTAACAGTTACAAGGCAAGGGGGTAGATTTTTAAAGTCTTAAAATATCCAATAAAATGTATGTGATCAAGAAGCTTCTTATTTCATTAAAGATTAAGAATAAATTCTTGGACACTAAGATGAGTGTGTTGATGGGCATGTGACCCTAATGGTTTATGAGAGTTTGAAGTATGATAATGATTGCATGGACTATCAAGGTGACAATTAAGACTTTGAAAACAACAAATGAGCATTTGTAATGAATATTAGACCCTTCAAGGACTCACATCTCCTATAAAACATATTGAAGATAGATTAGCTGCTAACCCTGCCAAGTATTGTCCACATGAAGAGCATGCCCAAGATGATTGGAAGGAATGATGAAGTGTTTGCTAAAGTAGTACTAGTAAGGTTGATACTCATGAACAAAAACCAAATGAGGATATCTTGTCCTCTATCATGCCTCATGAAGTTCAAGATGTCCATCATGAAGGTATTGACAAGTCACCATCTCATATGGAGCAAAGTGAAATCATAAACCAAGACATGGCAGATCAAGAGAAACTCATGATTGAGGAAAAATTAACATTGTTCATGAAAGGTACATGGATATGAGATGATTATGATTGGGTGGTTGACACACCTATCTAATATATATACTTGTGAGTAAAGAAAGGGAATTTAGCTACCCTTCTAAGGAACCATGAACATTCCAATACACCCAACTGCAAGTGGGATTCCTCATACAGTGAGAAATGCTTAATTAGACTAAAATTGAGACATGGAAACTATACCTCAGGTGTCATAATGATCAAACAAGTTTTCCATTTGATCCTAGGGGAAAGGATTTTATCTTAGGTTAGGATTTTAGTGGTTGTTGTCTTATTTCAATAAGTGTGTCATACATAAGTTTGTACTTTATTCCCTTAGTTATTTTGGTGTCTTTCCTTGTTTGTTTCTTAGGTGTTAGGTGTGTTTCTTTAGTTATTTTTATTGTGTATTGTTAGTTTTTTAAGTCCTAGAGGTGTTATATGTGCTAATTTATTTATCAATCCAAGAGGGTCATCATTAAAACTATGTTTTTATGTTTAAAGTTTGTCATTATCATGAAAAGTCAGTGGGTTCTCTTGACTAGTAGGCTGGTCAACCCCTATGAGTTGCCAAAAATGTTGGTAATTTAGCCTCCCAAGGACAAATTCCAACCCCTATAACCAAAAAAATTTCATGACACCCACATAATCCTCTACATGGTTCTATCCTACATGATGATGTCTCCTAAATTACTTCTTAAAGTCATTCAACACTATTAGAGGTGTCATGGAGTTTGCTTGTAATCATCATATCTCCTAGATGTCTTGGGTACTTAAGTGATGTGCTAAATCATCATGATATTAATGACTATCATATGAAGGGAGCAGGTCTCAATGTATTATCATTGTTATGTCTCTGTTGCAATTTGTGTTAAGTATACTTATGATGTTTGAGTATGTTTGGATGTCTTAGTTCAAGGATTGAAGTGGTCTTATGATCTAGAGTGGCTTAATGAAGATGGTAATTGATGACTCACCATGATATTTTATAGTGTATTCCGTTTATTCAAGGTATAACTAACTATAAGATTTGAAAGTTGGTGAAGATAAATAGAAGCCTAATTCTAACTATTAAGAAGGATATAAGGTACTCTTTGTGATATTTATTGGTAAATCTTGTTTTGATTCTATATGTATGTTATCTAAAAGAAAGGTTTTAGTATTAAAATGAAAAATATTGACCTCAAAAGGCCACTAAAGCAACATCTTTAGTCACCCTCATGGTCATTATATTGCTTTAGTCAAATGGCTTTATGCTTTGAAATTGTCCCCTCTACAAGTCTAGAACTTTGTTTTGCCATTAAGAGAGATCACACATGTGAAAATATGACCATTTTTATCTATATAACTTATTTATTTCTTTGAGATTCCATTTAAATCAAATTTTCCCTCATATTTCCCTAAAATTTTGGTTTAGAATTGAAATGTGAGGAAATAAAAGAGAATTTGTAGTATTGAATAGTCTTTTTAGGTGGTAAAAATTTGTACAGTATGGATTTACTTAGAAGAACTCATGAATAAATAATAAGGTTTTATTATAGGTATATGGTGAAGATATTAGAGTGTTTTAAGGTCTGAGAGGCCAAAAAATGATGTACTTTCCCTACTCATTTCATTGGTAGACATCAAGAACACTTCATGTTTGTGCTCAGTCCATATAGGGGAGAGAGAAATAAGATTCAAGTTATTGGCTAGAGGAACTAGACATTATGACCTTAAAATAATGGGTGTTTTTTATTGGATTAGTCTCCATAAATTTATGAATAAATTCTAAAAACTTAAGGAGTCTAGTCACCATTCACATCTGCATAAGGCAAAAGAAATAATATAATTTTGTTGAGTTTTTGACTGTTTTGGTTAAACTAATAATTGTTCTTGATTTCATGGGTATTGAAGAGACCTTTCATGACTCACTTATCATTTTAGTTCATATATGTGAGTTTTTAGGGTTTAATAACAAATAAACTACCAAATCTATATTCTACAAGTAGGGTTAAACACTGTATGGTTAAATGATGGATCCAAGGATATCAAGACATAATAAGATACTATATGAGATGTTTCATTCATGACCATATATCCTTCTTTATGTTTCTCAAATTTTCATAAAATTATCATAGCATAGAAACCACCAATATATTCTCAAAACTCTCACAGTATCATGTAGAAGATGTTAAGGTCACTTAACAGATGTTAAGGTTGTTTGTATAATCCTAGGTTTCTCTGTTCAGTGTGTATGCTTCATTAAGGATATCCAAAATTGTTGTATTTTATTAAGCACATATATAAGATGTATAGGATAGTTTTATAATATATTAATATTGTATTCATGATTATTTCCACCACCCTCATGTTTAATTCCATTTTAATATATTTTACACTATTATTCAACCATTGTTGTGAGCTTAATACTTCATTCCCAATTTCTATATTTTCCATTATCATCACCACATACATGTCACTACTGCTTATCCACATCTACATAATGAATCCAATGTTTTAGTACATTTAAAGGTTGTTAAATATCATCATGGTCTTGAATTTGTGTTATATATCCTTAAATATTGGTAAATGATTTAATCTTCACCTATAACCAAGGTGAAAGTACAATCAAATATACTATATGGAAAGTGGTGTATAGAGGAGGCTAGAAGAATGTATCAATGAAAGGAGTTTGATTGAAATACCTCCTAGGTTGTTTTAAATGGATGAGGAGGTTCATAAAACATTTCACTAACCTTCTCAATGTATTTTTATCTCATTGCATACAAGAAACATTAGATCATCACCTAAAATCATATGCTAGAACATAGTCACACTGTCTCTACAAAGTGAGTTTCTTGCATATTGGGTTTGGAAAGGATAAAAATCATGGGTTTGAATGTTTTGAAAAATGTATAAAATTTAATAATTATGGACCAAGGAGATGTAACCTATAGTCAGTCATGAATAATGACTCATAGTCTATACTCTAACTATGACCTACAAGCCTTTTGGAGAATCAACAAGTTTGTTCTAAAGAGAGAAGGCATAGTTTATATGAGTTAAGAGTCTTAAATATATTGAAAGTAAAAAAAATTTAAAAGATTAAGAGGCTTAAAATTATATTGATGAGTTATTATACCCAAAATATATATCCAATGTGCATCTATAACCAATCTATACATTCACACAGTCAATGCATATAGCTAGTCTTGGGGAAGTTTGAGGCTTTGAAGCCTTTATAGGTGTAATTAGGCATTAAAATTTGGTACTAATAGTTATTTTAATTGGATTAACCTATTAATTCTATTATAAAGGTTATAAAATTAGTGGAAAAATTCACTATTTTGTCTTAGACACACCTTAGTCTATTAACAGTCAATAATGAAACCAAGCAAGTTATTTGGAAGTTTGACAACAAAACAGGAAGCTTATACTTCATAAAGGGGTTATTAGGAAATAAGAGGTTAATTTAAAATATTAAAATAGGTTTTATCACTATTCCTCACAAGGATATCTTAGTATTTATTATTTTTAGTCTCTAGGAGCATTGAGAGCCTAATAAGCCTATGTAGGCCTATTAAGCATAGACAGACCCAAATAGACATGTGCCTAAACTAAAGACTTTTTGATTATTTTAAGTATTAGTTAAGAGATAAGAGAATAATAGGAAGGTTTAAGGTGATATGAAACTTATTTAAAGTAGGAAAGGGTGTGAAACCTAGCCCAAGGGTTACATGGACGTGATTTTTGCCAAACCCTAAGACTATTTTACAAGAATATGAAAGAAAAAATTTGAAGGAAAGTTTGGAACTAAGGATAATATTTATATTAGAATGTGTTTTATAAGTTTATAACCCCACCATTTCTATATTCGAGAGAGAAAGGCATATTCAGACCTCATATCACTATCAATCACTTAGGCTGGTAGTAAGACCTACCAATAACCACATGAAATAATGAAAATAGGTTAGAGTTTGAAAAATTTAAGGTAAGAAAAAAACATGTGATAAATGGGGTATTGTGATGATATTAAGTCCCTCAAATCATCTATAGGTAATTTAAACCCTAACACTCAGTATTACTTATTTTAGCCCTAAAAGCCATAACTAGGCCTCAAACTCCACCATCACACTTGAGACACTCTCAAACTATCCTAAGTGGAAATGACACCATGATGAGATGTGAGATGATGAATCAAGTCCTATGGAGAATTTTTAAATCAAGATAAATAAAAAAAGGTCAATTTGAGTCTTCAAGAACCTCCTTGAGTCACACAGTCCAGGAAGCCAACTTTGAGCCATAGTTTCAAATGCTTGGATCTCTCACCATAGGACTTAGGGGAAATTCATCTAGGAGAATTTAGTAACCCATATGTAATTTAAATACATAGAGGAGAGATTTATTTTAAAGATACTAGGTTTATGAATAATTATTAAGATGATAACCATGTGCATAAGGCTTGAAGATGACTATAGGTCCACCAACATGCATTCACATCTCTCCACACAAGATAAATAGGAATATAAGATTTTTAGAGAATTTATGGGGGTATATGGACTAAAAATCCATGACCATAAGTTTTGGATTGGAGGTCTCATATTTATGAACCATCATTAATATGTTAAACCTCCAAAACCTTGCTTAAACCCTAAAACATATCATACCCAAGGAGAATGTAAATAATTTAATTAAATCACTAACGAATAACCTAATAAACACTTGAATCATAAATTTAAATTATAAGAGACCCTTCCCATGGTACTATGTTGTACATAAACTATATGAAACTATCATAAAATAGTATTTTCTTAAGAAATTGGGTAGAAAATGAGGTATAAGGTAGTTTAAAGAGTTGAAAATCATTGGAAATGTTTGTCTAAGGCTTGTTTCACCTCCTTAAATCATGATGTGTTAAACTATTTTATTGGTAATACCTTTACCAACCTTCACTAATCAGCCAACCTATGAACCTAGTCAAGATGGCCTAATTATTTAATAAGAGTTAAATTGTAGATGGAGGAAATCTTGGGCATAGAGAGACTATATGTGGTTAATGAAACATCTAGAAATATCCATAATTTACCCTTTAAGTAAGAAAGTTCCATATTCATAAGCATTTATGAAGGGTTTTTGGTAGTTTTATGCATATAGTCAACCCATAAGAAGAGTTAGTTGGTTGATGCTTCATGAAAGTTGGATATTTGTGTCTATTCAGTGATTTTAATAGATAAAAGAGAAAAAATTTAATGAATATGGCATGTATATACATTTTATGGGTCAACTGTTACTAAAAATAGACTTTGATCATTATAAGGACACTCTTTGAAGACACTTCAATGCATGGGAGGTTGTAACTTTTATGTGGAATAGGTCATGATATTTTGTCTTCTTAAAAGACTTTAATAGCACTCTCGCTCTTCTTCTCTCCATGAAATTATATTTATTTAGTTTGGAAGGCCTATTTTTTGGTATCCCTCACTTGGGCATAAGGAGACTCTACCTAGATTGGCACTTTGTAACCTCTTAAGATAATTCAAATGACTATTTTTAGTCTCTTCGATATAGGTTTAGTATGTTCCAACTAGTTTGATTTGTACATGTGTTTATTTTTCTCCCTTGGTAGGTTCTTATCTCACCTAACTGTTAGTATATGATCTTATGCAAGTCACATATAGTGTTTGAATGTTAAATAGCTGAGCTAAGAGTGGATATTTGATTCGTTAGTGCCTTGATCCAGGACTTCCATCATTACCCTTATGTTTTGACCACTTTGTGAAACCTTTATGTGAAATTTTTTTACATAGGAGTCCTTGGAGTTAGAAGTTTTAGTCACTTTTACTACTTACTAGTGTTTATTAAGGTCCAAATTGAGTGGATGAATGATATTATTGGTGCATCACCACCCCTTAGATTATATTAATTTTATGCAATTTCTATCCCTTTTCACCCCAATAGTAATAGGTTTTAGTAAAATGATCCAAACAGATGCACCAGGAGAGCTAACCCCACAAGCTAGAGGTTTGGTCTAGTTATAGGTGACCCACAACCTTTAGGCCAATCCCATGTTAATTCAGGTTTGAAGTAGACGTGAACAATATCCTTTAGAGGGTGCAACTTGGATTTTTAACAATACCTTCAAGGATGTCCTGATCAAAACTTAGGTCCAACATGAAGACATTACTTGTAGACAATTTCCTTATACTTCAAATGAGTCATCATATGACTAGTACCTAGGACTCCCAGATGGATCCATTACCTATTGGGTTAACATTGATATTGTGTTTACTAATAATTTTAGGATACTAATAGATCATGCCATATTTTATCATCAATTTTTATCTACCCATAAAGAACCCAATGATCCCATGAGTGTCTTCAGTAATAGGTTTCATAAGCTATACAAAAGAATAAAACACCCCTACACACTTACTAAGCTAGATTATATACAAACATATCTGAGGGCCTTAGACCACATGACTTTCATGTTCCTTAGAAGGACCCCAAAAAATCTCACATCTTTGTTCTTGGCCTAAAATGAGGTAGTCAATATTGAATAATAGATGATACCCCAAGGATATGGTGCTAGTCCCTTTCCCTCATTAGTAAAACCTAAAACTTATAACCAAATTCCTATGGTCAACTAGGCCCTTATGTAGAACACTCCTTTAATGAATCTAATAATAAGAGCTATGTATTAAATTATAAATCTAGTTTACAATCTGATGCCATTGAACCCCATGCATAATAATCATCCATATGATACCCCAAATCATTTTAGTCACCTACAATAACATGGATACCACACCTAATTCAAGTAGTTACACTGCCCCTAACAACAACAAATAGGATGTCCCTTCATTCTTGAATAAGCAAATGCCTACTATTGATACCCCTAACATATTACACCATATTATCCTTGTGTTTTTAAATGTTACTATATTATTAGCTAGTCCACCACCTAAATTAGGTGTTAACCCTAGTGAACCCTACAATAGCTAACATATAACAGATGGTCTAGAGATTGAACAATGTTATAGTCAACTTGCATAGAAAAGTACCTCAAAGTACCAACCAAGCTATGAATAACCCACCCTAGAATATAAGTTATAAATTTCAAAAGGATAATAGATAGTGGAACACTAATCCTAATAATGGGAATATGTCTAGTCCCTTTACAACATTAATCAAAACCATAATAGTGCCTCTAATTTAGTAAACATGGTAGACCTATCCTTACCCACTTGGTGTAGATTAAACAATATATCAGACCATGTTGAAACATACTAAGCTCAATTTATATTAGCCTCAAATATTTTCCAAAAAGAGATGGACAACCTTGAAATAGTGCATGCACTAAATAATGTCAAACCAAGCCCAAGTGAAGACAACCCAAGCACTGCCATGGTCTTAAAGACCTATGAATTCCCATTTTAAAATGACAATGAGCTTAAGGATAACCTTGATGAGGTTCATACATTTAAATAGTTCTAAAGAGGGAATAACTATCAATTTAAGAGTAAGTTTCAGGGTTTATTAACTACTTATATGCCCCCTAATAATATTTAAGTTACCCCTGATGAAAATTACATTAATAATCCTCCTCCCCCCAAGGAACCTACTACCTCATATCAAAATAGAAATAATGTTACATCCCCTAGGCTGAAAACCCCTAGAATAAAGAAAACATGGATATAACATTGTAAAAGACATGATGAAAACTAAGGCAATCATAACAATGTTTGAGCTGATTTAGATGTCTAACTGTAAATAATTATTGCTAATATAATTATCTACCCCTTTGAGGAATGAAGCTAGTAACATTGTCGATGCTCATGTTGATTTTTATAAGGCAAAAATAAAGACTCCCCTTTTCTGATAATAATGTAATTTTTTGGAAAAAAATTACATAATTGTTTGGTGGATTTAAGTGTTTTAAGGAACATGATGCCTTATTCCATTTTCTAATAGTTGGCACTAAAACCTACCAAATCTACTAGAAAATTTGTTTAGTCAGATAAATTAGAAGTTAAAGTCATAAGTTAATTGAATAACATCCACATGCAATTGACCTCTGATCCTAGATTGTAGTAATTCATTGACATTAATGTAGTGGACATACCAAAGGAATATTAGATGCTTCTTAATTGATATTGGTCATATACACTCTATGGATACATGTCCACCAATTTATATCACATGAAGATACCATGGTGATCTATGCATAGTCAGATCTAGATTGAGAGGGAGCCAAAGATGGCTCACATGATTAAAAAATATAATAATACCAATGAGATAATGTATGAGGAATGAGAGATAGGACTTTATGCACTTGAGAAAGAAGTGGAAGCATATTGTATATTCTCCATCAACATGCTTATAGTACAATATGAACTTGAATTTTAAGAGTTAGACCAGCTATAAGAGGAGGATATCCTTTGTACATAAAAATTATTTTTAGTTTATAATCATTACCCAACATATACATGGGTGGGATAAGTTAATTCACATGAGAAAAATGAATACAAAATCGTAGACACTACCCATGTTAACATTCTAACTAATTTTTCACCTGTGTCTACTACTGAAGATTAGACCATAAGTTCATTGATATTTGAAGAGGAAGGTGTAACAACATTAGAATCTAGGAAATATAACAATTTAATGTAGTAAAAAAACCCATCTTGAATAATCTATTGTGCATAGATTAAGATCATATGTGGACCTTGAGTTTTGATGGATCCAAATTAAAGAGTGGATGTGGTATTGGGATTGAGCTTATTAATGCAAGAGGAAGGTTGTATTTAGTATCCCTCCAACTATAGTTTTTTTAAACCAATAATGTGGCTAAGTACAAATCCTTAGTACATGGCCTCCAATTTTCACTAAATAAAAAATTGAAGAACCTAAAAGTCCTAGGAGATTCAGAAATTATTGTTAAACAAGTTAAAAGTCACTATTCTTGCAATGACAAGTGCCTTTCATGGTAAAATAATAGAGTATGGAAATTTATTGGAAATTTATACATATTAACATCCAAACACTTCAATTAATAAATAATTATATAATAGATGCATTGGAAATAGCTAAAAGTACCTTGGATCCCATCATTAATTCTATATTGAGGAGATTCTTAGTCAAGCTAGTCTCTACTCCTTCCATTCTAGACAACATTAGAAACTTCTAATTCTTAAATGATGACTATAATATCATAAAATTCATCACCAACACTAATGAATTTAAGTCAAAGATCATTTATGAGGATAACAGGGAAGAGTTCTAACTAGATGAATAAGGGCTTCTCAACTTGAAGAATAATAACATACCGAAAGGTATGGTGTCATTAGAAAGGCTATTTGACATGAACTATCAGGTAGAAAAGGAAAAATAATCCCATTCCAAAGGGATTATCCATAATAATTTTAATCTAGGCAATACAAGAGAATAAAATCTTATGCTTTTAGGCACAACTTATGCCTAGTTTGAAAATCAAAGGATTATGAAAACTCTGAACGAATTTGGTGACACCATTGCATGGAGCAATGAAGATTTAAAATTATTTGACACCTCCATCCTCACACATATTATACCACTAAATCATGGTGTCAAACTATTTTACCAAAGGTAGAGGCCAATTAATTCATTACTTGAGCCTTTAATTTTCAAAGAAGTGTAGATCTACTTTCTGTAAAGATCACTCCATCTCGATGGCTAACTTGGAGCCCATTCAAAAGAATACTGAAGAAACAAAGATTTACATGAGCTTAAAAAATATATTAATATAAATAATAAATGCCTTCACTAGATTAAGTCAGTGCACAACTCTTAAATGATGTAATTTCTTGATAAATATTCAGGATACAATCAAGTAATGGTCAACCATGAAGATAGGACAAAGAAAACATTTAAAATGACATGGGGCAATTTTTCATACAAAAGGATGCCATTCAAACTAATCAATGTGGGCACCACCTTCTTATGGACCATGGATATTTTGTTTAAGGGACTCATTGGTAGATGCATATTCATATACATGGACCACCTAAATATCTTTTCCAAGAGAAGAAAGGACCATGTGAAAGACTTGAAAGTAGTCCTGTAGAGGTGTAGAGACCATGGGATCTCCATAAACCTAAATAAATGCATATTTGGGGTCACATTGGGTAAGGTGTTGGGACACATTATATCCAAGCGAGGTATCTCAATAAACCTAGAGAGAGTGGAAGCTATTCTAAAAATCCCATTACTTGGAAACATAAAGGAACTAAAGTCATTCTCAGACAAAATCAACTTCCATAAGGAAGTTCATCATGTTTTACAAAGATAGTTTAACCCCTAAATAACATTCTAAATAAATACTCTAAGGTCAAATGGGTGACTAAATAACAAGTAACCTTTACTAAAATCAAGATAATATTTGTAAATAAACCAGTGATTATTAGTCCTGACTATACCCATCCTTTTTACATCTATTTATTTACTTTGGAACACTCAATTATTATTGTTATAATGCAATTAAAAGGAGTTGGGGATGAAATGCCTATCTATTTTATGAGTGCTCCACTCATAAATGTTGAGATAAGATACTCAACCATTGAAAATTAGGATTTCACCTTGATCAAAGTGGTAAAAAAATTACAACATTACATTTTACGTAATAAGGTATTTCCTTGACCCACATATTAAGGCAATGTTGATGTAGAATGAGTTAGGTGAGTGGAATGGGAAATGGATTACCATATTCCAAGAATTAGACCTATATTTGTATCCAATTAATATTATTATAGGCTAGGGACTTAACAATACCATGGTTGAGGTGGACCCACATATCATATGCTAGTAATACATAGTATAAAACATTACAAATGATGATTAATATCAAGATGTGGTCTATTATTTATTAAATAATGAGTGTCTAGTTTAATTGAATGCCACTTAAAGGATACCATTATTCCTAAAAATCAAAAGTTTCATGATTAAATCAAACATGTTATATAAAAAAACTATGATGGAATCTACTTGAAACACTTGAGAAAAGTTGAAGCAATCAAAGTACTCACTGGTTTTCATGGGAAGTATGGGATTGGTCATAGTTTAATGAGTGCCATAGATCACCAAATACTTAGAACATGCTATTACTAGCCTCATATTTTTAAATATTTGCATGCTCATGTAAGGATATGCCACATTTTTCAATTCACTACACATATGTAATGCTCTCAATCCATACCAATACAACCGGTTATTGAGTAATGTCTATTTGTAAAGTGGGGACTTTATTTTGTATGGGCCATCAATGCCAACTACTCCATGGGACATAAATTTATAATTATTATAATTGATTATTAATGCATTGGAATGAAGATAAATAATTCCAAAATTGCACAACTAAAGTGGTAATGATCTTCCTAAAGGACCACATCATAGCCAAGTTTGGTATGTCATTTATCTTGGTATGTGATAATGGCCTTGATTTCTCCTCATTGTAATTTACTCAATGGGCTTATGAAAACCAATTAATTCTTAAATTTTCATCCAATTAACACCCATAAGGTAATGGATTAACTAAATCAACTAAAAATAACTTGTTATATGTAATCAAGAGATTCTTAGAGAGAAATCCTAGGGACTAGCATATTGTTCTAAATTTTGCATTATGATCTGATAGGACTAGAATCAAGTCTACCATAGGTACCTCCCCATACTATCTAGTATATGTCCAAGACTAAATATTCCTTTTAAACCTCATAAATCAACCCTATTATTTAATAAATATTACTTAGGTGTTGATAACAAGATAGAAGCCTCATGAACTTGATGCATCTTCAAGAAAAGTGTGATGCGGCCCTATTACACTTTAGCAAGCATCTAGGATTTATCAAACACTAGTTTGAAAAGTGATCTAAAACAAAGGCCTTTTGGATTTCTAATTTAGTCATGCTTTGGGACAAGTCTCATGAAATGAAGGCCAATACATAAAATTTGATTCCATTTGGCTAGGACCCTTCTAAATATATGAAATTCTGGCCAAAAATGCATTTTTCCTAAGGTGTCTAATTGGTGAGAATGTTATGTTGCTTGTCAATGGAAAATTTATCAACCACTAATTCCAAGATTGAATTGGCTTCAGTTTTTTATATAAATAATTTCCCTTTTGTTTCTTTTCTTTCCCTTCCTTACTATTTTTTATTTCTATTTTTGTTGTTTTATGTGGGTTTGGTTTTCTATTTTCCTTGTTTGGCCTATTTCTAATTCTTTTATCTAATATTTCCTTTAACAAATGTCATGGTGAAGAGTGGTAAGCATAGAATTAAATGTCATAAATAATATTTTGATGTGTGGGTACTATGAGTTTTATGACATTGAGTTCACTCTTCAACTCAATTCCAAAAGCTTTGGTTGTTTGGTTATGTTTTAAATAAGTTTATGTTTGATAATTTGGGAATGGGTTGTCTAATTTATGAAAACATTCTCTCAAAACCTATCACAAAGGAAATTTTAATGATTTTTGAACTTACCTAGATGAAACCATTATCACCAAGATCTAAAGGTAAAAAATATATAATCTTTCTCTTTGTTTACCATGGTGGTCCCCAACCTAGGATTGAAATGTTAAAAAAAAAGAAAAATAAAGAAAAGGGAATAGAAAAGAAAACCAATTTCAAAAAACTCAGTCTTGGGTGAATCAAGCAACCTCTACCATGGCTATAGATTCCTAGTCGGTAGTAGATCAAGGCTTTATGTGGGACTATGAGAAACTTCATTAGGGATATAGATGCCTAGCTAACAATAGATTAATGTCCATGTATTCATTCCAAGGCATAATTCACTATTTGGATGACCCTAACTATAACACCTAGTCCTTGTAATTATTAGAATGGAAATGCATACACAAGCACACACTGTCCAAATAGATTTTTTGATTTGTGTCTTGTAGTATACTCCCTTCTTGTCTTTGCATAAGTTGATTCATGTTCTAGGCATTAACCTAAGCCAAAGATTATGGGTTATAGCCAAGCTTTTAGTGTTCCAAAATATTCAAAAGTATTTTAAAGTAGAGTCACCATTTTTTTGACTACACAACATGCCTTATTTTCTTCACAAAATTAGGTTACCTCTTTTACTCTACAGTCTAGTCTTCTTAGTTTTGGCTAGGCTATGTTTGTTTTTACTTATGATTAGAATGGGAGAGTCTTTGAATAAGATCAGTCCTAATGTTTTGCTTGTTTTACCCTTTACACCAAGTCTGGGTTTAAAGATGTCTATATGCTTGGTATAGGAGATTGTATTTGAAGCTTCTTTGGCACAATTGACTAAATTTTTCACCAATTTGATAAGTCCTAGTCTATTCTTATTCATGTTCTAAATTGCATTAAAGTTTCCATTTTCAAACCATTTCACCGCAAGTTTGTGGAAAATATCTAACCATTACAATATTTATACATTTTATTTAGGTAGTTTAGTGTGATATTATGTTCATTTCATGTATTTGACTAAGCATTCCCAGTTGATAAAATTCTAAAACATAATCCCTTGAATTGGTCTTAACTATTGATCAAATGGGACATTTTCATCAGCCTTTTCATATATATTTGGGTCTTTTTGCCCTTTTTTGCCTAGTCTAACTATGTATTTTCAAGGGGTTTCATGGTATTTATTTTAAGGTAGTTATGTTTGAATATGCTCTTGGACCAAGTGAAATGGCTAAACATCCCTCAAAATCTCATTTTTGGCTGTCATTTCCTAGTTATTAGCTTGGTTGTAGCTTTAAGTAGGCAAAACATTTATTTCATTCATGGGTTTATTTATTTGGGACTTAGAAATTTCATTTATATCATATTTTAAAATAAAATGGATAAGATTTTTCCTATGGGCTATTAGTATTTTGAATCTCTCATGTGAGTCCTTAGGCAAGTTGGAATTATGCCACTTATCAGTTTACCACTTTCTTCGGTCTTTTTTGCCTTAGTCTTTTATTTGGGCCTTTAGGGTAAGTGGGATCATGCCACTTGGTGTGATCTCATTTTAATTCTTCCTTGGGTTGCCTTAGTTTATCCACCTTACCATAAGTCTCCTAAGCAAGTATAATCTTTACAAATGTCATGATCCCAGTTACTCACTCCATAGTTCTTCTCAGGTATGTGATCCTAGACCTTCAACCTTATAAATGCATAATATCATGCCACATTACCTGATCTTGTTTCATCATGACCTTAGGCCCTCCTTAATTTACCCAATAGACCCTAGACCCCAAGATGCATGATATCACACCATGTGGTGTGATCCTATTTATCTAGGCCCATAGGATATTTCGTATGCTTCCCTTTGATATTCAAGCCCCTTAAATGCATAAGATCACGCCATATGGAATAATCCCATTTCTACAAGGCCATAGGGTCATCTATATGTTTATGAGCCTTTTAAATGAATGAGATATAGAAAAGTATCAAGATCTCATTGCACTGAGTGTGTTTAGGTAATATATCCTAATAAACATTAGGTTAGACCTCAAGTAAGTGAATAGATGCCACATGACATGGAACACTAGATGGATGACATTATGGTGCACACATTAACATTTTTTGAGCATAAATTTGATGGTCATCTGGCGCATCAAAACTATTAGACTTGAGACTATATTAAGGACTTAGAAAATTTATAAATTTTTTGGGGTTTCATTTTGATCCTCTCCTTAGTGCTAATTTGACCTATCTTTTGATCATTTTAGAGTTCATGAACAAATAATTTTAAGTTGTTTTATTTTGAAAATTGGTCTTTTTTTATATCAATTAAATTATTAAATTCTAAAGGGGTTTGTTTGTTTTCCAATTTTAACCCATCCTCACACTATTTTGATCATAAAATGGCTAATTGTCTATTTTCTTCTATATTTTTCATGGTCAATTTTATTTCAGGTAAATTAAATTGATTGTATTTTAATCTTAGGGTTTAATTTTATCATCTATTTAGATAGATTAATTATGTCAATGGATACATCCCCTTTTTCAATTATTAAATTTTAATGACTTTACTTTAGTCATTTTTTATTAATGTAAAGGATTTGGACTCTAAATAGCCAGTTTTATTTTAAAAAGCTAATTAATAAATTTTATAGGTTGGCCCAGATTTAACCTAGAAATTCCACTTGTCATTGTATAAAACTCCACTCCTATAGATGAATTTGGACAAAGAACTAAGGACTTTAACCCTCTGATTACCTTGGATCATACCACATGGCATGATCTGGAGGCTCCAATCCCTTAAGATGATCAAGACATAACAATCAAGTAGGGGACCTTCTAGGTGAATGAGATGATGCCATGTGACATATCCCACATACTTACACCTCTAGATTAAATAGAAGTAGTAAGATGGGGCCAGGACTATGGGAGTCCCTAAGATCATTCCATATGGCATGATCTCAAGGCTTTAAAGTAATTAGAACATGGAACAAAGCATAAAAACCAAAAAATCTTTGAGTAAATAAGTAAGATCTCATTGCATCATGGAATTTGAAAAGTCAAGATAAGTAAGATCCCCCTAACACATAGAAAATTAGCAATAAACTAACACATAATAAGACCTAAGCATATATGTGACATGATAACTATTATTGAGTAGTGGGGAGTGGACATATGGAATGCCCTTCCCAAGGAATATACATGGGCTTCATTGAAAATAATCCAATCTTGAACTTAGTTTTTTTATTGTCCATTTTAGTAGGTTAAGCGATCAAAACTTAGAAATGGAGCTATAAGCCCACTAAGATTGGCATAATCATGAATCATTTTGTATTATAGAAACTAAAAGGACCATGAGGTCTAGGCTCTTATTAAAATCAAATATGTGCATTAAATATAATATTTGGAATGGGCATTGGGATTGAGCCAGATCATAATTGACAAGGGTCATCTTAATTGGGTTTGTCCATGACCAAGTAGAGTGTGGCCAACTGTCTGGCTTAAGGAGACCTTAAACGACTCCAACTAAAAAAAATTCAATTGGAAAATTAGTTAATAGGGCCTCAATATTTTTTTTTTGGTATTTTTCATGGATCATTTTAATTTTTATTAGATTCATACATGTCTTACTAATGATTTCCAACTACTAGTTAGGTGGTTAGATTTATGACTATGTGGACTAAGTGACCTATATGTGGACTGAGTGACTTATATATGGACTAGTTATCTATTGAAGTGAGGCTTGGTCTATTTATAATTAGGAGATATAATATAGGACTTGGATTTTTTTTTAAATTTATTACTTTCTTGGTTTAACTTTGAATTTTAGCATGAGATAACGCTGACTGATAGTTTTTCCATTATTTGCATGAACATTGATGAATCTCAGTGTTGGGTTTCATAAATTATCTACTTTATGGAAGCTCTATGATTTATATTCATTGCCTTCACATGTCTATGGTGGTTTTGTCACACTATTTTATGTATCTCTTTTTACTCAGTCTATTTCACCTTATCTATTTTATGTTTATGTTATGTTGGCCAAACATGGGCTAGTGTTTTAGCAGGTTAATCTATTCAATAGAACCAAAACTTCACTCTTTAGAAATTGATTTCATATTTATTTTCTCCTTACCCTCCATCTCTTTTTCTTTCTTTTATATATCAATTAGTTCAATTTTAGAGTATAGTCAGAATTACATTTAGTTGTTCAAGCTTTATCTAGACTACATGTTCATCATTTCACCTATCTTTCATGCATTATTCAAATTAGTAGGGTAGAGATAGGTGTCAAATAATAATGATTTAATTGGAAATTATAAACTATATATTTATTCGAGGCACAAGATAAACCAAAATTTTCTTGCATAAGTCTTAGAGAATACTCCAAATAGGCCCCTTGTATGGAATCAATGGCATCATTCAACTAGGGTATTTGGTACACCATAAACTAGAAGAGAAAGACCTTAAGGAATTTTTTTCCATAACATGATTCCTCTAAAGAGAAGGGAATGGAAGAATAAGGAGGAATCCTCACCAATTTATCTTTTCCTCTCCCCTCTCTTTCCCTAGAGTTAGTGTGGCTATGCCAAATGGACCACCAACACATGGTATTAGATTTAAACCACATACTATGAGTACTACAATTTACATTGTTTATCCTTTAAGTGAGTCATAAGAAGATTATTTATACATTAAAACAAGTTTTGTCTGTAACCAATTTTAAAATCTTTCCATCACTAACCTATTTTAGGATAATGCCATTCTAATGCTTGAACACACACCCCAAAGTTTATCTAATGGGATGAACAACTTGTTGACCAAATTTGAGTTTTGGTTAAATTTGGTCAACCCATACATATTGAAACTTTTCAAAGGTTTTCATATGTCTTATATGGGTCTCATGTTAGTATAAACATCTCACCTATCCTTGTTCTAGCCTTAGTGTAAGCCTAGCTCCCTTGTCCTTGCTTAGTCTTGAAAAGTCAACCCTAGTCAAATATGGTCAAACATGTTCAAAGGATAAAATTGTATTTAAAATTTTATAATAGGGTCATTAATTTATTCTAAGGTTTCCCAAGTCATGTCCTTGTCCTTTTCTATGTTTCATATGCCAAAGGTGTCTTTTGGTCACATTTTGGGCTCATTAAATGACATGTATGGGATTTTTCAAGGAAACAATTGTCATCAAGTATGGTTCTAACATTAATGAGGTTATATTATGTCAATAAATAGTTATAGGTATAAAATAAATAGTTTCATGCACTAAAATAGGTGAATATCCTAAAAAATAGGTTCTTAATGGCACTTGTACGGACTTGAAGAGTCCATCTTCAGGTGAAAACATGGGCATAGTGTCTCTTGAGATTAATAACATATTATCTATGCTTCATGTTCATAAAAAAATTCAAAAATATCATATTTTTCTTCTTATCCTTCTTTCTTTCCTTCATAAGCCAAGAAGGGCCAACTTTAAATGCTTGGTGCAGTCCGTATAGATGGAGTTAGGGAAATTACTCTTAGGAGTTAAGAGGGGTCTTAGTCAGATTTAAATCCATTGAAATAAGTTAGTTTTTAATGGATTATCCTTTATGAACCATTGTTAAGAGGCTAGGCAACTTCTTATGATTTTGCATCCATGAGGGGTTCCTGTATGAGCTTGTTTTTGAATCTTTTGCTTTGATTTTGATAGGTTTGGATATTTCATGTGTTTCTTAGGGTTGTATAAGGCCTCTCCATAAGTTTTACATTATCTTCTTGGATTTTTGAGTTTCAATAATTCAATAAGCCTCTTCTAGACTTGTTTTGTTCTTGCAAATTGGTTCCTTTCACACCTACAGGTATCTAATAGAGCTACAGGAGTGTGTACCAAAGGAGAATAACAAGGTTGAGTCTTCATGAGGTTTATGAATTAGGTTGATAGATTGGTGAGAATTATTAATCCTTTGGTAACCCACTAAGTATTGATAAACCATGTTTAAAGAGGCAAATATTGAGTTTTGGGATCAAATCCCTAAAAAGGTAAAATAAATACTAGAGAGATTTTGGATGATCCCTTATGACATACTTGTAAGAGGTTTCAAGGCCTAATTTAAGGTGAATGCATAACACATAGCATAAAATATATCCATGCCAAGGATGGAGGTCAAAAATTAAAGGGAGATACATTTTTAAAGGCCTCAAATATGCACATAAACACACTAAATTCTTTCAATGTTATCTACAGGTATGAGCCTAAAAGTGACCTTTCTCCACTAGAGTTGCAAGTTAGGTCTATATTCCACATATAAATGGTTATAAATATTTTCATCAATATTTTTTGACCCAATTATCATCAATAAAATCTCCTCTTCTATGTCTAAACCCTCCTAAACACATGATTAATCCATATATAGGCTACCAAAGTCACCTATAATAGGGTATGATGCAGTGACCTAAAACTTAGCACACAAAATATTATTTTAAGATTTTCAAATCTAAGTAATAGTGAAACATACACTTTGTGGCCTCATTATATATTTAAATTCCCATAAACACCATTCCAAAGTCTCATGGAACTAGACACACCTATAGGTAGGGGTAAAAGAGCATATGCCATAGTCACAATCAAGAATTATACATTTAGTCACCCAAGTAGGAATGTGAAGGTCATCAAAAGTGAATGCATGATTAAAAAATGTGTTAATGAATCTATATGTTATTAATTAATCCCATAAATTATCTCTAAGGTCAAAAAAAGGCATGAACACCTACAACAGGGTCAGGAAATAAAGTGTCTCAGTCAGCAAATAGTAAGCTCAACTTTGAAAGGGAAAAGGTGTATTGGTAGGATGTTGGGAGTTAAAACCTAATGAAATAGCGAGTTATCACATAAATATATGCATTGATGATTTCATAATACTCTTTTATGAGGGAAATAAGCCTACACAAACTCTTGAATAGCCTAATTTCACCTACAGTCAGGCTTAAGGGCAAAACACAGTCAGTTGGGTGAGTTCCAAGTAGTGTGAGAGAAAACAATGTAAGTTGAAGTGATGTTTTAGATTAAAAAACATGTATACTAGTCCTATGGATCTATTATAAGTGAACATAGATCAAGGATAGATCTCTAACAATGCATCACATAGTTCACTCTTGTAAATCTTGCACATTCTGCCTTTGAAAGAACCAGCCTTGAATTTTAAAATTTTGAGAGGTCAAATGATATGAAATAGGCATAAAATTTGGTATTAAAGTTACTCAAAACTATAGGAAATCCATAAAATGTTAGTTTTTATTGATAAAATAAGGGAAATAGCCTTTGTTTTGTCTCAGATATGGGCACTTCCCCATGCCTAAACCCTACAAATATTGAGAAATAGTAAGAGGATGAAACCAAAGGCTATTTGAAACATGTATAAGTGTTTAATAGGTTTCATAACACCTTAATAGATAGGGAGGACACCTAAAAAATAGGTGAAACTAAGAGAAATGATTTGGGAAGCTAGGTATGTAGGTAGAACCGTTTGAAGCTTAGAGCCCAATTTAGGAACCACTTTCACTTCTATCATGGACTAAGCTCTATAAAAAGTTTTAACATGTTTATAAAGTAAATTTATATGTTTTTTAACTTTTATATCTCAAGTAATCTCAATTAGAGGGTCCAAACCACCAAGAGTTGCAGACAAGCTATGGAGCCAATACTAGGCCTAGCATCTGAAGGGAGGTCAACTTTATTTTTGGATTTATATGTATAAAAAAACCTATTAAAACTTTATTTTGTGATCATTATAGGTATGTTATAAATTTCACTTTGTAGATAAGTCCACAAAGAAACCATTTATTGGCTTAAAGTGCACACAAGCCTATGTAGACTGCTAGAAGAGCTTGAGTGGCCATATTTGAATGCTTAGAACTCCTCTAAAGCTATGAATGGGATCTGAAGGTATTTATAGGTGTTGGGGGGTACCTAATATTCTATAAAAATAATAAAATATGGGGTTGAACATGAGACCTTCATGAATAAAGGCTAAGAGTCTAGGTGACTCTAAACCCTCACAAAACCCCAACTCAAACCTAATGGAGAAGGTAATAAAAATGGAACATCAAAATGGAGTGTAAAGGCCAAAGAGATGACTTGAAGCTATATAAGACTCACCATTAATACTTTACATGGAATCGAGGTGTACCCTATTTGTATGGATGGTGTATAATGGGGATTTATTTGATAATTTTGAGTGTTTTATAGGTGTGAAGAAGCTTTAAATGATGCAATCAACCTTAGGAGAGATATTAGGAATTTTTTAAAGTATCCATGTTCATATATTGAGATATTTCATCTCGTAAGTATGTTTTCCATCTTCCTCATCTCACCCAATCTAGTAAGCTGTGATCAGTAAAAAAGATGATAATTCTAATTGAGAAGCCTTTTAAGGCTTGCTTGATGAATTTGATGACATGGAGACTCTTTACAGGTGGAATTCCTCCTTGTGTATGGATTGGATTGAAAAATTTGGATAATTTTGAGTACCAAGTGTGAGGGTGGCATGAGAAAGAGTCATTTGTAACTACTAGGGATGATTGCTCATGGCCAAAAGGATATGGATGATTAGGGACCACTCCAATGCATGTGGAGGATTTTTAGTAACCCATCCTTCTTAGACCTATCCCTATTTAGTGGTGAGGTATTTTAATGAAGGAAAATCATGAGGGTAGTTTCATATGTACGTAATAGAGAATCTATACCACATTTGGAGGAGTCTGATGATTTGGGAGACATTTATCCTTGTATTCCTTGTAGGACTTTTCTCATGACTAATTCTATTTATGTTATAACTCATTATTTATTCACAAGTGTCCTTGTGACTCTTGATCTTCACTTTCTCTCTCTTCTCTCACAATTTCTATATGTACTAGTTTTTTTGGATTTTGGAGGGATCTCTCCACCTAAGTATGGTGAAGCCCTACTCATTTGTGGCTTTGAACTAATGATAATGTTTTTTTTACCTCATTAATTACTTAACCAAGTGCATGCTATGGTTATTGGTCTAGTTCAAGTGTATTTTGGCTTACCTTGACATGTTATCCTTCTTATGTAGTTTGAAAACTTTCTTTGCAAGTCAGCAAGAAGTGTCTAATGTGGATTGTAGGTATAATGAGTAGTCTATTCATTAGTTTTTCTAGAAGACCTATTATATATTCCTCCTATTCTAATGTCTATTCAAGACCCCATGCTTGAAACATTGATGTATAAGAGGAGATTTTATTTTGATGAAGTGTATGTGTAGGTTTCCCTCTGGTTCTAAGTGAATTGCAAGTAGTGTGATTAGAGAATTAATTTAGTGCATCACCTCCTTAGCTATGTTTAGTTTAGGCTTCCTAACCCTTTTCCTTATAAGTGTAAGTGTGTTTTTGGTGTGTAAAATTAGTACATAAAGGTAACTAGCCCTAATCTAGAGACTCACCTCAAATTTGGGTCACCCACAGCCCTAGTGTGTTTCCATTGTGCCTCTTGAATGAGTAGAGCTGAATCATCTCCTCAAGGGGTGAAATTTCAAGTTAAAACACAACCATCACCTTTGCTTGATCATTTACAAAATGATGAAATGATATCTAATTTTTTTAGAATCAGATATCACATCCTATCAATGGACAAAAATTTGGATTTTCCATTTATTTGGATGATTATACCCACTTTGGGGAGATTTTAAATTCACATAAATGACATCAAATTAATAAAATAAGAATATCTAAAAATCATGAAGAACCTAAAGGATAATTTAATATTCTTCCACCTCTTATAAAGTATCAGTAATAATCTACCCTCTTAATTGAAAGCATTATTGAGGTTAAAAATGGGATAGATGAAAACCCAAAAATTATGAAACTTGATGCATTTTTGGATCAAGAAGAACAAACCATTTTCATACTTTTGCTCATATATTTTTAAGACATGTTTTCATGGTAATATTTCAACATGTTAGGATTAGATCCATCATTAGTTGTACATCATATTTTTGTCCATAAAGATGCTAAACTGATCAATCAAAAACTTAGAAAAATCCATCCTAAGGTAACACTACTTGTGAAATATGAACTAAAAAATCAATTGAAGATTGGTTTCATATGTATTATTGACTATTCTAAATGGATCTCTAACATATTAGTGTAGTAAATAAACCAATGGGAATAAGAGTGTGTTCATATTTTAGGGACATCAATAAAACATATCCAAAAGATGATTTTCCATTGCCTAACATAGACATGATCATAGAATCCACCATAGTCATGATATGTTATACTTGATGGATATATTTTCAAGTTATAATCAAATTAAAATCACTCTTGAGGACCAATACAAGACATCATTTACAATGCCTTGGGGAGTTTTTTTTAATCAAGTAATCTCTTTTGGCCTTAACATGTTGTAGCTGCCTATCAAATATCAATGACATTTATCTTCCATGACATGCTTCATAACATCATATAAGAGTCTGTAGATGATATCCTAGCTAAATCCAAGACTAAAGTAGAACATATTAATGTCCTCCATAGAATTTTTGAAAGAATGAGAGAGTACAATCTATGTTTGGATCCAAAGAAGTGTGGATTTAGGGTTACTTGAGTGAAGTTTTTGGGATTCATAGTATCACATCGAGGCATTGAGGTTGATCCTTCAAAATTTACAACTATCATGAAGATTCCTCCACTAGAAAATATTAGACATTTATGTAGTTTTGAAGGCAAATTTCAAGCAATTCAAAGGTTCATCTCACAACTTACAAATATATGTCACCCATTTGAATTTATACTAAATAAATACACTCATTTCCATTGGAATGAATATTGTCACAAAGCCTTAAAAAATATTAAATGATATATTTCAAATCCACCAATACTAATTCCACCTACCCCAGAAAGACTATTTTTTTGGTACATATTGGCAACACATTATGCATTGGAGGCATTATTGGCACAACATAATAAATAGGAGTGAACAAGTAGTCTACATGTCCTACGATCTCAATAACTCTCCAATGTAAAAACATGTCTCATGGTTATTTTCAATTCACAAAACCCTTCTCACTACATGCTCAATAGAAAAAAGAGATCATTGTTAAAATTGATCCACTTAAATATCTACTATCCAAAACATTTCATAGGCAGAATGGCTAAGTGGGTAATGATTCTTAGTGATTTTTATCTTGAGTATATCAACCAAAAATAAATTAAGGTAAAGGTACTTATATATAATTTAGTATAATCTCCTCTAGTAAGTCACACACCTCTCATTACATATTTTCCAGATGAATTAATTATGTCTATAAATGAATCTATAGTTTGGAAGTTGTATTTTGGTGGTTCTTTCACCAATCATGGATTAGGGGTGGGTATTATAATAGTTAATCCTAATGGAAGTCTGATTATAAAATCATTTAAAATAGAGTTTCCTTATGCAAATAACATAGCAGAGTATGAGGATCTCATATCTAGTCTCAAGTTAGAAATATAATGGGTTATCTAGCATATTCTAGTCTTTGGTGATTCCAAGATTATTATCAAATAATTACTAGATTAATTTCAAGCCAAATATGAAAAATTAATCCCTTAAAAATAGATTATGGATATCCCCAAGTCATTATTACAATTTTTATAGTTTGAAAAAATACCTTAGAATAAAAATAGATCAGTAGATGCAATGACAACAATTGGCTCATCACTTAATCTCTGTACCAAACAAAATCATTTTCTCTTGGATCACCTAATGATACCAACATATTATACACCAAATTTAGATATAGTTTGTGAGATTATTGGTCTCATTTCTCCATGGCACCACAAAATTTATGTATATCTCCATGATAACCTAATTCCACCTAATTTGACCCATAATCAAAATAAGGCCTTCATCATGATCCTTAGAAACACCCTATACCAAAAAAATATGATGTAACTTTATTGAGGTGTTTAAATTCTAAAGAGGCAAACTTTGAAAGTAAGGAGGTTCATAATGAAATATTTGGTGCTCACATAAATGGTATAGTCCTTGATAAAAAAAAAATTATGCATTAGATACTATTAGATTACGATGGAATATTATTCTTGTCAATATGTTAAGTAGTGCATGCCTCTCCAAAAACATAATGAGTTTATCCATATCCCATCAATAACTTTATAACCCATAACTACACCTTGGTTATTTTCTAAATGGGGGTTAGACCTCATAGGAAAATTAGTCCCAATTCTTCAAATGGTTATAATCATATAATTACTACTACTAAATACTTTACTAAATGGGTTGAATCCATTCTATTAATGTATGTCACCGATAAGCAAATTTCAAATTTCATCTTAAACCACATTATCTTCTATTTTGGAATTCCATTTGCTATTATATATAATAATAGAAAATCCTTGAAAAATAAAGATGTCAAGGCACTTTTTACATACTTATTAAATACAAGTGGTCTACTCCCTAATACCTACAAGGTAATGGACAAGTTGAGACAATTAAAAAAAAAAACCTAAAACTTCTAAAAAGAGTTATCAATGCATTCAACTATGATTGACACACACAATTTTATCCTACTTTATGGGTATATCACATGAGTGTATGCACACCCATGTGGTTAACCCCATATTCCCTTATTTAAGACACCGAGTATATCTTATCCATTGAATTCAAGATCCCATCCTTACACATATCCTTATAAATTCTAATTGATGATTAATATTATCTCATTTCATTCTTAAGTGAACTCAAACTAATTGATGAGAAACACCTTAATGCCTTAAACCATTTACAAGTCTACTATAAATGCCTTCGTTATAGATAAAATAAGAGGATTAAAGATAGAGAGTTTGAAATCTAAGATATTGTTCTTAAGTAAAATCAATGGAACACCAATGATAATTGAGAGAATAAAGGCAAGTTCAAACCCAATTGGTTGGGTCCATATATAATTATTTCCAAATATGGATCTAGAGATATAAACTAGCCATGGAAGATGGAGAGTACCTTGATTAACCCATGAACATCATGCACCTCAAACATTTCTATTCATAAGTCCTTTGAGTGTTATTATAAATATGTCTTACAAAAAAAATAAAAAAGAGAAACAAATTCATCTAAAAGTGAAAACCATTCTTACAACACTTTGGGTAAGTACCATGGTGAAAACAAGTTTTTGGTTCCATGTGTAAATCCATTATCTATACACACCAAGTAAGAAATCCTATCATCTACTCATATTTTTATTACATTACATCATCAAATTTTCATCCATTATCATATTGGGAAAACTAAATCTAGCTTGATGTTCCCGATGAACTTTGTACATGATGGACTATGTAGGTAGCACTTAGAGACATGGGGTCTCTAGGGTTAGCTTGGCCACCACCACCATCCTCCCCTCATATCAATCACACATAATTTTAACATGACTTAAATTTCCTTCCATCCCCATCCAAATCAATACAAATTTCTTGTCTAAGGATTTCCTCATTGAACATTCCACATTTTCATGCATCATGTTTAGGTTCATATCTAGCCTAAGACATCCATAAAGTCATTTGATTAGTTTATGTGTCATTTGTCTTATTGTGTTTTTTCATTATCATTTTTTCACTTTTGTGTGTTTAGTCATTTACTTATCTTTTATGTGCACTTTTTTAATTTATATATTGTGTATTATTTATGCAATGTTTGTTTCCTTATTTGTCAAATTTATGTAGTTTTTATTATTCATAAAATTTTATTTTATTTATTATTTCTTATTATGAGTCAAGATCATTATGTGTATTAAAAATGGTTTGATTATGGTCTCCCATATCATGATGCACTACATATTTCACAAATTAATCTTTTAGTCCTTACATGTATCATACAATAATCATCATGGTCTTTCCATACCATTGGTGCATTTTGTCTTATATTATAACAAATCAAGGTTATTCAAATCTTAATCAGTTATTAATGTTGGAAATCCAAACCAAGTAAATAAAATAAAGGCAACTATATAAATCATCCATACATACATTGTTCCATTTCATTACATCATAATAAATGTTGAAAGGATTAACATGTGCTCAAACATATTAAACGTAGGAAAAATAAATTGCATATACAAGTCATATTTATTCATATACATCATATAATATGTATATAAACTTATAAAATCCATAAATCATAACATTCCCATAACACACGTATAAGACCAAAAATAATCATATATATTGAATGCATTATAATAAATCAATAATACATCTCAAAAATATGTCTACATCATCATGTCATGTCTGTAAGTCTCTCCCTAACCCTCATATGGGGCATTTGTAGATGGGATCAAATCATATCAATATGGTGTGATCCTCAAAGGAACCATAATATGTTGAGTAATTTTTATTATAGATCTCTATAAAGCCATAATCTATCATCTCCTCATAGAAGTTGTCTACCTCGAAGAGTGATTTATGAAAGATGGTACTCACTATCCTAGTGGCACCACTTTCTCATACAGAATCCTATAGTAGGTAGCCTACTCAATCACCCTTATCAAATCTTCTAATGCATTTAGCTACCTAAGAGTAGTTAATATCTCCCTTGCTACCTCTAACTCAAGCCATAATGTGTCTCTCTCATATGTACATATTTTTTAATATTATCTCATCTAGGGTCTAAGTAGATACATCATATGTAATTAGACCTCCCTCTCTAACATACCCCTCATTTTTCATCCTATAAATACCAACCTATAGTCTATCAACATCTCCCTATAGCTATATGATATCTATTTATCTCATAAAATTATTTTTCCCTACCACATCTATCTCCCTACAAGCCTGCTATCTCAATACTCCAAGCTATAATATCCTCATGTAGCCTAAAAATCAATCCCTCATTCTCTATTGATCTCACTAGCCGTGAAGGCCCTACTCTATCCCCACCCTCTATATGTGCCTTTGGTATATGCCTCATTTTTGTGTTCCCTCTACCTCCATCTCCCTCTCCATTTTTATCAATCAGAACCAAGGGAGTCTCTCCTCCTCCATCTATCTCGACCTCTCCCATATATATACAATGCATATGATCTCCTCTAGCCTCTTTGATCTCTATTCCCTACATCTAATACCCATATCTATCTCCTCCTCCACCCCCCAAAATTAGAACAACTCTCATAATCATCGCTCATAGCCTCTACTATAAGACCATGCTATAAATGTAGCCTATAATCTCTACCTCTATGTCTTAAGTGGCACATGTGGCTCTATAAGCCTCAATGATATCTATTGATCCCACCATTATGTGTAATCATCTATAGTAATTACATATACCACATCCCTCCTAGCATGGATTGTCATTGTTTTACCTATGCCTAGTCCTATGTTATAACCCTTGAATCAATCCTTCCACCTTATTATTCTCTCTCTTGTATTGTTCACATAAGTACATGTGGACTTGTTGGGATACCCTATCTGATGCCAAACTATTGCATCACCCTATACAATCTATATCACTCAATAATGTATTTGTGATAGCCCATAATATAACACTAAGTCATCACATAATCCAAGTGTCTCACACCCTCTCTCTAGTGTGGATATGCCTCTCTATATGGCCTTCACATCACTTAATTATCTAATAGATCATTAATCACCCTCATATAATAATCTACATATCTAAAATGTGTCTTTTATAATCCGATAATCACATGCCATCCATATGAAAATTAATTTTCTACCATCTTACTCCTCAGCTGACCTATAGGGTGCTCAGTCACCAAGTATTCCCATGTCCACAATAGTGTGGGAGAGCCTATAAAAACCCCACTTATATAAATCATATGATGTAATTCCTTGTATAAATGTGTAATAATTCATGGCCCCCATATAAACTTTATCACACTCTTTAGCATTTCTCTAATAACATATAGTAAACTAACTAGAAATAGCCTCCTGCTCATGATAGGTAGCACAATGCCACTAAAAATAACCATTAATACAATTATCAATGCATCAATATCTAAACTTAGGCAATAATCAATATCTATACGACCCCTCACCATCAGAATTAATTCTTTACCAAAAACATTGTATAGTGTCACTACCTATGCAGCCATACTCTAGTAACCCTATGTACCTTATATGGGATTCCTCAAAATCCTCCATACATCCTCTAGTGTAATTTTCATCTCACCCATCAACATGTGACATGTGTTGGTCTCACTATGTCAATGCTCTATCAATGCAATTAGATAAGCATATCCACCCATAACTCAAGCATATCAGCTATATATGTTATCCCCATCACCTCTATTACCCCTTACTCATAATAAGTAAACCTCACCATCATCTCTAGATCTCTCAAATACCTTTTTCATGTACATAGGATCAATAATTTATCCTAAAAACAGTCAAATAAGCACTATGTTAGTCATATTAAGCTATATACTCATTTTACAATACCCATCTACTTATTCTAATCATTTTGTAGCAGATAATTTTTTCTTACCCTCCCAAATATTTCACCACTATTTTTTATTAATGCTCTAAAGTATTAGATGATTTCACTAAAGTTTTCAATGATTTTGATAAATATTCTAAACAATTTTGCCATAGTTTTAGATGATTTTTCCATAGTTTTAGATTACTTTGTTGAATTTTTAAATGATTTTTCTATTTTTCTCAATTATTTGACCATGACATTTGATGAATTTACTGAACCTACCCTCTAACCTAATTTTTTAACCATTTTGTCATTTACTCTGATGAATCCATAATCGATGATGAATTCACCATTTGGTAAATAAA
The DNA here is from genome assembly GCA_037957365.1 of Torreya grandis. Lineage (NCBI taxonomy): Eukaryota > Viridiplantae > Streptophyta > Pinopsida > Cupressales > Taxaceae > Torreya > Torreya grandis. Next base: position 231,956 of record JARHVA010002130.1, on the reverse strand, counting down.
AAAATCATTTTCTTCAACTTCACTAGGCATTAAATGTGAGTAAAATCAAAACACAAAACTTGAAAATGTTAGTTAACACATCACCACTTCCCTTAGGCCACTAGTGAACTAGCACACACTTGTTGTGATGTCTATCATCTAGAATCTAGTCTATTTTATCCTTGTAGCTTAAAGAATAATCTCACAATTCAAATCTATAAAATCAACACAATGAAATGAGTTTTCATAAATGAATTTCAAAATACCCCCTCCCCTCGACCCATATATATTCAAACCCATAATTCAAATATTTTCCCTCCCATATCATTATTTTAACCTTTCACAACTAAGTTTCTCAAAAATTTATAACAAAAATTAATCAAATTATGTTTAATCTTTATTTATACATATAACTATCAATATTGTAAATATTTTATCACACATCAAATAATTTATATTTTTTGTTTTAAGCTCTGTAGCTTATCATCATTAGGATATATCATCCACATCCACTCCTATGAACCCTAATTCCTTGAACACCATCTAAGTGTGCAGTTTATGAATGGGAAATTTTCTTTTTTCCCAATTTCTTTCTCTAATTTTTAATGGCTATGGGAAAATAATTTTACATGGCCTCCCTACAATGTTGCAAGCATTTCTATGAAAGCTAGTAATTCAATTATTGATTGTAAGTGGTCCCTCCATCAACACTCTACTTTATTTTCAATTTTTATAAATGGTGTTTCTTTGCAACACCATTTCAAAGAGGGGAAAATGTAGACACCTAAATTCTACCTATTTAGAGTCATAATTAACATTGATTAAAATTGACACACTAACTCTTCACCATCCCCAATTCAAGTTCATATTAACATCATTTCCCTCCAAATTTTAGATAATTGATTAATTAATAATACATTAATTAAATCGTATACACCTATTTTTCTCTAAAACTAATTAAATCTAAATTATCCACCTCATCTATACATCCTCCACATTTGTCTCAACCAAATGTTGACTCATCCAGCCATATTCCTCAACCAATTCATGAGTCATCTTAGAACATTTCAACTAACTTGTGAGTCATTCCTTAAATTTTCAATTGCCTTGACCCATTCATGCTGAGGCATTCAACTACCAACTAACTCTCCCCCTTATTTTCAACACATGGGAATTAGTCATCATTCATTGGGATGAAGACTTGAATCCAACCATTAATTATTTTAATAATTCAACAAATTTAGATTATTATCAAATATTCATCTCACCACCTTCAAGCCTATAAATTGATGTTTAATCCTCCATTCAAATCATCAATATTCAAGATAATTAAGTGCTATCACTTTTTCAATCAATCATCCAAACCATTTTCAACTAGATGCTGCCCAATTCACTTTGTATTGATAAGTATTAAAAATCCACATACATGTCAATCAAGAGAAAATAATTATTTAATCATAATGGATAAGGTGACACATAATTCATGGTTTTAAGTATTATTTTTTAATGATTTCTTCATTTGTTGATTTATTATAGGCTGATTTGAGTTTAGACTAGGATCATTTGTGTTTGTTTCCTTTGCATAGTTTTCATTCAAGATTTTTTGATTACATGTGGATTCTATCATTAACACATTGTGATGGACAAAAGAGTCTATATATTTTGAAAAGGAAGATTTTCCATCACAACACATAATTAATCAATATTTTCCTTTATACATTTAGCTTAGAATTGATGACATGGGGGGTTAAATGAGTCATAGTTAATAATGGTTTAGGTTTGAATGTTTTAAATATTTCCTTCCATTGACGACTCAATATGCATGCTAAAATTTTGGACCATTCAAATATGAATATTATAGTCTTTGATAATATTAATAACAAGGTATTGGAGAATATAACTTTGAATATCACATTGGGTCCTATAGCTATTGCTACAACATGCCAATTCATGCCCAATTATCTTAACTATAACATTATTCTTAGAAAAACTTATATCCATGATATGCAAGCCATTCCTTTAAATTTACATACATGTTTAAAGTTTATTCATCAAGTTTATGTGTGTGTGTGTATATGTGCACATGTGTGTGTGTACATACATACATACATACATACATGTATGCATGCATGCATGTATGCATGTATACATATATACATACATAGTATATGTGTATGTATGCATGCATGCAAGGATGTATGTATGTATGTATGTAGACACACACACACACACACACACTTGATGAATGAACTTTAAACATGTATGCAAGGTGGAAGGGATGGGTTACATATACTGGATCCAAGGTTTTCCAAGAATAATGTTATAATTAAGATAACTTGGCATGAATTGGCATGTTATAATAATAGATATATGACCCAATGTGAGATTCAAAGTTATCTATTCCAATACCTTATAAGGAATATTATAAAAGCCTTTAATATACATACAAATAAATAAACATACATACATACAAAAATACATACATACATACAAACATTCATACATACATATATACATGTATGTATGTATTTGTATATGTGTGTGTGTGTGTGTGTGTGTATACATGTCCCATTGATAATGAACCATTAAAATATTATCAGGTAATTGAATATACACATAATAATGTTTCCCATATGTATTTTTCTACTTAGATGATGATACAAACTACTATTTTTAGTTTTATAGTGACTCCTATAGTTATACAAGAAGGAATCTCACCCAATAATGCAAATGAACAACACTAGGACTTTGGCTTAAGGTATTTATAAAATTTAGGCTATATAAGATAGGGAATAATAAATAATGCACATGGAAGTTTTCATCCTATTGAGGCATCCACTCATAAGGGCAAATAAGGCCTTGGTATTACAAATCATTCATGCAACTCAAACTCAATTATACCTACCACTAGAGCCATAATTTTCATAAATATATTCAATACGTTAATCACTTAGTCAATCATATATCTACATTATCAATGGTATACCTAGACTTATCGATGATACTAATTCACCAGATATCTTAACGTTAGATGAATTTTATAATGATGAGTCTTTGTTATAATATTTAAGAGCATATGAGGATATCCCTTCCTTCTATCATAAGAATAGGTTACTTCACTCCAAAAATGCTCGTGTATATTTTGGTGAATCTAAAATTTCACCAAATGATCTACAAGTTAATGGTTTTGATACAATCCCTATTACACATTATATCAATGATAGGTTTATCATTTTAAATAAGGAGATACTATAATTTAATTATGGAATGTACAGATCCAAAAATAGTATTTTTGGATGATGAACTTAAGAATGATAAGCAAAAAGTAGTAAGTTAATTATTACATTATTTTCTTGAAATATTTCATTGGACATACTTTGAGATGCCAGAAGTTGATCCTTTGGTTGTAACCCATCAGATAACACTTCACCTAGATGTAAAATTGGTCAAATATAAAATAAAAAAATGCATCCAAAATTTGTGTTTCTAGTTAAGAGATTAAAAGTTTACTTGATGTAGGTTTCATTCAAGTAGTAGCTTATCTATAATGGGTGCATAATATTATGTCGATGGTAAAATTTAATGCTCAAATTTGATGTTATTTAGACTTCAAACATTTAAATAAGGATTTTTATAAATATGATTTCCCACTACAAACATTGATATGATAGTGGATTCCACTATAGGATATGAGATGTTATCATTTATGGATGGATTCACCACGTATAATCAAATCAAAATTATTGAAGAATATCAAGAGAAAACATCATTTATGACACCACAGGGTAAAAATTTATATAGTGATTATTTTTGGATTAAAAAATATATAAGATACATATCATCAAGCCATGACACACATTTTTCATGATCCCATTCACAAGATAATTTAGGATTATGTGGATGATTTACTCACAAAAACAAAAAAGATACAAGATCATGCAATGGATTTATATTAGATATTTGAGTGATTATTCTAGTGTAAATGTACCTTTGAATATAAAAACATGTGTTTTAGGGGTAACATTAGGTAGGTTGTTAGGTTTCATTATATCACAATGAGGTATTGAAGTTGACCCTAAAAAAATGAAATCTATTATAGATATGACTCCACCTCAAGGGTTGAAGTAACTAAAATATTTATAGGGAAAAATTCAAGTTATACTTCACTATTTCACTCAATTAGATGATAATATATATCACTTTATGAGGTTACTCAAAAAAGATACAAACTTTGAATGGAACATAAAATGTTAGGAGAGTTTTGAGGTACTTAGATAACATTGTTTGAATCCATGTATTTTCAAGCCTCTACTCATAGATATACCACTCTTATTATACATTTTAGATACATATCATACATTCAAAACTTTTTGAGCACAATAAGATTAGGATCATAGAGATAACAACATATATTATATTATACACACACTCATCAATTACAAAAAAAATTACACCACAATGGAAAAACTATGTTTTGTCTCTTTTATTCATTACACAAAAGCTTTGACACTATATGATTAATAATGAGACTCAAGTTATTACCAAGGTAGATATATTAAAATTTATCCTATCAAAACCTCTTATATTATAAATAATTAAAAGGCCAAGTTATTGAAGATCAATTAGTGGCAACCCCATTACAATATACAACACCACTCGATGATACTTTTAGAGATGATTTCACCACATATAATACCACTAAGGATACATGGAAAATGTTCTTTGAGGGTTCAAAATGCACATCAATTTCCAATGTAGGAATAGTTATTATTACTCTATAGGGATAACCTATATTATTTTCATACTAATTAAAGTTTTATTGTAAAAATAATATTTATATTATGAGTCATTAATATTGGGATCGCATGTTGCTCATACCTTATAAATAAAATCTATCAATATTTATGAGGAATTGTTTAGTAGGAAAAATAAGAAAATCTAATCATATATATATATATATATATATATATATATATATATATATATATGTATATATGGTATAGTGTTTACATACATATTTTGATAAATTTTCAATAAGAATATTCCACACAAAGATAATTATCATGTCAATGCAATGGATAGTGCAACTTATTTAGTACTGACTAACCTCAATAATGATCAATTAATATTCATTGCCTGGAGTTTATAAGAGCCATAAATTTTATATGAAGATTTAGTTTCATTATTAGTCTTGAGAACCACATGTAGTACAAAATGTTCATAATTTTTTACGCATATTTACAATTTTTGGAATAATTCAGTCACACTAAATACTTTTACCATAAATGGTAAGTAAAAATTACAAATAGACATAGTTTTATATGTTATTATTAGGGAGACTTATTTAAGTGATAATTTGATGGATAATTACCCTGAGGAGGCTAAGTTAGTAATATAACATGTATATAACAATGAATGTGGTAGGCATTTTAGTATAAAACAATGTCATATAAATTAATTAGACTAGTCTACTACTATACTACCATGGAACATGAATGTCATGAATATGAAAAATTGCATGATAAATGACAAAGTCATAGTAATTTAAACCATGTACCTTCACATGTATTGTAACATATCATTTTACCTTGGCCATTCACACTTTGGGGGTTTGATTTTGTAGGCAAAATAAATCCAAAATAAATAGGTGGCCATAAATTTACAATTACATCTATTGAATATTTCACAAGGGGGTTTGAAGTTATACCTTTATATTCTACTATAGGGGATGAAATATGTCGATTCTTAATGACACATATCATCTCTTTATTTAGGATTCCTTCAACTATCATTAAAGATAATGGTTCATCTTTCAATAAAAAAATTATCAAAAAAGTTGTGCTCAATATAAGATTCAGCACATGTTTTATACCCTTTATGACCATAAGGGAAATAAATAGGTATAAACTATAAATAATACTATAAACAAAATATTGAGTAAGATAATTACTAAATTTAGTGATGATTTTCTTAACCAAATTATTTGTGCACTATGGGCATATTTCATGAGCATCTACACACCCACTACGACCACTTTGTATTCCTTGGTATATGGGATAAAAGTTATACTTCCACTAAAATTATAAATTCCATCTTTATGGGTACCCCTCAAAGGGATTATTATAGATGAACAATATAGATAAAAACATTTACAAGAATTAGAATAATCAAATAGTACATGCATACAAGTAGTAGAACATCTTAGGATATTTCAAAATTACATCCAAAATGCATATAAAAAAGAGTTCACAATTGATAGTTTGTGGTGGGTAAATTGGGTTTAAAATAAAATATGTATAATCTTTATGAAAAAGAGGAACCAAGAGAAATTTAAATACATATTAGTCAGATCCATATATGATAACATAAAAGTTAAATACCAAATTTTATTGATTGGATTCACTTAAAGAAAAATCAATAAAGAATCTAATTTAAATTATGCATATATGGTAGTTTTACACTTAAATAACTCATATGTTTCATAGTTTCAAATATAAAAAAATCTATAACTAGGACCTATGCATCCTGTGCATGCTCTGTTTAGTTTAGTCGCATTAGTTGGTTTGTGCTCATTATATGAATTATTTATCTATATCTATTTTTATATCAAATATGTTTCAAATGTGTACTTGAGTGAGTTTTATAATATAATTTTTTTCATTTTTAGATGCAATTTTAGTTGGTGATGTTATCTCAAGCCCAATAATTTTTCACAAACAAAATGAATCTAACCCAGATAGTAATGCACTATGATCTTGTCTAAATTTAGTGAACATTCCTCAGTGAATGTAGGATCTAATTTTATAGATTCAAACCAATTATAGTCTCTCTATAACTTATTTATATCATATAAATTTCACTAGGGGCATCTTATTACATAGATTTTATAGTTCTATGAATATTCCTATTATTCATATTTTAGTACATTAAATTTATTAACTTATTGATCACTTACTTTCACATTGATAGATTACTAGATACCTAAGTTTCTGAGTATACTAGTGTTACAAGTTTCTAATGTTGATCAACTTTACTTATTCATGCATGCTTTTCATGTTTTTTCCTTATTTCATGTCTTGTATGTACTCATCTTGATTAGATTGTGGACATTTAAACATGTCATTTATTATGGTTATAAGCCTTATTATGTGCTTTTATACATGTGAGCGAGAATTTAAGATGTCCCTTATATTTATCTCCTTGGCCTTATTGCATGTTTTCTGTGTTTTACATGTCCTCTTTATGTGTGTGTCATGGCCATGACACTTTTTTGCTTGTTTGTTCAGTTTTTTGATGCCATGATGGATATCATGCATCTTCCTATTTTTTAAATGCCATGATGGATATCATGCATACTCCTCAAGTTGTTATATTTTATTTCAAATTCTCAATATATGATAATTTCTCATTGTGTTTTCATTAATAACATCTATCTATATAAGACACTATGTATGCTTGGTTAGACATTCATATTATGTTATTATATTCTTCAATTCATTTCGATGATTCCATGATATCCAATGTTATCATTATGACTTCAAATTCCAATCTTCCATATAACATCATTTGCATATTTTTATTATTTTTAGCTCAGTTATTGTGCAGGGTTTACCACTCACTTTAAAAGAGGGGGCACATACAATGGCTTCTCTTAGAGACTAAGTTATAATAACACACTAAAAAAACACAAAATTTCATATTTTTCTTATCATATCATAGGCCATACCCATAGTTTACTCAAAAAATAAATTTTAGATAACAATGCTCCATTTGGACAAGGGCATAGGTTGGTCGTGTCCAAAACATTGTGTTGTTATCCTGGTAGGTGGAAAACATTGATTTATAGAAATTATGATAATAAAAGCTAATAATTAATAGTTTAAAGTAGGTATACACAAATATTTCAAGAGAATACTTGAGTTTATCTCATAAATTTCTTATATTTTTAAGAATGGGGGCATCATGCTCAACATATTTTTCTAGAGTTTTATATTTATATTTTGATAAAAAAATCACATGCTAGTACTTAGTTTAATAATCCATATATATATATATATATATATATATATATATATATTGGCAGCATGTGTGGAACATTATCACCTTCTTACTCAGTTTTTCACAAGTTTTGCACCATTTTTGCACTTGAAATGAATCTTATTTTGTCTACAATAGTTGATTCAACTTTTTGTAATAGCTTTTACACTATAATGATCTATTAGAATTCATACAATAAATCCAAGTTACTCTACTATTTTGGGTATGTATGATGGATTCAAGCATACCTTGATTTCTTAATCACACTCTCTTATAAATTAGGATTGGGGCATCCATATTCCAATCCAATTGTTTCAATGAAGAACAAAATATCTAAGGGTCCTACCCTTTATAGGAACCATTTTTCACCATAAAACATAATGGTTCACATATTTAATCAAATGTATTCATTCCTTGTTATTTTATTTATAATTTTATTGTAGTTACTTTCATATTTTAATCTTAAGTGAGGATTTATTTATATGTATTTCATTTTAGGTTTTCATGAAGAAGATTTTAGTAGATGGTCTACATTCAAGATGATTCTTCATAGGTAAGTTCAAGTATAACTCTTTTCATTTACTCTATTAATTTCACTTTTATTCATTATTATAATAAATAGGGGATGTAGACACATCAAGTAACATTTATTGATAAAATAATTAACTTTTGACCACTCATACACACTTATCTCATACCTACTTTCATGGTATTTTGATCTCCATTTCTTCACTCCTATGTGGATGATCCATTCCTCAAAGTAATTAATGAGAAAAAAAATCCCTATTTCTCAATATAAATATCCTAATCTCACACTTATGGCTTAGTTATATTTTTTCCTTAGACAAGGTTGATATATTCATTGATAGTGTATAATTCTAGCAACCACATCCTCCCACCAAATAATGACTAGTTTTTCAAATTCAAATTCACCCAATGTGTCATCATACACATTTTCCAAGTCCCATTTGAATGAATTCTAAAATGATCACTATAAATCCACACTCACAAACCATTTATTCACTATAATATCTAGCTATACATTGAGATAAAAACATCTCTTTTTCCAAAGTCAAAGTCCACATAGCCCTAGTAGCCCTGAGATAAGTATAGATACACCTAAGTCATTTTTAAATAACTTAATCACACCAGGATTACCCCAGTATTTCACACATACCACCATCATTGGATAACTATATGGAGTTTGATGCCTCTTCAAAGTATCAGTATGTAGGCAAATCTCAACACAGGGGGTGTTGAGGATAACCACAAATTCAAATACTAACCCATTTTTACCCTGTGATTGCATTCATCCTATTATGTCATTAAGTTAGGTTTTCAATAAGGTATAAGTTACATAATGGCTTCTAAAATATATTGAGAGTTCCCACATAGTCGAATAAGACATACAAGTGCAAGCAAACCTATCATATTAGTCATAGAGATTAAACCCTCACTAGATTTTGGCACACCCTAATGACACAAGTGTATCCTTCCCCTATCCAATTCTAGTGGCCTTATCCCATATCTAATTGAAGATGTGTTCTGATTCACAGTGCCATCATATATTAATACCATCATTTTCATAGTTTCACTTATAGTCCTACACATCTGATTTCCATCTAAGTTATATTTATTTGATATTTTCCCCTTTTAACATATCTAAAAAATTAGTAAGTTTCAAATCATTTTATGTCATTTATTACATATTTGTAGCATTTTGATTTTGTAAAGTAGTTTGTCCAATTAGGATTAACATCTCTTAATCTCCAGCTTTGATAAAATAAAACACAAGTTCAATCTAAATAATACAATTCAAAACCTATCAAATAGTATACATGCATATACATTTATAACTATCGGTGTGATTGTAACAATAACCTCCAAAATTTTCAACACCTATAACCTACAACAAAGGATGTAAACTCTTTCAATAACGTATCAATAGTATCTCTCTAATTATAATTATGACTTGTCCTAATTTATTTTTTTCACATTTTTATCTAATATAATCTAACCACCTCTTTGTTTTTAAATAATAACTATACCTACACAAACCATTAACATATTTCCTTATTTATCAAGTATAATAATCCAAGTCTTTCATGTTCATTTATCAAGTCTTGTTAAGAGTTCTCTCATTTTATATTACAAGGGCACATTTTTCTCCTACATTCCTTACTTCCATTTGGGATATATTACCCATACATTTTCCATGAACACAATTTATCTCATCTAATTTTTACATAGTTTACTCTAAATATTCTACATTCATATATCAAGATGGTTTCTCATGCCCCATGTCCTTTATACACCTATTCAATTTGTAATTATCACACTTGATACATTTATTTCCATATTATGGCATCATATTATAGTGTGACATATCAATTATCCATGGTGTCAAGGTATTATATGGATATAACATTTATCCCTACCCTCTCCTATCTTATCCTTATGTGGGTTACATTTTCCTATCAAGGTTGACAATATGCAATATTTTCATGGTTATAGCTAGGCATATCACTAGTCCCATTTTTTGAGATTATATCAAGGCATATTTTTCCATACCTTATCATTTAACATCCATACATGTCATGCTTCTACATTAGCATATTGATATTGGGTTAAAGATTACATATTGAGATTATATTATTACATATTTCTATGCTCCTATACTTGTCTATGTCATATATGAACTTTCACAATGTTAAAAATTTATTATTTTATCTATGATTACACATGATCTATGTGTTTCTTTATTTTGGAATGAGTGATATGCTAAAAAAGGTACATTCCTCATCTCAAAATGGGACATATATAGATTTCTTATTTTTTTGCATGTATATTTGAGTTATTGGTAATAGAATTTGGGTGTACCTTATCTATAAATTCATATTTCATCTTCCATCCCTTAGGTAGTACAAAAATATTAGTTTTTCATTTTTTTTACTTATATATGTATACACACACATATACATCAAATTACAGTATTATGTATACATTAATTTTGGTATAAGGATTTTTATAGTGTAAATGGATTATTAGTTCAATTTAGGTACTTATTAACACCTTTTCATGTGTTTTCATGTTACTTTTATTTTCCATGTGGTCCATTAATTATTTCTTTCTTTTTTCTCTCTCCATTGTGTATTTTCTATCTATAAGCCTCCTACGTCATTTTTTATGTTTTCTATATTAATCACAATCATGGGTCCTTGATTCTAGCCTAACCATAATCATGAGTTCATGATTCTAGCCTAACTATAATCATGGGTCCATAATTCTTGTCTGACCATAATCACGTGTCCACAATTTTGGACATTCTTATTTTTAGGTCTATTTTTCTCCTCGTCCTCTTTTCTTGATGTGTAGACCTATTTTTGTCAATCATACCTATTTTATTATGTCATATTGTGTGTCAATATGTCCTTAATATAAATTTGAGAATTATATATACAAATCATACTAAGGAATTTTATTAAGAAGTAATAAAAATTATCAATGCATTCCATAAATTTTAGGTACATTATCAATATTATAGTATGTTTTTTGAGATTGATTTTAAAGGTATATATTTATATGTACTTATACTAAAATAATGCATAAAATAATTTCATATAGTTATATTTAATTATCTAGGGAGAGAAGGTGAACTGATTTCTCTCACTTGGGTTGGGGGCATTCACAAGCACTATAACCATATTGAGCCTTGAATCACAACAATGTGATATGTAGATGTAGCTTTCAAAGGGGAATAACCCACTTGATTAAACAATTATTAGGTCTTTAAATGTGTTTCTATGTGTTTGTGACATATTAGGGTTACTTCAAGAAGATATATAATTCTTACATCTACTCATGTTATTCATAAATTTGATAGAGGAACTTTACTCATTTTTTGACAACAAAATATCCCATAAACTTTTAGACAATGAAAATTTAGATCTCCATAATCATGGGAGAAACCATAAGTAAAATAAAAGTTTCTTTAATATCCCATGATTCTAGTAATATATTTATCGACAACCCATGATCTTGATCATCTAAAAAGAGATATTTGATTTCTTGATTTTTGGTCATCAACATATAACTTATATTCATTCATACCATTTATTGCATTGTTTTTTTTGGATCGATACTCAAAGTTGAAGGGTCCTTGTCCCAATGGATTTTAACTAGAGCTTCAACTCTTCTAAGGCATAATCAAGGGTCTATATCCCCAAGATAATACCAATTAATAGCCACAACTAGCACAAGAATACCATCAATGGCCACAATTTGGCCTAAAATTACCAATAATCGGCCATAACCAACCAAAAAATACCAATGATTAGCCACTACTAGCCCAAGAATACCAATGATCAGCCACAACTATCCCAACATTAATTAATGATTGGCCACATCCAACCTCCAATACCAAACTGAGATTTGAACTAGGGTGGTGCTTGAAATAACCAAGACACTATACCAACTCACCCACATCTCATCGGTACCATTTATTGCATTATTATTTTTAAGACTATTTTAGTGAAAATTGAATTAAAAAAAATACAAACTACACCTTTATATCTAACATTATTATCTTTTTTTAAGATATAATAAGTGGCTATGTTTTCTTTCAAGAAGAACATGTGATGGGAAAAAAACTATCAAAGAACTATGCATACAAATGTTTTTACAATTTTCAAATGAAAACAATTATAAGATAGTGTGTTCCTATTAAAAACCACATTATTTATATAAGCATCCACTATGTTAGGAGGAATAGACGTATAATAAGTTATATTTGTGAAAATCTACATTTTGATGGTCATGTGTGCCTTTGTTCTCATGACTTATAGAATTAGGCCATAACATTTACAAGTAATTTTTTAGGGGATTAAAACATGTGTTAACTGGCATTTATTTTTTCAATATGACTATTAAAATGTCACCTAGGAATGTAATAAAAGTTTATTCATTAATTTTATGTCCATGTATTTGAATGGTTTACATTAGTTTTCATTTTATTTCATTTTGGGTTAGTCATTTTATTTTAACAATGCAAAATTTCCACCATTCTAAATCCACTATGTAGACTATATCAAATGGAGATTGATTCCTAATTAAGACCCTATATTATGTTTTAAAAAATGTAATCTTAAACTACTTACTTTATCACACCTAACTCTAAAATTTGAAAAATATTATTAGATCTCAAGATCTTGAACCATCTACAAAAACAATAAATTTTGACTAATAAAAAGACAAATTTTGAATTAAAATCAAATCAATTTCAAATTTTAACCTAGTAGTAGTTAGAGAATGAGTGGGAAGAATTAATATAATAGTTTGGAAGAAATAGAATAGAACATCAGTTTGGTGTAAGGAGAATAAAATAAAGTGAAATAGCATAATAGAAGTGAATAGACCTTAACACAAAATTAGAGTAGTAGTAAAGTAGAAAAGCAGTAGAAAAGTGAAAAATAAATCATTTGTAAGCAGAAAAATTGAATAGAAAAGTTTATATATAATAATAGCTATTTTAAGAAGAATTTTTAGATGTAAAGGTTTGAAAATAGTAGTATGAACTAATAAATATATATGTATATTCATTTATTTGTATTTATTTTTTGTTACAATAGTTCATTTTATGTTTACAACAATATTCTAAACTAGAACAAGAAAAACTCTATTTTGAATTTATTCCCCAATAATTGTTATTAGAGTTACTTTCATTTGATATTTTCTACAAAAAATTGGTATCAAATCCTTTTTCTTATGGGTCTATTTTAACATGGCTACCAATAGTAGCAACTCATGGAAAAAACCACCAACATTTGATGGGAAAAATTATGATGTCTAGTGCATGAAAATGAAGACAATATTTTCATCTCATGAGTTGTGAGAGCTAGTTGAAGGAGGATGTACAAAGGTACTTGGCTATGATGAATTTAATTAAATCACACAAGCACAATGGAACCTATTAAAGGAAAATAGGAATAATAATGCAAAGTTTTTAAGCTACATTCAATTGGCACTAACTAATCCAATATTCTCAAGGATAAAAATAGTTAATAATTCTAAGAAAGAGTGGGATATATTATATAATTCATAGCAAGGAAGTCATAAGGTGAATTTAGTTAAGCTACAGTTGTTAAGGAGAGATTTTGAAACCTTGTAATTGAGGGAATGTGAGTCTATTAATGACTTTTTACTGGAACTATGTGCATAATTAATCATAACAAGAACAATGGATATGTTATATACGGCCATATGATAATAGATAAGGTCCTATGGATTCTTCCTATGAATTTTGATCCTATTTTTTAGCAATATAAGAGTTTAAAAAATTATAAAAAATATTGTTGATGATCTGATGGGTTCCTTAAAAAACCATTAAAAAAGGCTAAAAAAATAGTGAGCTCTTCTCTTGATCAAGAATTCAAATAAAATGTGACTATGAGAGGCAGGGGGAGAGGAGCCAAAAATAAAGGAAGAGGTAAATTTAGAAATACAATGAATTAAGAAGGCACAACAATTCATAATCACAAGGAAGAGGAAGAGAAATGATAAATAACACTTCTCCAGGAGGTTTTTTAACAACGGTATGACAAATATAATGTCTAATGTCATTATTGCAAAAAATATGGACATTATGTAAGTGAAAGTAGGAAAAAATAATGTTATATGAATGGACAAAATGTAGAATTTTCTAAAGGAAAGGAAGATTAAATTGAAAGGAATGAAAAGGGTGAAAAAAATTTATTACATGCAACATAACTTAGAAACAATGAAGTATGGTATTTAGATAGGAAGTATAAATAGAATCAATAAAATATGAAGTTAAAATGGGAAACCATGATAAGGTCCCTATTATGGGCAAATAAGGTATCTCCATTCACACCAAGCATGGTGATAAGAGGAATATTTAATATGTTTACTATATCCCAATGTTGAAGCATAACTTCATTAGTGTTGGAAAATTAGTCCAAAGGGGATATATAATTAAATTTGAGAATGGATAATGCATAATATTTTATATAAATGGTAGTCATATGCAAATAGTAACTATCAAAATGATAAAGAATAGAACATTTCCATCCAGAATGTAAAACAAGTTTTTTTAATCATTTAAAATAGTTTTAGTGGATAAATCTAAATTTTAGCACCTCAGATATGGTAATTTAAGATTTAACATCCTTAAAATTATTCATAATAAATAGATGGCAAGATGACTACCTTTAATTAAACAACCCAATAATGTTTGAGAGGACTACATATTAGGGTAGTAACATAAAAATTCCTGTCACTTACGTAACTCATGGAGATTAAAGGCTCCACTTGAACTTATTCACTCAGATCTATGTAGTCCCATGAAAATGCTCTCTTCATAAAAAAAAAAGAATATTTAATTACATTAATAGATGATTTCAATATAAAGACATGGGTTTATTTTTTAAATCATAAATTGGAGGCATTTGATATCTTCAATCAATTCAAGGCTATACTTTAAAAGTAGAGTGGTGACTATATAAATATACTAATAATAGATAGAGGGGGATAATACATTTAAAATCAATTTTTGAACTTTTAAAAGGATAGTGGGAACAATAAATAGTTTACATCAAAGTACATTATGTATAAAAATGGTGCGGTAGAAAGGGAAAAAATATTCAGTATATGGAAAAAAGCTTGATAAATGTACAGGGATTATAAAATGAATATTGAGTTGAAGAAGTAACAATAACAATTTATTTGTTAAATATATGTCCCAAAAAATGTTTGTATGACATGATTCCTTAAGAGGCATGGATCAATAGAAATCTAAGTGTTTAAAAATTAAGATTTTTGACATATGGCATATTCACATCTAAGTAAAGAAGAACAAATTGGGATGATAAAGGAGAAAAAATCATGTTCATAAGATATAATGAGAAATCAAAAATTTATAGGCTATACAATCCAATCACAAAGAAATATTATAATCAATAGAGATGTAAAATCCATATAAGATGCATCATGGGATGATAAATATTAATAACATCAAGAAAAATTAAGGGTTAGTAGATCCATACAATAAAGTGAACCAGTAAGTGGTATAGCCACTTCTACATTGAGCTAGAGTATAATTTCACAAATTAATGCTTCTTAAGTAGTAGTGCCTAGAAACGATCATAAGATGCAACTCAAGGGACTCTTTCATCATATTCTAACTAAAGGAAACACTTAGGAAAATAAAAATATTTCAATAAATATAGGAGCAATCAAGGTATGAAGAAGATGAGAATAATTCTATTATTTTTGTTTTATTTTCAATAACTAATCTTATTTACTTTAAATAAGTAATTAAGGGCAATAAATGGTGTGAATCCATGGATGAATAAATTTAAGCGATTGAGAAAAGTTAGAAATGGGATTTAGTAAACCTTCCAATATGAAAGGAGGTCATTGGTGTTATATGGGTTTACAAAACCAAAAGTAATACAAAAGGAAATATTGATAGACACAAGGCAAGGCTAGTTATCAAAGGGTACAAATAACAACTTGGATAAGATAATAATGAAACATTTTCTCATGTAGTAAGGATGGAAACTGTGAGAATTATCTTAGTAATAACAACCCAATATAAGTGTAAGGTGTATTATATGGATGTCAAATTGGTATTTTTAAATTAAATATTAGAGGATAAGGTATACATGGCACAACCACCTCCTAGATATTTTGGGTCATGAGAAAAAGGTGTACACATTGAATAATGTATGTTATGGGCTCAAAAAATCACTAAGGGTGTGTTAAAATGACATAAAATTATATTTGTTGAGTAATGAATTTAGTAAGAGAAGCACAAAACCAACCATCTACATTGAGAAAATAAATCAAGGTGAAATTATAATTTTTATCTTATATCTAGATGATTTAATATTTATTGGAAATGAAAATCATTCCATATAAGATTTGAAAACATAATGAAGGAATTTGAGATGAAAAATTTAGGATTGTTGAATTATTTTCTTGGAATTGAGGCTAAATATATGGATGATAGTAATTTTATATCCAAAATCCATGAATGTAAATGAAATTTGACAAAGATTTAGAATATTAAAAAGAAAAATGACATCAATACTAGTAGTAATAGGTTATAAGTTACACAAATAATATTACAACAACAATGTATATCTAACATTGTACAAGAGTTTGGTAGGAAGCTTAATGTATTTGATAGTAAGGAGACCTAATATTATGTATGTAGTTAGTCTAATTTCCAAATTTATGAAGACTCCAAATGAGACACATTAGTAAGCAAGGAAAATGATCATGAGATATGTCAATGGCACAAAAATCCATGTATTTTTATATACTACATCAAAGTATTTTTATTTAAATGGATATACAAATAGTGAATGGATAAGTAGTTTTTATGATAGAAAGAACACATCTAGATATATGTTAAATATTAGGTCAAGAGTCATTTCATGGGATTTGAATAAGAAACCCATTAAGATATTTAATGTTTTCATAGTCCATAAGATTTATCAAAATGATTTTTGGTATAAAACTATGTATTTGATTTGAAATTTATACATTTCTAACCAGAAACCGTAATCCATGATCAGAAAAAAAACATGCATGTAATTTATCATTATGTTGAGAGATGTTCAAATTTTTAAAATCAATAATTCATGTGATGAACATTACAATAAATTATTATAAGGATGTAGGTTGGGTAGTTACATGCATGCTTTTTCCTAATGATGAATCATGGTTACTGGTTTGAAACATGTGAATCTCAAATCAAATACACTATTTTATCCCATAAATCATTTTGATCAAGAAACCCATTGGTTCACTCTCCATGGCTGAAGTTGAGAACATAGCATCAAACTTAGCAGTGTGTCAAGCTATTTGGATCACAATAATCCTATCAAATTTAGATGAGGATAAAAAAGAGAAAAAATAATCTTTTATGATAATTTATCTTGCATTGATCTATCAAATGTAGACACCTAAAACTGGCCACCAATGACCTGCAACTAGGATTTTGACTAATATTCTATCAAAATGCACAATTTGGCCTAAAAACACTAAAACACATTAAATGAGTTTAAATTTTTATATACAAGTGCTGATTTTGGCTAGATTATCGTTAAACAAGGTAATTCAATTTATGAAACAACTAACTTTGATTAGACTATTTTGAGTCAAAATGACATTTTCATACCTGGTTACTCTAGATTGCTCTTTTCTACCAAATTTCTTACATAAAGATGTGCGCCTTTGTTATTTTGTGTTAACATAATCATAAATGGGATAATGGATCCAACACATCTAACATCACATCTTAATTTCAATCTAGTTAAATTTTGAGCCAATAATATCACATTATGATCAATTTGATTAATTTGAGCACCAATTGCCAAGATTTGCACCAAAAGTGATAAATCATGAGCCTAATTAATAATTCCATAGAACTTGTTGAATATTTATTTTTGGAAATTGATATTGAATATCTGCATCATCAAATGACATCATTTCTTGAAAATATATCCTTAGGCCATAAATGCATAAAATATTAGGATTAAGTCCTCCCATGCCTCATTAATACCTCCCATGCCTCTTTAATACCTCTCTATCCCAAATATTTATGAAGGCATTTATTAAATTTGTCCTCTAAAATTGAATGAATCCTTATTCACACATCTTCATCTTGAGATGGATGGTTTAGGTTCATTTTGGTCATTTTGTAAAATCTATAAATAGGACGCCTTGCCTATTGAATTTTAAGTTCTTTTAAGAGAAAATTACCATGCCCAAATAGCTTCAAATCACATCTTGATGTAGTGTTATTATGTCCAAATATTATCCAAATCCATCACAAGCCAAAGGTGCCAAGAGGAGATGAAGGTAGCCACACTCCATTGATGAAGATCTCTTGAAGCACAAGTCGAGCAAGATAAAGGAGAATTTGAGGGAAATCAAGGCTTTGGTAATAAATTTATGTTTTTTGTTCATATTTCTCATTTCTTTCCATTTCTAGTTGTGTTTTCAATGGTTTTCCCTCACTAACCTCCTCTTGTGATTAGGCCTAGAGATGTTATGCTAGTTAGTGTGTTTTTTTCATATTGTTTTCATTTTGGAACTAACACGATACTGACTATTCTCTCTTGATTCAAATTCCTAGTCTACGTCAAATAATCTAGTTTTTTGTGGGAGGAACAAGCACATAGATATAGGGTATTACTTCATAAGAGAACTAGTTGAAAGTGGCAATATTGAACTTCAATATTATAAATCAAAGAAGTTACTCACATATATTTTCACTAAGGTATTATTAAAATAAAATTTTGAACACCTTAAAGGCAAATTGGGCATCATGAATGTATTATCATTAACTCTAGAGTGTTTATTCATGTAGTTTTTTAGTCACATAAGTATCCCATAAGTTAATAAAATACATCTCCCAAGTCACATAGGCAACTAAGGAGTCAATACAATATATTTCCTGAGTTAGGAAAGTATCTTCAATGTCAATACAAAGTAGATATCAAGTTACATAGGTATCTCTTGAGTTAATACAAATTAACTCTTAAGTTACATAGGTATTTCCAAAGTCACATAGGTAGTTTTAGATTCAATACAAATAAACTCCTGAGTACATAATCATATCTTGAGTCAATACAAATCATGTCTCAAATTACATGGGCATCTCCTCTATCAATACAAATTAGATCCTAAGATACGTGTAACTCTAGAGTATCTTCAAATGTGGATAAAGGTTTAGTTTTAGCATGATAACAACCTCAATATTAAGGGGGGGTTTTAAAAAAAAAGTAAATGTTGAGCTTATTCATTTATACACCTAACTTTGACATTTAAAAATTCTTACATGATCTTGAGATATTCAACCATCTATAAAAACATTAAATGTTGATTGAAAAGAAGATAATAGTTGAATTAAAAGTACACAAGTTTATTATTTTAAACTAGGAGTTAAAGAATGAGTGGGAAGAATTTATATAGTAGTTTGGAAGAAATAGAACAAAATAATAGTTTGGAATAAGGAGAATAGAACAAAGATCAAGAAAAATGGGCGTGAATAGAACAATAGTTATTTAATAAAAAATTATAGTAGAAAATTATAATAGTATTATAAGAGTGCAAAATAGAGCATCTATAAATAGAGGAATAGATCAAAATAATAATAATACAATGACTAATTTAAGCATATATTTTAGATGTAAAAGTGTGTAAATAGTTGTATGATCTAATCAGTATTTATGTATATTTTTTGTGTGTGTTTATTTCTTGTTTCAATCATTTACTTTGTGTACACAACAATATTATAAACTATAATACATGACACTCTATTTTGAATTTATTCCCCAACAGCTTTTATTAGAACTACTACCATTTTATATTTTCTCAAACATAATAGACCTAACATACTAATATTATATCTTTTTAATGAGTAAAAATAGATTTAAGAAATTGTATTATGATAGATAATACCATTAGCCATTAAAAACTTGTTTATTCTCTACTTAAAATAATCTCTTATTATAAATTGAGTTTTTCTCTAGGTATTGTGGAAAGTGAGGATGTTACTTTGAACTAAATTTATGATTTTAAATAGTTTTATTTGGTTTATATGTTCTCAACAAATGGATATTTTTTAATTTAATCTCATGAAAATCCATACCTGATATGTAAATTCAATTTCATATTTGTGTGGTACACGCAAAAATAATTGAGAAAAACAAGTTTTAGTGATATTGAAAGTAAAAATTTAGGTGGTGGGTAGTTATGGGTAGAGTTTTTTTATTAGAGGTACATGTTTGTTTATAGTTATAATTTAAAAATATTTTTTTCTACTTGATAAGTATCGTTAGCTCAATATTTTTAAATAAATTTAGTTTGTACATAAAGTATGCATTAGTTCGCCCTTCCCTTTTTTTTTCAAAAGATAAATTTTGTAACAATTGTGTTGAACAAGAATTACCAAACATACACTTTGGAATTAGGATAAATATTGAGACAATAGACAATAGGAAACTATATTTTTGGAATGAGGTTTGGTTGTGGGTTTGATCAATAATAAGTTACAATCTCCACTATCTCAAGAAATGTATACTTTTTTGTTGTGAATAGACTATACATTTTTCTATGACTAGTATGGATTAATGTTAATATATATGTCATTTTTGGGGGATCTCATTTTGTATCCATTTGATCTAATATAGTTGTATTTGTATCTTAGGAGTTCAAACATCACACAAATATTGATTAGTTCCTTATTATTGAAGATAATATAAATCCATGCATAACAATGCACTATAACTAAACACTCTTACCTAATAACTAAGGGGATCATAACATAATGAAAAATATCAGAAAATAGAGATAAAAACAACACAAGAATTTTACCTCTTTTTTCAAATTTGATGTCCAATTGTTGTCATAAGAATGTTCATGACCGGTCTCTGACATTAGAGACTCTTGTCAATGCTTCTCCATGGTGGTATCACTTCTTCAATGGTCACTTATGGCTTTGTTTTGATATTAGTTTAGCTTGGTGTGAATCTTAGCATAAAATGGGTATTATAACACTATTTTAAATGGTTTCTTGAAGGCATTCCTAAAAAATAACATTACACACAAAATCTCATTGGCATATGGTGTGGGAACTTGTATTTATATCTTTAACAACTAATTATAACCCTAGGGAGGTTAGGTTAAATTCTAACTTTGGTTGAGTCTAAAATAGCCTAGGTTGAGTTAGGATAACCCTGGGTTGGGTCAAAGCATTCATGAAATATTGACACCTAAGTTTCAAATATTTATGAGCAATGACAACTCACTTTAGATATTTTTGAGGTTGTGACTCACTTTTTTGTAATATTTAAGAATTAATAAATCACTTTATCAGCTCCATTGACCTTTGACTTCATATTTGGCTAAAAAATCCTTTTTTGATAAGTGAAATTCACTAATTCAACTTGGAATTTTTACTTAAGTATGTTATTTAATATTTTCAATCTAATTAATTTTACTTAGTACTTTTTAGTTTTTGGCAATTATTTTAAATGTTTTGAATAAATAGCTCGATAGGCCAAAACTATCAAATTACTAGGTCATAATTTGACCACGACATGTTTCTAACTAGTTAAATCCCTTACACATATGAATTTGGGAAATTTAGGTGTTTTCTAAGCTTAAATTGCATCATGTGATAGAAATTGAACCGAATCTTTAGGAATGAAGGTGGCCTAAATTGAGTATCTACAATTTTACCCTATTTGAAAAGGCATTGCAAGACACAAGCACAATAACATATTTTTAAAGAATGCAAAAACTATTAAAATGAGTGGTTCATGCCCCAAAGGGAAATTGATTAGCTCTTGATGCCCCCTCAAGGGAATAGGAAACAAAATAGAATCATCAAACATTCCCTCAAAATAATGGAAATGACATAATCTAAATGGAAATGGGTGTGAGATTAATAAATTACCCAAAGGTGGTTATAAAGAGTAATAGTGGTGGAGTCACTAATCTCCCTTAAGGTGGTTATAATCAGTAATGAAGTGTGGGGTATTAATTTCCCCAAAGGTAGTTATAATCAGTGGCACAAATATTTTCCCCTGTAGGGTAGTGGGATGAACACTAATTTGCCCAAAGGTGGTTATAATCAGTAATGAAATGTGGGATACTGATTTACCCAAAGGTGATTATAATTAGTGACACATGCATTTGCCCCAGTAGGGTGGGTGGAATGGGAAAATAATGATTTTCCAAATGGTAGTTATAATCATTCAATTGGTTGAAAAATAATTATTTACCCAAAGGTGGTTATAATCATTACATGTTTAAATCATGTAATTTAAAATGATTTTTCCCCACAAAGGCAAGATATGGCCTTTATCGATCAAAAAATAATTTATTGCACCTCAACAAATTGGCAAGGTCTGAATATGCAAAAAAAACCATAAAATGGATTTATGATGAGATATCAAATAATAACATGTTTCTATCCTAAACATGATTTTGAAGATGTACATTCGAATAAACATGGGGTATATGTAGAAAAATAATGTTGTTAAACATGTCTCAGGGGAGGCCCAAAAAGATGATCTAGTTATAATACAGCCAAAAAATAAGGCACATATGATTAAATATCATGTAAAAGGTACCATAGATGTGAAACATACACTTACTAGAGCATGCGAAATGAACTATAGGCCTTAGGGGGTAAAAAATCAAATTTTTGGCTATATTAGCATCCCTGGGGTGAAAAATAATTTATTTTCACCCTAGACTATTAAATTTTTTGAGCTCTAATTTTTTACACAGTGAGCTGAGAAAAATGGTCCATGGAAGAGCTAGACTTCATATTTTAGATTACATGAGAGAGCATATGTGGCCACCCCATGATAAACCATCGTGAGTACATTCAAACTTATCATTAAGTCTCATTTTCTTACATTTATTGCTAGGTGTAGGTTGGAAAATGGTGAAGTTTTCATTTATTTTTTAGGTTGAATGATGGCTTTGCTAAGGAAAATGGTGACTTCATATGAATTCATCATTCCTAGAAATAGTAAAATCACCAAAAATGGGTGTAAATCACTGAAATAGTGAATTTTCTCATTTTTAGATAAAGTCACCATTTTTTTGAAAATGAAAGTAGTGATATCACCTAAAAAAGTGAAAAATTACATAAATGGAAACTTTGTCATTTTTGAAAATGATGACTTCACCATGAAAGCTAAAAATACTTGGTTTAAAGACCTGTCAAGGGTCCAAATTTTAGGATGGTGTCAATTAGGCTTAGTAGGATAAGCTTAGGCTTAGGTAGTATCATAGAGTAAGGTTGATGTTAACTTTTAAGTGATTGTAGGAGTGACTAGCTATGTTGACATGCCAGAGTGATGTTCTTACTATTTACAAACCCTTCAGATCTAGATAGAAGGGATGGTTAGATTATTTTAGGCTCTTGATCTTCATGACATGGTGTAGATGCTAGTTATCCATGTAGATAGGGAATATTTGAGTGTTTTGGCTGAGTGCTGACATAATGAGACTTCTACCTTCTATATGCCTATTAGAGAAGTGATAGTGACATTTGATTATACCTAACATATCTTCAAATTACCAATGCACAGATGGGAACCATTATAGACACCTTTAATATAACATTATTCTATAACTAATGATTTGGTTAGTTACTAGGGCATCCCCATGTTTTAGGGGAAGGTCGATATAGACCTGATTAAAATATTTATAGGTGTTTAACCTAATGATATACATATTGGAGATCCATCACTACCATTTCTTATTGATAAGGATGTCTTTATTCTTATGGCCATTTTAATGACATCTTACTGCCTAATAAGACTGGATAATAATTTCATATGGGCTTTGTAAGTGTAGTGTAGAGCATGCTGGATGAGTCTACACATTTTGTTTGGGGACTAGTTGTCCTAGATTAGCTTTATTAAGATATGTACATGATAGCTTATAATGGAGGACACACCATTGGGGCTTCCACACTTATAATGGTTTGGGGCTAGAAACACATTACCATCGAGTGATTAGTGGGGTAGTGATGGGTATAATACCTAGAGGAGTTGTTGGCATATGACTGGGTGTAGATATGAGAAGGTAGGCATGAGCACAAGGGGGAGATTTGATTCTATAATTGGTTTTTCAATGATTTAACCCCATAATTTTACATTTGGAGGTCATATATCACTTACCAATTATAGTGGTTTAAAGACAGATAGTACATGACTTACATAATGTCTAGATGTTTTTTGACTGGTAGATAATATCATATTATTAAGGAGTACCTCCATAATTGGGTACTTTGGTGGATCAAATTCATGAAATATGTATCTAAGGGACCTAGATGGTTTACATACATTACATGAGAGATCATTTGAGAAAATCCTATCATCTATAGGGGTGAGGCTACTATGAGTTATCTCAGTGTTCCATGAGTTTCTTGGGCCTATGTAGGGGGTGTTGTAGATGCAAGGGTAATTTCAACTTATATTTATTGGTGGGTATATGTATGCCCTCTAAGGCTTATAGTTATAGGGTAGGCAAGGAGATAGAGGCATATGGACATCGATGAGATGGGTGAAGACATCTAGTGGTAGTGGTAGCACCTAGAAGACTAGTAGAGGTGAGGAGGGTGATGATGATGAGAATGAGTTTTATGGAGGAGATAGTGGGGGAGATGGTGATGGAGATGGTAGTGATTAGGATTATGGTGGTGATGACATCCTGGATATGATAGTGTTTGACCCTAACATGATAGGTATTAGAGGGACATAGGTTGATTGAAGCCAGACATGGCCTTGTGGCATAACTATGATAGGCAAGCTGCAGGTGTATCTTAGGGTTTTGAAGAGAAAACAAACATTGATTAGTTACTTATTAACCTAAATGATAAAAAATTAAGCATAACAATACATTAGAGCTAAACACTCTTGGCTAAGAACTAGGGGAGCATAACATAATAACAAGATCACAAAATAGAGATAAAAACAACATAAGTAATTTACCTCCTTTTTCAAATTTGATGTCCATTTTTTGGCATAAGGATGTTCATGCTCGACCTATGATAATTAGAGACTTATATAAATTCTTCTCTAATGGTCACTTCTAGATTGGTGTAAATCTTGGCATAAAATGGGCATTATAACAATACTTTCAATAGATTTTTGAAGGTATTCTAATAGAATAACCTTACACACAAAAGCTTGTCGGCATATGGTGTGGGTACTTATATTTATAACTATAAGAAATAACAATAACCTTAAGGAGGATAGGTTAAATTTTAACTTTGGTTGATTCAAAAATAACCTAAGTTAAGTTAGGCTAACCATGGGTTGGGTCAAAGCACTCATGAAATCTTGATACCTCAGTTTTAGATATTTGTGAGGCATGACAACTCACTTTAGATATTTATGAGGTCATGACTCATAATTTGGAATATTTAGGAATTAATAAATCACTTTATTAGCTCCTTTAACCTTTGAATTCATATTTGGCTAAAAAACCCTTTTTTGATAAATGAAATTCATTAATTTGATTTGGAATTTTTATTTAGGCAAGTTAAGATTTGTAATCTAGTTAATCTTGCTTAGTGATTTTTGGCTTTTGGCAATTATTTTAAATGTTTTTAATTAATAGATTGACAAGCCAAAAGTGTCAAATTACTAGGTTATAATTTAACTAAGGTTGAAATATAAATAGGTTATTGGTGCATACAGGGTAATATGCCAAATAAACTAGCCTCATCACATTTTTGAGCAATTAAATCCCTTATGTAGATGAATTTGGGTAATTCAGGTGATTTCTAGGCTTAAATTATATCATTTCTATAAATTGAACTGAATCCTAATCTAGGCATGAAAGTGGCCAAAAATAAGTGTTTATAGTTTTCCCCTATTTGAGAAGGCATTACAAGACACAAGCAGAGTAATGTATTTTCAAAGAATGCAAAAGTCATTAATCTAAATGGTTCATGCCCCAAAGGGTGATCAATTAGCCCTTGATTCCCCCTTGAGAGAGAGAGAAAAAAAAATAGTCATTGAACATTTCCTCAAAATGAAAAAAATGACATGATCTAGTGGCAATAGGGGTGGAATTATTAAATTTCCTAAAGGCAGTTATAAATAGTAATGGTGATGAAGTCATTGATATCCCCAAAAGTGGTTATAATCAATAATAAAGGGTGTGACACTAGTTTTCCTAAAAGTAGTTATAAGTAGTGGCACAAGCATTTACCCTGGAATGGCATTGGGATGAATACTAATTTTCATAAAGGTAGTTATAATAAGTAATATAATGAAAAACATTGATTTAACCAAAATCATTTATAATCAGTGATCTAGGCATTTGCCCTAGTGTGGCGAGTGGAGTGAAAAAATAAATGATTTTACCAAAGGCAGTTATAATCATTAACATGGGACGTAAAAATAATGATTTGTCCATAGGAGGTTATAATCATTAAATTGGTCAAAAAAATGATTTGCACAAAGGTAGTTGTAATCATTCACACATTTAAATTACATGATTTAAAATGTGTTTTCCCTAGAAAAAGTAGCAAAGGTAGCTTATGTGAAAAATCCTTAAAATGGATTTATGATGAGCTAGGAAAGAGTAACAATGCATTTCTAGCCTAAATTTGAGTTTGAAGATGCATGTTTGAACAAACACAAGGTATAGAAAGAAAAATAACATTGTTAAATGAGTCTCATCAGAGGCCCAAAAAGATAGTATGGGTATAATACGATTAAAAAATAAGAAATGTAGGATCAAATAGCATGCAAAATAGACCATAGACGTGAAAAATACACTTCTTAGAATGCGTTAAATGAACTATAAGGCTCGGGGGTAAAAATTCAAAAATTTGGAATATATTTACCTCTAAGGTGAAAAATAATTCATTTTTACCTTAGCCTATTGGAATTTATAAGCTCTGGTTTCCTATGTATTTATTTGAGAATAATGGCCCACAGAGGATCTCAACGTCATGTTTCAAAGTGATAAGAGAGAACATGTGACCACCCCATGATGGATCACACATGAATAACTTCACTTTAGTCATTAACACTTAATTTCATACATTTATTACTTATTTTAGGTTGTAAAATAACAAATTTACTATTTGTGTTTTAGGGTAAATGGTGGATTTACCAAGGAAAATAGTGACTTCATACAAAGTCATCATTCCTAAAAATGACAAAAATGCCAAAATGGGGTGGAAATCATATAAATGGTGATTTCACCCATTTTAAGGTGAAGTCATAGTTTTTGTGAAAATGAAAATGGTGATTTTACCTTAAAATGTGTAATATCACTTAAAAGATAGATTGCCACTTAGTAAAATGGTGATTTCACCCTGGAATCTAAAAAAAATTGTTTGGGGACCCGACATGGGTCCAACCTCTTAAAGAGGGTCAATTAGTCTTAGTAGGTTAAGCTTAGGTTTAGGTAGATACATGTAGTTAAGATAACACTAACTTTTTTTTGTGATTTTAGGAGTGATTATCTATCTTGACATATTGGGAGAGATGTTCACACTATCTACAGACCCCATAGGTCTAGATAGAGGATATGATCACCTTCTTACAGATGTTGGATCTTCATGATGTGGCATAGTTATTATTCATCTAGGTATATTAGGCATAGTTGAGAGTGTTGGTTGAGTGCTAGCATAATGAGATGTCCACCTTCCACCTACCTAATAGAGATGATACTATGACACTTGAGGATACCTAGCATATCCTTAAGTTGCCTATGTGTAGATGAAGGATTTTTAAATGCCACTAAAACAATAGTAGATAGTTCTTGATGATATGGTCAGTTACCAGGGTATCCCCATATTTCAATAGAAGGTCAATATTGACCTTATAGATATTTAAACAGATATTTGATTAGATGATTCCTATTGGGGATCCATCACTGCCAACTCTTGTTGATAGGGAGGTAGTTGTGTTCATGGCCATTATCAATGACATCTTGTTGTCTGACAAAAGGAGTTGGTACTTTCATATGGTCTTGGAGGTTTAGTGTGGAGTATGTTTGATGAGTCTATATGCATTATTTGGGGGCCAACTATCCTAGCATAACTCTATAGAGATATTCATATGGTAAGATTTAATGGTAGATAGGTCATTAGGGCTTACACTCTTATGATGGTCTAGGGTTGGGAGCACATTTTGATTGAGTAACTAGTAAGTTTGTGTATATTATGGGATCTATAGGATTCTTTAGCATTTGGATAGGCTTAGACAAGAGTAGGAAGGCATGGACATGGGGGACATCCCATTCTATCATTAGATGTTCAATGATCTTACACCATAGTTTTTTATTTGGAGGCCTTACCTCGTATATCAGTTATAGTGGTTCTATTATGGATGTTACATGGCTTTCATGAGGACCAGCTTGTTTCAAACAAGGAGATATTCTCATATCATTGATGAGTATCACCCTAATCAACTAATCAGATAGTTTGGATATACACATGATGTACCTAAGGGAATGAGATGGTTTTACCATGTGACATGAGAGATATATTAATATACTCTTATTATATAGAGGAATGAGTCTATTGTGAGCTATATCAATGTTCCTTAAGTTACTTGGCCATATACAAGAGGAGCAGTTGATGTAGGGGTTACTTCGACCTATATAAATTGGTTGGTATAGGTATGCCATTTGAGGCTAAAATTTATATTTTAGGATAGGGGAAAAGTTCCCATGGATATTAAATATATGGAGGATGAGACATCAAATGGTAGAGGTAACACCTAGAAACATAGTGATGGTGAGGTAGGTGATGATGATGATGATTGATTTGATAAAGGAGATAGTGGGGAGATGGAGATAGAGATGGATATAGATATGATGGGGATGATGGCCTATATTTGATGGTAATTAATCTTAGCTTGATAGTGGTTATAGTGGCACATGTTAATCTAGGCCAAGTAGCGCTTTCTGGCACACAGGTGGATCTAGGCAAATTAGGGCCTTCTGGCATATCTATAGTAGGTAGGGATGTAGGTTTGTTAGAGTAAGAGATAATTTATTAAGTGAGAGATATTTTAGGCTTAAAACATTAGACATCCTATTTTTAGATCACTTTGGATATGAGGGATGATGACTATTGACTATTAGACTTACACCCTTGTGAAGGTGGTTGTAGGCCTTCACAATCTGAAGTAACATGGAGACAATCCTAGGCTGTGGGTGGCCTATTGGATGGATTGAAACTATATATTTTAAGGTATATCTCACCTTTATGTATTATTTAGTATTCCTACTCTACACTACTATCTTGTAAGGGAAAAGGGAAGAAGGTAAATTGAAATGAAAACCTATCTAATTGGGCTGATACACCAAAATGTGACCTCCACTTGTGTAGTATGCACTAAGAAGGTTGAATAAGAACATAAACCTAATTGGACTTATCAAATGAAAGCATCCAAACATAAATGTTTCACACAAAGGCTTGGGATTGATGTGTGATCTAAAGCACCTATTTAATAGGTCTCTCAAAGACAGTAAAGAAAGCTTACCCTTTCCATACAAACAAGATGATTAAATTAGACTATGTAACTTATAAGGATAAGCCAAAAATTACAAATAGGTAAGTAGGAAAGGAAAAAGGAAAGGAACTCTAAACTATCACTATCATTCACCAACAAATCATGAAAATATACTAAAAACCAGTGTTGTACCCAACATACCCCTTTTTATTCTAGAAGAAATGGGGACCCACAATTTTTTAGATTCAGGCCTTCTCATTGAGCTTCTCTCATACATGTTTGTGCAAACCCTGGGAAATATTAATCATTAGCTTTCATACATTAGATAATTAACATGGTATTCATGTATTTATTTATGGACTAACTTTATTGATGCATTTGGGGAAGTTTTGCACTATGCAGATTTGTCTAGAGATTTTATTCATCAAGATTTTTGTTTTGGTGTTTCATTTGGGCATTTTGTCTAACAGGTTTTCTTTTCAAGTTTTATGTTTTGGGTATTTTTCTCAGTAAATTTTCAATGTTTATGTTTTCAACACTTTTTTTTCATTTGGAATCTGGTCTTTAGAACTTTTTTTCTACACAAATTTGGCCATTAGAGAAATTATGTCAGAAATTTTGTCTGAAATAATTTATTCAAAACAATTAATTCTTATTGGAGTTTTGTTCTAGACATTTTGTCCAAAATAATTTCCCTAAATCAACTTGTTTGCATTATAACTTGTGCCATGGACATTTTGTCCAATGGAAATAGGTCTTTAGGCCTTGTGCCATAGACATTTTGTCTGATAGAAATAGGTCTTTGGGATTTTTATAGTGGGTCTTTTATAAAGAATGGTCCCCAACATAAAACCTAAATACCTAACTATTGATAAAAATATAAGGACTTGATATACTTAGCCAAATAAAGTTAAAATGTTTCCTAATAGTATATGCAAAATTCCCCCACCAGTGTAAACTAATGAAATTTGAATTATATAACAAACTATAAAGGAATTTAATGTTGGGAATTTAATATAACACAAGTTGATATTCAATGTGATAAGCCATAAAAATGATGTGCAGACATTGAATCTTTCATTGTGATTGAATGAAACTTGCACTCGAAGTCATCTGCTATCTTACTCCATGAATAACCCTAGCTACTACTTATGAAGAGACTACTAGTAAAATAATGATTAAAGGACGGGTGAATTTGATCATACAACACATATAACATGTAGAAGGAGATTAAAATCAACATATAATGTGTATATAGCAATGGTGTCTTCATCCAAGGCATTTTGAGTAATAAATCCACCATCCCTATACTCAATCAAGGATTTTATAGAGTTTAGTGATACAATTTTTGATGCTGCTATATTCAATAATAGATACATAAATTATTCAGAGCTACAAGATGTAGTGGATTATGTGGATGCATTTTCATTAGAGGATGAGATGATGTTTTCCAATTGGCTCTTCATAAGGTTCATTTTAGTGGGCCATATAAAAAAATATATGGAGGTGCCAAGGTGAATCAGATTCATAATGGTGGTGAATCAATTTAGAAGGCATATCATTACACAAGTATATCATGTGATGCCATACAACAAATGATGTGGAAAAATGTTGGTATTATGTATATAGATGCTTATACAACACAATCAAATGTTATCATGGTGTGAGCAGACACCAGTATCATATAGGCAAACATTAGGATGGTGTGGGTAAACATTAACACCATGTAGATGGATGTCTGTACAATGTAAATAGATGCCTATGACATGTCGATGGATGCCAAATGCCACATCATGGTGTAGGTGCTCATCCAAACCATGCATTGGCATTCATCCACATCATTCATTAGAGTTTTTTGAATGGTGTTTGTGCCCATCCACATCATGCCAGTGAATGTTTGCATGATACAGGTGGCCACTAGCACAATGCAAAAAAATGCTAGCACTGTATGCTCACCACATGGCTCTATGAATATTAAAGGTTTAAAGGAAGAGTATTTATAGTGTCTTTCCCTAATGAGTGGGTGTTTGGGAATGTATATGGGATAATTATTTACCATACTTGT
Organism: Torreya grandis; assembly: GCA_037957365.1. Lineage (NCBI taxonomy): Eukaryota > Viridiplantae > Streptophyta > Pinopsida > Cupressales > Taxaceae > Torreya > Torreya grandis. The sequence continues at coordinate 199,832 of JARHVA010002130.1, read as the reverse complement.
GTATGCGATAGGTTGTGTTATGAATCTGAGAGTGAATTAGAAGCTAGCATCTACCCATAGTCTATGACTGGGCACTGACACTCTATGGGTAGATGCCTATAGACCATTAATCTCTATTGATATGTTGTGGGTAGATGCTGACATTATGTGGGTATCCACCCATATACTATCATCCACCCATAGGCTATGAGCAGATGCTAACATTATGCAAGAGTTCACCTATAAACTACCAATGTTTTCCCATAGTCTATCGGTGGACACCCATAAAATGTTGATGTCCATCTACATGTAGACTATGGGTAGACACTAGAAAATTGTTAGCATTTTCCTACCAACAGTCTACCAGCATCTACATGTATCCACTCATAGACTGCCAACATCTACTTGTAGTTTGCTTGTATTTTCTTGTAGACTAACGATGTCTACCCATATAATTAATACAAAGCATAATCCACTTCTTTTCCAAACTTTGCCTATATCCTTGACTCCAGATTATCTTTGCACTTATTCATACATTCATGCCTAGTCTTTTTGGACAATCATGCTACAATAACTATAGTATTCCATACAATGATTCATAGGCTCATATCCACTAATTCAATGATCTTTCTACTATCATTTAAACCATTCAATCATAATCAATAACCTAAAAAAATCCTTGTTCATAAACACACCTTTACCTCCATGGTGCACTCTTCATTGGTCAATGACAATATGGTCTCTCAATAGTTCATTCAAACACCATGATGATTTCAATCTCATCAAATTCCTCATTTATCATTAACACTATCTCTTATCCTTGCTCAAACAATCAAATCTAACTGTTAGTTCATTTTAATTCAATCAAGCATCTTTTTTAGCTTTGTTCTTCTACTAGCCCTATTTATGGGTAAAGCTCCTTGTTGGGAGAATCCAAAAAACTATAAAAATAAAATAATTATATATTTAGGGACTCATTTGGCCCATATAACTCCCACCTAAACCTTTTTACATAACTCTCAAAGAAACATGTACTTGCTTCTTTAAGCATTCCTTTAATTAACCCTCTAAATGGGCAAATCTCTTTAGATAGAACTATGTATAGACTTCCAATTCAAGACATTAACATTTTTATATACACATTATTCTCCCCTATGTGAATCAATCACTTTAGACCCTATTCTTTGGAAAAATCCACTATTCCTATACCACCCTCATTCCTTTAGCCCTTCTCTAGGCAACACTAGTACACTACCTCATTTCCATACATCTCCATACCTTAAAACTATAAAAATACATCCGTTAGTGAGAGGACATAAAATAATGTAAGATTACAAGTTTTTTTTAAATTTCAACAATCAAATCTCATTTTATACACTAAACCCTAGAATCAGGGATTCTAGGCCATTATCAGGGCCGAGAACACACTAAAGGGCATAAATTTTATCTTAGTGGGTTTAAAACCCCCAAAAAAAATTCATTGGGTTTTTACTAACCCTATACAACTTTCCCTTTCAGACAACAAGTTCTAAAATCCCACAAATAATTTGTAAATACAAATTCTTAGTCTTTTTTTAATTGTGTTTATGAATAAGAAACATGGGTAGCAGCATTTCAACTATATTTCAACTCCCAAATCTGAAAAAAACATTCAATAAGGTTTTTAATACTCTGAATTATTAACCCAAACCCTTCTCAAACACCTTTAGATCTTAAAAACAAGATATTATACCCAGAATGTAATACATAAAACTTTCTAAGTTGTAAGAACTGTTGGTATTCAAAAGAGAGATCATAGACCTATCTGAGTTTAGAAACTGTAGATCATTTGAAAAATGAAAAATGGTATTTATTAGGTGTATTAAATCCATATAATCCACATAATTTAAGAAAGGAAGGTTCTAATGCTTAAGACAATCTATTTGAACAAATTGTATGATGGCAACCCTGTCTAGCAGTCTTAACACTTATAACTTGTCTTGGCGGATTTGATTAGTTTCCATTTCAAATTGTATTTCCCCTAGCTCAAATATGTGCTATATGTTTTTATTACAAACAAAATACAATCAAAATTCAATAGAAATCTTACCACATTAATGATTAAGATTCACCACCTATATTGTTCTCAGTCATGTAGATTTCTTGCACATAGAATTGTATTCAACTGCTACTTTATTGAATCACTTTCAAACACAAAGATTGCATCAAGAACACATAAATAACATATCACAAAGATTCATACACATTATTCATGAAATATTTATTTAATATAACATCTTTATTGATTTTTCTCATACACAACCTAGACGTACACAGTTCTTCAAATACCTTTGGCAGACCTTCACCACTTTCTTCACCCTATCTTCCCTAATCCCTCTATATATCCTTCATATGGACTATAACACTATATATATCTATTATATTATCAAATAGACACCATAAAAATAATCTATAATCATTTATTGGATCAAGAAACTCTTTAAACTATTATAAAACCCATGTAGGGTGGTGAAAACAAGATTGCCACCTCACTTTTACAACTTGACATAATACATTCCAAAATAATTTAAGGAATTTTATGAGATCATAAAAGGACAATTACAACATAATTCCAACATTAAATAAAACCAATACTTTCTTATACCCACTAGAACACAATCACTCCCTCATTGTAAGCTTGAAAATTCAAATTAGAAAAAAGGCAGGAAAATAAGCTTTTGAATTCTAATTCAAATTTCACTTACTACCATGAATCCAAAACACATATAGCTTCACTTTTTTTTACTTATTAAGATTACCCTACATTAATAATGCTAATTTCCACCAAAAAATTGATGACATCTACTTATAGATTATTGACATCCATTCGTAGATTGTTGATGTCCATTCATAGACTATCGATGTCCACTTGTAGGTAGCCTGTCATCGTCCACCCACAACCTATTGGAAGCTATAAAATATAATAATAAATTATATTGTAAAAAAATCATTGCATACCTTACTGAAAACTATTGATTCATGAAGCCCTCTTGGGACCTTAAATACAAACCACCAAAAAAATTCCTAAAGTCACCCAATGGTATATGGTGAATTCCTCAATATTGGATTTTGAGGTATTGATGAAGTACATTTATATGAGGAAATTTATATTCAAATATATTTGAACCTCTCTTCAAAATTAACTTTGACCCCAAAAATTTAGGTGATCCCACCCTGTCGGCCACTCCATAAAATTTGCCAAATGCTAACTTCAAAAAATGGAATATTTGTATATTAACAAAGATTTGTCACTAAAAAAACCCTAGCTATTCATCAAAGAATTATTGGCCTTAAAATGAAAAAGACTACATTTTGTTATTTCCAAGCTTGAGGTGAGGCCATACATCGACCTCCTAAATGATTCATTTTTATAGGTAAAATAACACAAGATGCCTTCCTCCATCATATGAATAAAAAAATAGTTATCACTTACATTTTAGGAGCTAAATTTTAGAGGTACCTATATTTATCCATACCCAACACATACATAGATAAACAAACATTACTACAGTGAAATGAGGATAACATAATTGAGAATGTCAGGGTTTCGGGGCCCCTTCAAAACCTGTTTTTACCTTAATCTAAAACATAATTGAGAATGTATTATTTTTTTGGTTGCTCCTTGGCTAGACTATCACTTGGAAAAGGAAGAAACCAAAGGGGGTTATTTCTATAGATAAATTCAGAATAGGGATAAACATTAGCATGGCTCTTTTAAACCAACTATATGGTATGTCGATCATTCATTTTGTTAATTTAGATTGGGTGCCATTACTACACATGGTGTTGACCCATGATGTTATGTTCTCCCTTTAAGAAATAATCAATTTTTGCTTGAGGGAAAAAGTGATCCATAAGGAAAAGCACACCACGCTTGTGGGCCATTTTTATATGATTTCCTATTTACTTGATGCCATTATGGGAACCTATTACAAAGTCCTTAGGGAAATATGGAGGCCAACCAATGATTACATCAAAAACAAGATCTATGACTACTTTCAGTTTATGCATGTGTATGCCTACATAAAGAACATGGTAAGGATTGTGGAGGATGTATATCCTTAGGTTTGGTAAGCCATCCATGGCTCACCTATTCCCAAAATTGGAGAGAATATTATGAAAACACTTTCTAAAAGAAGGGATTACTTCTTGTATCTAAACTTTACTATTATAATGATTTGGGGAAACAAGATTGACCCTCTATGTCTCCCAAATTACATTCTAGATAAGTTGGAAGAGCAATAAATTGCCTTCTAATTATGGTGGAGTATTGAAGAATACATGTCTAGGTAAAAGAAAAGTTCATACTTTGGCCACCATGTGGTCATTGGCAGAATGGTATACACCATGAGGAAACATTTCAAAGAAGTGGGTGGCAATTGGAAGAGCTATCATTTCCCCATGCTTCCACAGAAGTATTAGGATCCATATGGTTTTATTTAGAAGCATATGCAAGGATTTAATGTCCCCTATAGCCATGAGCCTTATACATATGACTTTTTATTTCTAAATGTAAAAGATGATGATAAAGTGTTGGAAAGGGCTAAGATTATAGGATTAAAAGAAGATCATTTAAGGATTATATAGGAGGACCCTTAAGTTTCTTAAAATGAACTAGACTATAAGAAGGCCCTTTACAAAGGATGGGAGCATTCAGACTTTTAGAGAGGACAGTCTATGGAACAATCTAAGGATCAAGCAAGCTCCTCATCTCAAAGACTACCTTTAAAATTGAAGCTCAAAGTTGTGAAGAAAGATCCTGGGGTAGTTGAACCCAATCCCTGATGAGCACATGCATGAGATCCCATTAGTTTAGATTCTAATGAGGAGGAACAAGCATGAGAAAGGCTAGTTTCAGGCATAATTAAGTAACTAATACTATTCCCTAAATACACATTACCACATTTATAGGAATAGAAACTAAATAGGTAGTTGAATTGATCTAGTGAGGCTCCCCCACTTAGCTGAAGACCCCTTTGGTATACATAAGGAATATTAGGACCCTTACAGGGAGCCCCATAATTTAGTTATCTCAAGGCTTACATATTGCACCTCAACACTCAAGAATAGTAGAGGGAGAGGTTGTTGAAGGTAAGGATGTTGAAAATAAAGATGATTCTAAGGAAGATACAGAGATAGAAATAGCTAAGGCCTTGAGCCTTGAATCAAACAATGATGAAGAGCCAATAGTATAAGCTCTCCTAGGTACCCAATCTTTTATGACTACCCCTTTTTATACTATTTAAATATTTGGAAATATTTCTATTTCTTCTGTATTAAGATCTCCAAAGGTGGAAGTGCCTACTTCCACCTCCATTGACCCATTTTCCCCAACCACATTCATTCAATTACCCCTTCACACCCCAAAGGTTGAGAAGGATGTTACCTCCACTACCATTAGCCCACAATCCATTTCCATTCCATTCACCATGGCTACCTCCTTTGTCTATACTAGAATTTCCATAATTAGAGCCATGAAGAAGAAGAAGATATCTAGAAAGGTACAAATGACCATGGCCAATCCATAGTTCCATATCTTGTCCACTCAGATCACCCTTCCCATGCCTTCCACCACCTCCATAGAAGAAACTACTATGTTAATTTCTAGCAGAGGAAGGAAGGACAAGCTCCAATTGGTCATAATCCATCCATTCCCTCAGTTTGGAGGAGTGGACTGGTCTAAGATTATTTGGCCCTCCCTACTTGATGTCCTTGTCAAGGCACAAAAAAAATATCCAATAGTTAAGGAAGCTAAGGAAGATATTGTGGTTACAACCTTAGATACATCATAATTAAATATTCCTCCATGGGATATGGATTTAAGAAATAAGGCCTCCCACTTGCCTAGCTTCAAGATCACTAAACTCCCTTCCATCACCACATTATTTGACCCACCATTTGGTAGCATACAAAGAGTAATGAAGAGGAAGTTAGAGGATAACAAAGGTAGGAAAATAATTTTTGAGGAGAGGCAAAATGTAGTCTCCCTCACCATGAGGCATAATAGGCAGCCAAGATAGTCTCCCTATGTTGAAAATTTTGTAGATCTACCAAGCACACAAGGATTCCATGGTCACCATCCATGAAGGTATCGAGATGGAAAGATAAGAACTTGAGGCTGAGGTGGAATAATTAAGGGAATAAATAAAGACCCTACATATTCTAGTAGGCATCGAGGTAGAGGTTTAAGAGGTATCCTCCAAATTTTATAATTCCTTAGAGGCATTAGATTTAATGAGGGCTAAATTAGCCCCACATGTGAATAAGACTAACTAATTTTTTAATTCTTTGAGAGATGATAGTAGTAAGTTGAAGATGTTAGTTGCATAAATGGGCAATAAAATATAAAACCATCTAGACATCATGACACCATTGGAGGCATATAATTCCCTCAATTTGGTTGTCATTAGGCAAGATGAAGCTTGAGAATGGATATAGGTAGTTGGGGATCTACTCCCCAAATATTAGGCACATGAGGCCTAGATTATCTAGATTTTGAATGATTTGAATTTATCAAAAGTGAAAGACACTATAGGAAAATTGATTAGCTTATAAAAGAAGAAATAGGTAACTTTAAGTAGATTATATAGGGCCTAATATTGGAAGAAATAAAAGCTGAGTTAACTATTGTTAGAAAGGTCATTAAGGTGGAGATATTCAAGAATAATTTCCAAATTACTAAGGCTGAACATGTAAAACTCCTCAAGCAAGTCAACAGGATCCATTAACCACCTTTGCTTAACTTGGACATCATATGACAACAACATGATGCAAAAAATAAGTGTTATAAGGATAATTAAGTGAAAAATAAGTAATCTCAAATTGCTACTTCAAGTACCATGTCGACATCTGTAGTTCCAGCTTCTACCATCATAACCATGACACCAACTAAAGTCCATGCATCCATTCAGATGATGTAGTCTTAGAAGGCAAATATTTTATATATGGATAGTTTTGTAATGGTATATATATATATATATATATATATATATATATATATATATATAGTTCTCTTATAGTTTGAGTTTTCCATTACAAAGTTGCTCTTATAGTTCTCTTATATATGGATAGTTTTGTAATGGTATATATATATATAGTTCTCTTATATTTTGAGTTTTCCATTACAAAGTTGCTTTTTCTTTTTTACACATGCATAGATTGCATGATATTGTAAAGGCTAACTTAGTTAATTGAAAACTATAATAATATTATTATATAATTTTGACCATAGTTAGAACTCATGTTCTAACTATTACATGTAAATGACTTTGCATGAACTTAGATGATGAGGCAATCCCTTCCCCGAGTCTATATAAACAATTTTAATCCACATATTAGGGGGGTTAGAAATGTTTTTGAATACAAAAAGAATCAAAGCAATCTTGATTGCCAACTTTGATTGTTTAAACATTTCCTTTCCATTTTTTATGTGATTAGATTTTATTTCTCTGGTTATATGTTTTAATAATCTTTAGTGTACAAAAATTTGCAAATGGATTCTTGATTATATTGATGAATATACTGATCTTAAATGTGAAATAGTTAAACAATTGGTAAAATATATTGATTAATATAGTTAATTTGATTGATTCATAATTCTAAGTGTTTAGAAGTGTTTTCTTTTGATGTGATTTTTTGTGAGTGTGCAATAGTTGCCTCAGATACCTCATTAGCCGAAGCCATAATCTCTTGAATAAGAGTGTGCAAAAACTACCCTAAATGGAACAATCTTTGATTGAGTCCCATGAGTTTCCTACATCAGTATGTCCTTATACTTCTTAGCCATGTTTTATTATGTGTGTGCAATTATTTCTAGTAACAAGCATAGGTTCTAAAATCATTTGTCCATTTAGAAACTAGCTAGGGGAGTGATTTCTAAAAAACACAAAGTCTTCATTTTTACCTTACCCTTCCTTCCTTTTTGAGTTTGATTTGAGACTTACCCACTTTAGATTAACAGCCAACCATCCACCTAACTCATATATAAATTTACTACCCTCTTTAGATACCACACCTCCATCCAAAAAACCAAGTCAATAGCATGCATACCCTACCAACTATTCCATCAACATGTTTTTAAAGACCACATACCTATAACTCATGCCTTAGAGTGGAGTTCACCTACATAGAGATCCTAAAATGTTAGAGGTTACCTTATCATCTATGGTATACATAAAACTCACATCAATAGTTCACTAGCACTAGAAGGAGGGCCTAAACCTCTGATAAAAGAGGTTAGTTTCTACATAAAGTTGTACTAGAGTCGCTTAGGAGAGTCAACAGATCTAATTCCTAGGTTGGCCTTCTAGTCTCACCTTTGTCACAACATAAGAGACCTAGAACTATACCAACTATTTCTAACAGACCTAGGACTGCTTCTATGGTAATCAACCCTTTACCTATTAATACTTTATTGGCTTAGCCACCCTAGTTATTTGGATCTTTTATTTCCATCCTAGGGGATGTGCATGATTTGCCTAGGAATCCTAAGAGGTATCTACCATCCTTTTTTCCTTCATGAGCCAGGATGGTAAAAAAACATATTAAGTCCTTTAAGGCTATTCTAAGGTTGATGAATGTTTTCCACAAAGATGCTACATGTAGGATTTTCCCTTTTATGTTAATGGATGCTGCTTATTACTGATATTAAAATCTAACAAAAAATTCCATCACTTCTTGGGATGTATGTCTAACATCTTTTCTTGCATACTTTAGATAAGTCACCAATCCTAGCATAATATATCAACTCTTCAATAGTATGAAGAGAGGTCCTAATGAGCCTATCCATGCTTTCAATGCAAGCTTTCAAAATATGTACAATTGGTTAACTCCAGACTATAATCCAAATGAAGCATTAACATTAGATATGTACAAGAACGCATTGGATCCAATTACTATAGTATTCTCAAAGAGAGCTATTGCCACTAACAATTTAGCATGGGTATACAAAGAAGCTATTAATATCACTAGGTATCTCAATCCTTAGGTGCCTACTATACCCAACATCCACATTGGCTTTCCCACATTGAATCTAATTCCACATGCAAAGTAGAATGTCCCAGCATTCAACTAGAACTATCTCTACACACTGCCTCCCATGACATAAACAATGCAACCAAACTATAGCTTCTTGAATAATCACATGAAAGGAAATATTTACCAATATAATAAAATTTTGACTACATATCCTATTACTATTCTAAAATGCACTAACTCTATGAAGGCAAAACTTAAGGCTATTCAGAAGATGGTTCAAAATCTAAGCAATGACTTCCTAGGCATGCAAAGGAAGATAAGTAATTCTAATGACCCAAATTAAAACTTGATTCTTGCATTCCAGAGGTATAAAAATTCATTCAATAAACCTAGAAATAATATGGAGCAACCTGGTAAACTTTAAGAGATCAATATATCAGATACAGATCTACCTAATTGGTGCAAAGTTTACAATACTTCTTAACATGGTGAGCTTGATTGCATTGAATTTTTTGCGACATTTGAAACATTAAAAAGGGAGGTGGTAAGGTAAGACTAGATGCATAATCTACCTAAACCTCATCTTGATCCTGACCCTTCTAGCACTTTCATATTCTTCAAGACTCATGAGTTTCCTTTTACAAGTGAAGATGACAATGTGTTAGAGGACAACATAGATGAAGTTCATGCTTTCTAACAATTCCAAAAAGGTGGATACAATCTAAAAAATAATTATCTCTTCACTGCATCAACTCCTACAAATACCATAAAAATTTCACCTAATCCTAAATCTAACAATAATCCACCTCCTCCAAGGGGGAATAATCAACCTTAGACTAAAGAGAAACCTAGCAAAGGAGGATACAACATTGTTGAAGACATGAAGAAGATCAAAAAAAATATCTCTTCATGAGTTAGCTTAGATTACTGAATAAAAGGAGCTATTATTGAGATCTATTATTGAAAATACACTTATGGAGAGAACAAAAGCACCTACAGACAAAGCAAAAATTGTTGATGTTAATGTTATCTATAAGAGTAAGCTAGAAGTTCCACCATTTTTACTCACCATTAGAGCATTTGGTAAGAACATTCATAATTATTTAGTTGATTCTAGAGATTCTACAACTATCATGCCCACTTCCATATGTTATAAGATTGGTTTGACTCCAAGTCCTTCAAAGAGGATAGTTTCACATTTGGACAAGATAGTGGTGCCTATGGTCAGTGAAGTGAAGGATGTGTATATCTAAGTAGCATTTGAATCATGAATTTAAATGAACATTGATATCCTAGTTTAGACATAATTAAAGGCTACAAACTACTACTAAATAAAGACTGGTCCAAAACACTTAATGGATATATTTCTAAAGATTTCTCTCATATCTAACTACCATGGAGAGGCATTACTAATCAAATCAGAATCGACAAAGAACCAAGGATGAAATATCCCATCACAAAGTATAATGTCAAAAATGAAGTATGAGTCTCCCAATATTTATATTTACACCTTTACTATGCAGGATCAAGTACAAAATCTAGAACCTAAAGTTCCTAATCAACTGTGGACATTGCACTTTGATGGTGCTAGATATAAACAAGGACTAGACATCAGAGTCAAGTTGATTAATACACAAGGAAAGAATTTTTTGGTAGCATATAGGTTAATATTCCCTTGTACCAATAATAGGGCCAAGTATGAAGAACTAATTTTGGGATTATAATTTGTACTTAAAAACTACGTGAAACAAGTGTTAGTATTAGGATATTCTAAGCCGATGATTAACCAATTCAAAAATAAATATCAGTGAGAACTCTCTTACATGAGGAAGTATAAACACTAAGCATGGGACTTGATTGAAATCTTTGATGATTTAAATATAAAGGAAATTCTTAGAGAGTAGAATCAAGATGTAGATTCACTAGCCATTACTACAGCTAATTTAGAGCCTCTCCACAAATCTAAGGTAAGTAGATTTTCTATTGAACTAGTGCCTTGCCCTTCAGTCCCTGATAATGTGGAAAAGTTTCATGTCTTTGATGATGATCAGAATTTTTTTTAGTTTTTGACTAATTTATGGGAGTTTGAGTCCCAGATCATTGATGATAAGGAAATAAGTCATCTCTACCAAGAGGAATTGGACAAGGAAGTTATTCTATAGATTAAAGAGAATCACATTCTAGTAGGGTTGGTATCTTTAAAAAGGCCATTTGATATAGGCCTACAAGCTCAGTAGTTTAGAATGCCTAAGGTTAATGAATCAAACTTTAGAAAGGAAAATTTAGGGGATGAACATAACCCATGCTACATCAATATATGCCTCAACTGTACCCCAAAAGAAAGATAATGAGTAAAGGATTTAATCACTTGATACAAGGATGTCATTGATTATAATTATGAATATTTAAAAGTTTATGATCCTTAGGTCATCATTCCCATGATCCCTCTAAAACCAAAACATAAACCATTCAGATAAAGGCAACAACTAGTCAATCCTATTTTGGAACTACTCATTCAAAAGGAAGTGGAAAAGTTACTAAGTGAAAAGATTATCTTCCTAATCTGACATTCTACATGGGTAGCTAATTTAGTTTTAGTCAAGAAGAAGAATGATTGGATCATATTATGTGTGTATTTTAGGAACTTGAACAAGGCCTCTGAAAAGGATAATTATCCCCTGCCTTCTTTGGATGAGGTGATACATATAGTAAGTGGTTCTAAAATGATGTCCTTTTTGGATGTATTTTTAGGCTATAATCAAGTACTGGTATAATCCAAAGATAGAATGAAGATGGTGTTTACTATGAAGTGGGTATATTATACATATAACAAGATGCCATTTATCCTGATAAATGCAGGAGCTACTTTTTAACATGCCATGGATCATGCATTCAAAAGACTAACAATAAAATTCATAATCATCTACATGGATGATCTTATAGTGTTTTTAAAGAACATGAATGATCATATAATCCACCTCTATTCCATATTCAAGAGAGGCAAAAATTTTGGTATTTCACTAAACCCAAATAAGAGCATAGTTAGAGTGATTGAAGGGAAGTTTTTGGGACACATCATCACCAAGGAATGGATCACCATTGATCTAGATAGAGTTCAAGCTATCTCAAAAATTGCACCACCAAATAATAAGAAGGATCTCAAATATTTTTTTGGAAAATTTAACTTTTTAAGGAAGTTTATCTTAGGTTATGCAGAAATCATTAGACCTCTAAATGCCATGCTAAAGTATGATACCAAAATATAATGGACAACTAAAGCCTAAAAGTCTTTCCAAGACATTAAAGATGTAATATAATAGGATCCAATTCTAATCAATCTAGATTTTATGAAATATTTGTACTTTTACTCATTCACTTTAGAACATATAATTGTTGCAATTATAACACAAAAGAAGGATGAGATCGAGCACTCATTTGCATTCATGAGCACAAATTTGAAAGATGTAGAACTCAGATAATCCATGATTGATAAATAGATATTTGTTCTTGTTAAATTAGTAAAGAAGTGTTGGCATTATATTTTGAGGAACAAAACTATAGCCATTGTGCATGACCCTGCCATTAGGGTCACCTTATCACATAATGAACTAGGGAAATGCAGAGGCAAGTAAATGGCAAAACTGTGGGAATTTGACATAGAAATCAAACTTGCAAAGATCATTCAAGGTCAAGCCATTATTAAACTAATGACTAAATCTAATCCACATATCACCATTAAAGAGATATGTGAGGCTCAAGTATACAAAGGAGAATGGTATATGGATATCATATAATACTTACTTACAGGTACTTTTTCCTTGAAAATTAATAGAGAACAAAGGAGAGCTTTGAGGATTAGAGCTACTCATTACATGATCAAGAAAGGATTCCTTTACAAAATAAATTATGAAGGCATTTATCTCAGGTGTCTTTTTTTAAAGGAAGCTAAAGAGACTATAAAGAATTTGCACCAAAACATAGGCAACAGTCATCCATCTAGAAATACCACAACCCATAAAATATTAAGAATGGGTTATTATTGCATAATAGTTTTGAAGGATGTTCATTATCATGTAAGAACATGCCATGAATGCCAAACTCTAGCTAAGAGATAAGTACACACAGTAAGTCCTTTACAACTAGTGGTTGACAAAAAGCCATTTGCCCAATGGGAGTTAGATTTCATTGGTATCATCAACCCAAATTCCTTAGTAGGCCATACATTTGTAATCACTACTACATACTAATATAGTAGATGGTTTGAATCCATAGCCACATATAATTTTAGGGCATAAGATGTGATTCCCTTCTTGGAGGAATAAATCATCACTAGGTTTGGCCCTCCCATTATGTTGGTTTGTGATAATAGACTAGCGTTCATATCAACAAAATTTACCAAGTGGGAACACAACAACTAGATCACTATCAGGTCATCCTCTAACCATTACCTCCAAGGAAATGAATTAGCATAATCAAAAAATAAGAACTTGGTAGACATGATTAAAAAATTAGTAGGTGACAATCCTATGCACTGGCACAATCTATTAAAGCATGCTCTTTGGGTACACTGAACAAGATACAAGCAAGCCCTCAAAGCTTCACCCTACTTGTTAGTGTATGGATGCAGGCCAATTTTCCCAATTATGCTAAAGCTACCAACTTATCAATTCATTCAAGATTACATGGAGCCAAATGACCAAATGAAGTCTTGATTACTAGACATAATAGAAATGGAAGATTCAAGGAATGAAGCTTTGTAGACATTTAACAAACATTAGGATGTGGTCAAGAGGTGGTTTGATAAGAGAGCAAAGGTTGAAATATTCATGATTTTATATCTAGTGATAATTTGGGATAAAGCCCGTGAGAATAAAGGACAACATGATAAGTTTTCCCCACTATGGATTGGATTATATCAAATTTTAGAGATCATGGGCAATAATGCATTTTGCCTAAAGGACCTGGAAGGCAATGAGCTTGCACATCTAGTCAACAGACAGTTCCTGAAGCACTACTTTAGGGTTATACCATATGGAGATATTATTGATTAATGAATGGGTAGGGTTAGGAGTAGAATAGATTTCTTGCTTTCTTAGCATAGATTTCCTACTTTCTTAGAATAGATTTCTTTCTTTATTAGAATGGATTTCTTACTTTCTTAGATTAGAGCTCAATGATTTCTAGATTAGTTATTTTTGTTGCTTTCTATGACAATTTGCTTTGTGGTTGATTTGGAATAACTAATCTAAAATCAAAACCAATTAAGATTATGCTTAAATAGACTTAAAAGAAAGAGGGACATTGAAACAAAATAGCAATTTGGGGCCTATTCACAAATCAAGTATATTTTTGTGTTTTTCTTGAGACTTTCAGATGAAGGTAGGTAATCATGGATTACTCTGGATGGTGTCACAATTGAATAATTTTATTAGGTATGTGGAGGTTTATTTCAAAGTAATTCATGTAAATTTATAAATTTTTCTTATTTCATTGGATCAGTTACACTTATTACATTAAATACTTGTTAGAAGTGATATATTCTTGGTATGAATGTGGTTAGAAGGGATGTTCTGGTAATGATTTGTTTTATAACTATACCAGCTCATTGGGGTTCCATCTCTTATCTTTTCCATTCATAATAAAAGAAAAAAAGAAGAAGAAAAGAACCAATGATTTGAAAATAACAAAATAAAATCTAAATAAAGTTAAAAAGCTCCCATGATGAAATAAGGTCAATGTATCATGCATCATGGTTAAAACAAAATAATAGAAAGAGAAGAAAAGGAGCCCAAAGTATCTCTATTAGGGCTATGGATTCCTAGCTAGAAGTAGATAAATGCCTTTAATAGATACTATAATGAAACCTATAGTTTCATTGAGCCTTTGAAAAACTCATTATAGAAAGGGTTAAACTAACTACATGTTTGACACACATAGGTCCAAGGAATTAGAAGGAAATTATGTTGTGTGAATTTACTTAGGAGTCTCTTTCATGTTTCTAATTTCAATATTCTTCTATGACATACTTCATGATTAATTTAAGGATTGCTAACCAAAGTTTTGGGTTCATGAATACTTAGGAGTATTCCCCTTGTAAGTCAACATTTGTTGTACCTAACATCCCCATTTTTATTTGAGAAGATATGGGGACCCACTCTTTTTCATATTTAGGTCTTCTCTTTGAGCCTCTCTCATACATGTTTATGCAAACCCTAGGAAATATTAATCATTATCTTTCATATGTTGGAGAATTGGCATGATATTTATGTATCACTTTATGGATTAACTTTACTGATGCATTTGGGGAAGTTTTACACTATGAAAATTTGTCTATTTAGAAGGATTTATACAAAGATTTTATTCATTGAGATTTTTGTTTGGGAATTTAATTTGGAAATTTTGTCTAACAGGTTTGATTTTTTGGTTTTATGTTTCAGGTATTTTTCCTGGTAACTTTTCAATGTTTGTGTTTTTAGTATTTTTTTCATTCAAACTTTGGTCTTCTGAACTTTCATTTCACATAAATTTGGCCCTCAAAGAAATTATGTTGGACATTTTGTCTAAAATAATTTACTCAAAATATTCATTCTTATTAGAGTTTTGTTTCAGACATTTTGAATAAAACAATTTCTTTGAATCAACTTGTCTATATTAGAACTTCAAGATTTTTGTTATGGGTCTTTCATAAAGACCAGTCCCTAACATAAAACTAGAATATTTGACTATCGAGAAAAATATAAGGACTTGATACACTTAGCCAAACAAAGTTAAAATGTTTCTTAATAGTATATGCCAAAGTCCCCTACCAATGTAAACCATTGAAATTTTAATTATACAATGAACTAAAAAGGAAGTGAGAATTGGGAATTTAATTTCACACAAGCAAATATTCAATGTGACAAGTCATATAAATGATGTGCAGCTATTGATGCTTTCATTATGATCGAAATAAACTTGCACTCAAAGTTAACTACTATCCTACTCCATGAAGATCCCTAGCTATGAGTTGTGAAGAGACTGTTAGTAAAACAATGATTAAAGCAAGGGTGAATTTGATCATACAACACATATATCATGTATAAGGAGATTGAAATCAACACATAACATTTATATAGAAACTATGTCTTCATCTAAGTTATTTTGAGGAATAAATCCACCATCCCCCTACTCGATCAAGGATTATACAAAGTTCATTGATACAGTTTTTGATGCCACTATATTCAATAATAGATACATAAATTATTCAAAGCTATGGGATGTAGTAGATTCTATGGATTCATTTTCATTTTAAGATGAGATGATGCTTTCTAATTGACTGTTCATCAAAGAATTATTGGCTTTCAAACAATGAAGACTACATTTTATTGCAGCTAAGCTTGAGGTGATGCCATGTATCGACCTACTACATGATTTTTTTAAGAGGAAAAATAACAGAAGATGCCTTCCCCCATCACATGAATAATCAAATAGTTGTCACTTGCATTTTGGGAACTAATTTTTAGATGTGCCTATCTTTGTTCATACCTGACACATACTTTGACTAGCACACATTGCTACAGTGGAACAAGGAGAACATAATTGAGAAGGTGATATCTTCATGGTTGCTCCCTGATCAGACTATAACTTAGAAAGGGAATAAATCAAAGGGGGTCATTTCCATAGATAAATTTAGAATGGGGATACACATCAATATAGACATTTTAAACTGACTCTATGGCATGTTGAGAATTCATTTTGTTAATTTAGACTATGTGTCATTGCTACACATGATACTGCATTCACCCTAGTAGAAATAATTAGTTTGTACTTGAGGGAATAAGTGATCCAAAATGACAAGCTCCCCACACTTTTGGGCTATTTTTATATGATTTCCTATTTACTCGATGTCATTATGGGAACCTATTACAAATTCCTTAGGGAACTATGGAGTCTAGCCAATGATTGCATCAAGAATAGGATATGTGAATACTTTTAGTTTATGAATGTATATACCTAAAAAAAGTACATGGTAATGATTGTGGAGGATGTATATCCTTAGGTTTGGCAAGCCATCCTTGACTCGCTTATGCCCAAAATTAGAGAGAATATTATGAAAACACTTACTAAAAGAGGGGATTACATCTTGTATCCAAACTTGATTGTTATAATGATTTAGGGAAACAAGATTGACCCTCTATGTCTCTTAAAGTATGTTATAGACAAGCTGGTAGAGAAATAAATTACCTTCCAATTATGGTGGAGTATTGAAGAAGACCTGTCTAGGTAGAAGAAAAGTTCATTCTTTGGCCACCATGTGGTAATCGATAGAATGATATGCACCATGAGGAAGAATTTTAGAGAAGTGGGTAACAATCATAAGAGATATCATTTCCCCATGCTTACACATAAGGACTAGGATCCACATGGTTTTATTCAGAATCATATATAGGGATTTAATATCCTATACAACCATGATCCCTATGCATATGACTTTTTGTTTCTAAATGCAAAAGATGATGATGAAGTGTTGGAAAGGGCCAAAATTGTAGGATTAAAATAAGATAATTTAAGGATGATATAAGAGGACCCTTCAATTTCTTCAAGGTAACTAGATAGAAAGAAGGATCTTTACAAAGGATGGGAGCATTTAAACTTTTAGAGAGGAAAGTCGATGGAACAATCCAAGGATCAAGCAGGCTCCTCATCTCAAGGACTCCCTTTATAATTAAATCTCAAATCTATAAATAACGAGCTAAGGGTAGTTGAACCCAACCTCAAAAAATCATAGGTGGGAGATCCCATCAGTTTAAATTTTGATGAGAAGAAACAAACATGAGAAAGGCCAGCTACAAGCATAATTCAAGTAATTACTACTATTCCCCAGGAAAAAATTTCCACATCTATAGGAATAACAACTAAAGAGGAAACTATATTGATATAACAAGGCTCCCCTACTCATATAAAGACCCCTTTGGTATACAAAGGAAGACTAGTACCCCTATAGGGAGCCCCATAGTTTAGTTATCTTAAGGCTTGCATATTGCACCTCAACACTTAGGAATGATAGAGGGAGAGGCTATTGAAATTGAGGATGTTGGAGATGAAGATGATTCTGAGGAAGATATAGAGCTATAAATAGCTAAGTCCTTGAGCCTTAAATCATACAAGGATGAATGTCCAACAGTACAAGGTCTCCTAGGTACCCAGTCTTTTATGGCTACCCCTTTTTCTACTATTTCAATATTTGGAAATATTTTTATTTCTTCTATATTAAGATGTCCAAAGGTGGAAGTGCCTACTTCCACCTCCATTGACCCCTTTTCCCCAACCACATTCATTTAATTCCCCCTTTTCACCCCAAAGGTTGAGAAGGATCTTACCTCTATTACCATTAGCACACAATCCATTTCCATTCCATTCACCATGGTTACCTCTTCTATCCCTATTGGTACCACTACCATTAGATCCATGAAGAAGAATTTATCTAGAAAAGTATAGATAACCATGGCCACTCCATAGTTCCATATCTAATCCACTCAAATCACCCTTCCCATGCCTTCCACTACCTTCAAAAAATAAACTATCAAATCAAGATCTAACAGAGGAAGGAATGCCAAGCCCCAATTGGTCACAATCCATCCACTCCCTTAGTTTGGAGGAGTGGACTGGTCTAAGATCATTGGCCCTCCCTACTTAATGTCCTTATCAAGGCATAAAATAAATAACTAGCAGTTAAAGAATCTAAGGAAGAGGTTATGGTTATAATGTTAGATGCATCACAATTAGATATTCCTCCATAGGCTATGGATTTAAGAAGAAAGGCATCCTAATTACCTAGATTCAAGACCACTAAACTCCCTTCCGTCACCACTTTATTTTACCCACCATCTAGTAGCATATAAAGAGTAGAGAAGAGGAAGTTAGAGGATGACAAAGGCAGGAAAATAATTTTTGAGGAGAGGCAAGAGGTATTTTCCCTCACCAAGAGGTAGAATAGGTAGCTAGGATAGTCAACCTATGTTGAGAATTTTGCATCTTTAGCTCAAGCACACAAGGATGCCCTGATCGCCATCAATGAAGGTAATAAGATAAAAATATAAGAAATTAAGGCTAAGGTACAAAAATTAAGGGATCAAGAAAAGATCATGCATATTATAGTAGGCACTGAGGTAGAGGTTCAAGATGAAGCTTTCAAATGTTACAATTCCTTAGAAGCATTGGATTTCATGAGGGTTGAATTACCCCCACATGTGAGTAAGACTAACCAATTGTTTAATTATTTGAGAGATGACAATAGTAAGTTGAAGATGCTAGTTGCATATATGAGGAATAAAATATACAACCACCTAGACCTCATGACACCATTGGAGGCATATAATTCCCTCAATTTGGTTGTCATTAGGCAAGAAGAAGATTAGGAATGGCTACAAGAAGTTGGCTCTCTATTCCCCAAGTATCATGCACATGAGGCCCAAATTTTGAATGATTTGAAGTTATCAAAAGTGAAGGACACCATAGTAAAATCAATCATAAAGATTAATTTTGATTAGCTTATACATGAAGCAATGGACAAATTGAATCAAAGTCTATAGGGCCTAACATTAGAATAAATAGAAGCTAAGTTAAGTGCTTCTAGAAAGAAGGTCACTGAGGTGGAGATATTCAATAATAATTTCCAAATAACTAAGGATGAATATGAAAAACTCCTCAACCAAGTCAATAGGTTCCATTGACAGCCTTTGATTAAATTGAACATCATATAATAATACCATGATGTAGCAGACAAGTTTTATAAGGATAATGAATCAAAGAAGAAACAATCTCAAATTTCTACTTCGAGTGCCACATTGACATCTGTAGTACTAGCTTCTACCATCATAACCACAACATCAAATAAAGTCTATGCATCCATTCAAATGACATAGCCTTCGAAGGCAAAGATTTCATGCATGGAAATTTTTTTAATGGTATAATATGTTATATATATTGATAGTTCTCTTATAGTTTGAGATTTCCATTGTAAAGTTGCCTTTTATTTTTTTACACATGCACACGTTGCATGATCTTGTAAAGGCTAAATTAATTAATTGATAACTATAAGAAGATTCTTATATGGTTTTGACCATATTTAGAACTCATGTTATAGATATTACATGTAAATGACTTTGTATGAACTTGGAGGATGAGGTGACCCCTTTCCCAAGTCTATATAAATAATTGTAATCTACAAATCATGGGGGTCAAAAAAAATTTGAATACAAAAAGGAGTGAAGCAACCTTGATTGTCATATTTGAGTGTTCGAAGATTTAATTTATATTATTTTTGTCATTATATGCTATTTATATTATATGTTTTAATAATATTTAGTGTGAAAAAAGCTATGAATAGATTCTTGATTATCTTGATGAATATACTAATCTTAGATGTGCAATAGCTATTGAATGATTGGTAAAGTATATTGATTAAGATAGTTAAGCTGACTGATTCATAATTCTAAGTGTGTATAAGTATTTTCTTTTGATGTAGTTTTTTATGAGTGTGTAATAGCTACCTCAGAAACCTCACTAACCCAAGCTATAATCTCCTAAATAAGAGTGTGCAAAAGCTACCCTAAAAGGAACAATCTTTGATTGAGGCCCATGAGTTTCTTGCATCAGTATCTCCTTAGACTTCTTAGCCATATTTATTGTGTGTGTATAATTGCTGCTAGAAACAAGCATAGGTTTTGAAAGCATTTATCCATTTAGAAACTAGATAAGGGAGTGATTTTACAAAACCATAATGTCTTATTTTTTTCCTTACCGTTACCTCCTTTTTTAGTTTTTTTTGAGACTTACCCACTTTAGATTAATAGCCAACCATCCACCCAACTCATATATAAATTCACTACCCTCTTTAGAGATAACACCTCCATCCAAAAAACCTTAACAACATCCTGCATACTCTACCAACTATTACATAAATAGGTTGTTAAATACCACATACCTACAACTCATGCCCTAGAGTGGAGTTCAACTCCATAGAGATCTAAAATGTTAGAGGCTACTCATCATCTGTGGTGTGCATTAAACCCACATCAATAACCGGCTTTGAGGAGGTATGAATTCTATCTTATCCATTCAAATAGGTAAGTACAATTTTTTTTTGAGCATGGTCTTTTCATAACTTAGGTTAGAATTCATTCCAATGCCAAACATTGGCTTACATATAATGAGAATGAGAGAGAGGACATAGAAGGAGACAAGATCCCCCAAAATAAGAAAATGTGACATTAATTTAGTCCTTCTCCAAATGTTAAGTAGTATATCTTGATTAATATTTCATTCACCTTTTGAAAATGGGATAGAGGTTCATGTTGAGACATGTATTGAAGTTTTAATGAGTTTTGATCATTTATCTCTAGTCTTTGACCCATACAACATCATAGATTTTTGCTTGTATACTCCTATATTCTTGGTAAAGAAGAGTCTTCCTTGAAAATAGGCCTTGATTCTTGATATTAGGTCATCAATTCAAATTCAATTCTTCATTTTAAACCTTTTTTAATACCATTAGTGAAGTTTTTTCACCTTCTTTGGGTTGTTAGAGCTATTTTAGTGCTTGTTTGACTTCTTCCACACCTTAGGTGTTGGAAGGAAAGAAAGCATTTTTGGAGTCTTGAGACCTTTTCCAACCTCAAGAATTTATTCCAAATACTTCATGACTTCTTAAAACTTAATAATGTCATGGAAGGGAAGGAGGAGCATTAGTAAATCCTTTAAAACTTTATTGTGTCATTTAGTGTTTTGCTCACTTAACTCTTCCTTGTGCAAAAGGATTGGGGGAGAGAAATTGAGTTTTTGCTTTGGACCAAGAAAAATTACACCATGGATGGATTCTTAGCATGACATAAAACATGTAATAAGGAATTTAGATCCATCAAGTAGTCCAAAAAACATCATTTTGCTCATTTTTCTTGCTTTAGCACCCCTTCCTTGTAACCCTAAAAACTTGAAAATATCCTTGTAAAGAAGATTATAAAAACCAAATTAAAAAATTGGGAACATATTTGAGTATCATATATCACCTTATAGCTCTAAACGAAATTTCATGACCAGAATCCAAGTGGAAGTACTCATTTTCCTTCATTTTCTTCTCCAATTAGGCCTAATTAGCCCTCTTAGGTGTAAAAAGAGAAATATTGCTATAGAAAACTCCCACACATGTGAAATCACCAAAAAGTGTGTTATTAAATTTCCATTACCTAATATAATCATCCATACCAAATTTTGGTCCTGAGACACTATGAAAGTATGCAAACCAAGAAACCACCTTACTTCTTAGGCTTATTTTGACCCTATTTGGGACCGCCTCTGGAAAAAAAGTCTAGTTTGGCCAATTTTAGAATATAAAAATATTTTTTTTGAGATTTAATATTTATTAAAATTACAAAATTACATAATCACATTATTTGGAATTTATCCCCTTCTAAGAACACCTAAAAAACATGAAAACTAGGATTTTTGGAGTAACCCATATAAGTAACATCAGCATAAAATTACATGATCATAACCTCATTATATTCATAAACAACATTAAATATATTTTAGGACTAAATTATGTCATCATATATGCTTTTGAAGTCTTTTTTTGCAAGCTGGGCCACAACTAGGGTTTTAAGAGGGTTTATTACTTATTTAGGGTCTTAACGATCGTTCATAAAGAATAGATCATTAAATGACATAATTAAAATTTCAAAACATTATTATTATACCCACTCAACTATTACAAAAATATCAGACTCCTATTCAAAGTGTGGGAAATAGTATGAGCATTTGAAGTTGCTCTTTCAATGGCTTGCTTAGTGTTTCTCAACCCTAAGAGAAGAATACTTTGAGATTTGAGTCTTAAAAGTAGCTTATACTAATTTTAATATTTCATACACATTTTAAAAATCCCTCTCAATAATTCCAAATTAGTTTTATGTCTTTATTACCCCTATGTATGCTCAAGGTACACTAGTTAGGGTGTTCGGGTGTAAAAGCACATCTTCTCTTTGTTATCCCTCGAGTGCCTTAGAATGAAAAATAAAGATTATTTCCACTTGTAAATGAATATATACCTCTTATACATATTTTAACTACCTAAAAATCCATTATTGAGGTCTATAAACCTGATTTGTGCCCTTTTAGCTGAAGTGGACCTCTAAGTCTCATGGTTGCCCTTGCCTAAGGAGTGGGTAGGGTATGCAATAAAACAATAGATACTTACACTATTGGTATGACATTAGAGATACCATTGAAAATTTAATCCACTCATTAACACCAATTTTACAAAATTTCAAAGATTTATCATGCCTATAGAGGCCTCAACACATCATTTTCCTTTGTCACTGGATTAGGCTGCTTGGATTTCTTATTTAATTAGATCTATGACTGAGCTTTGCCTTTATAAAACTTATGTTGGGGTCTAAAAGTTAGAATGAGGTTTTCATGATGTTTTTATAAACTTCACACATTATTCCTACCCTTCCAAGTCTCTTCACAACCCTTATAACCTATCAAAGCAATGTACCTTCATATTCTTTCCATCTCATACTTTGCCAATATTGCTTGTAGGTGTTGTTTCTCAGCAGTGGAGGCCTTGGTATTTGATGTAGGTGTTTTTAATAGTTGTAATACATTTTATCATACAGATTGGTATGTTTTTAATAATCCCAAACACCAAATAATTCATTCTTATTTCATAGCATCTTGGACTTATCTTGTATCTCTATATATGGTTGGAAGTGTTACTTTTAGAAGGTCTAACTATGTGCAAGGACTTCTAGGCCTTATCTTATCATTTTTAAAGCTTACCAATGAATTTTTATATATTTTTTAGTATGTCATTAGACATTTTAAATATCTTTAACTCCCAACATTACATCAAAATCACTATTCAAAGCCAAATTATCAATTGGTTGTAAGTGATTGTCTAGGTGAGTCTAAGCATATAGTTCAAGGATTAGGCCTTTTCACTACTACTTCATGATGTCTTAAAATTTAAAATTTATGTAAAATCACTTAAAATTCATTTTATTCTCAAATAAATCTTTCAAATCAACTTTTGACCTTATACATTCACTATTCCTCTTGAAATATTGTAGGTGACTGCTTAATTACTTGACTGTGTGTGAGTTTAGAACCTTACCTTCTGAGTTCAATGACCTCTCATTAATTTTTAATTATATTAAATTACATTTTAGTTCAAAAACATATTATAACACCTTTCTATTCATTATTTAATCTTTATTTTGGACCAACTACCTGATTAGCCATTTGTATGAGTGTACTAAGGGTATTGACTATGTACACTAAAATAACTTATGCACCAAGACATTCTTCCTCTAATGTAAATTACTTCATGGAAATTATTTTAATGATGAAAACACCATGAAAATGAGATAAAATAACTCTATAAACCACCTTAAAAATAATTCCCTTCCATCAAATTTTGATCTTGAGAAATAGGTGCAAGAATATACCACTCTTAGATGAATAGGCCATAGTGACCTACTATCACTCTTAGTGATTTATAATAAATAATATCCATAATTATACAAAATAATTCTAATAATTTCAATCTTACTAATACCTTTAACAATGGATAAAGGTTTAGCTCCTAACTTTCTCTCCTTTGTCTGTACCAAGCACTTGAAAACTACCTTTCTAGAGATGCCAAGGAGGTTGATATGAGAGATAAAATAGTTTTATTAATTTAAAGACCTTAACCCTCTTAAAAATAAAATTTTGAAAATTTTATGGATAAATAAGTTTTTAAAAATTCTTGATTCTCAATTTCACATGAAAAATTGTATAGATAGCCAAAAAATAGTCCTTTTGGGCAATAAAACTAGTAAAATCACTTGAGAAGTCTGATGAAACTAATGTAAAATGTATCCAATGGATATTATAATGAAATAATTCCATGAAAATAAACTTTTCAATATGTATGGGTGATAATTTTACTTATGAGGTCAAAATTATCAACATTTTGATGACCCATAGGGGTTGACCAACTTGTTGGTCAAGAAAACCAACTCATATTTATGATAATTATGACTAATACATGGTATTAATACTTTATGACCATTATTGGATTGTAAAAAACTAAAAATACATATAAAATAAAACTAAAGAAACACACCCACACTAAGAAGCAAACAACAAAGACATCGAGATAACTAAGGCAACTAACTACAAACTTGTGCTAACCACTTATTGAAACAAGACAACAACACTAAAAAAAACTATCCTAAGATGAAATTATTTCCTCCAGGATCAAATGGAAAAATATTTTGGTCATTATGGCATAATGAGGTCTAATTTCCATATCTTTATTTAAATCCAATCAGGGATTGCTCATTGTATGAGGACTCCCACTTGCATTTAGGGGCATTGGCATGTTCATGGTCTCTTGGGGAAGTAGTTGGACCTTCTTATTCTACAATTAGGTACATGGATTGTTTATATGAGTCTAACACCCAATCATACTCATTCCAAACTTGCCTTCCTTGCATTAATAATTTTATTTCTATTTTAGTTATGAGTTGATGATTGTTTTTATGCTCTCATGTAATGATTATATTGGCAACTCAACTATTAGGTTTTGACTAGTATCTTCAATCTGATCATGAGACTCAAAATTATCATCTGATATAGTGTTCCTTTTTAGAGCTTCATCAAGCTTCTCATGGTGTAGAGGTGTATTATCTGAGATTGAACAAAATTTCTTTAAGTCTTCCCAAAAGGCCATCTCTTTAAGATTAGTTGGAAAGACATGTAGTTCCTTCTTATTCTTACCATTTGCTTGTGAAGTATCATGTTGATCAATCATCTCCAACTCCCTCATAAATACATAACAAGGCCCTTGAACTACTACAAAATTTCCATTTTCCTCTTGAATGGAGAATGGGATCTCTTTTGGACCACCTTATTCTTGTCTAATTGGAGTGTTTTATTCTTGTATCTTATCTTGCACCCAAGAAACTTCTTAGAGTTCATCTTATTTTGCATTGTGAAAGATTGATTCATATATATCCTTTGAAAGAGGTGTGCCAATGGTGATTTCTCTTCTTATTCACTCAAATCACTCTCATATTCTATCACTATATATATTTCTTCTTCATTTGTCTCACAAAGAATAGGCTCCTTCTCAAGGAATGGCATGGTGGATCCTTGAAAGAGTTCAAAAAGATGAGTGAAATATAATGGTGTTTTAGATGCTTTATCATGCTCATTGAGATACTCACCTTTAAAAACCATCACATCATCTTTTAGCTACACATTATTGTGAATAGAAATCCATAAGGGGAAGGTCTTGGACTCTTGAATGATATTAGACTTGTCCTCTATCTCAACATTTTGGATTATGCTTGACTTATACCCTTTTCCCCTTGACTGTTGTATTTGTTTCCAAGTTGAAAATTTAGATGTAGGGGTTATCTTGACATGTTTCACAACTTGGGAAAGGGATGAGGGTATCTTCAACTAAGATTGTGTTACTCTTATAATTGCTATTGACTGATGTAGATGCTTGTCTATAAGTTAAATATATTTATCAAGGTGAGCCTCAAAGTTAAGAACCATCTGATTGGATCTCTTTTTGAGCTAATCAAAAGGTGAATGACCTTAAAAAGTCTGTTATGAATCATGGAACACAACCTTCTCAAGACACACTTCTCCCACCTTTTGAGCTCTCTCTTGGACAGACCTCTAAGTAATAAAATTTGTTAGGGTTTGTGAGTAAATTTGAGGGTTATGACACACATTTGTTTAAGAGTCTTAAGGGGATAAGGGTATTTTAATGGAGGACTGATATGGGATGGAAGAGGGAAAATAATGCTAATGATGGTGAACTTACTTCCCCTCATATGCTACTAACTTCTCCACAATATTTTAAAATAGACCTTCTATATCCAACATGTCATTATTGATCCTTAAATTACCTTATCTCATGAAAAAAACCCACTCTTCCTTGGCCTGTTATAATGAATTCCTTATGCTCTCAATCACATGCCTGGGGATTTCCTGGCCATACCCTCTTAGGGTTTCAATGTTCACCATGTGTATTTTATATCCCAAAAAGGTTTGTTTAAGGCTTGATATATATTGAATTTAAATATGAGTAGGATGACCAAGAATATCATGATGTTACCATGGATTATTAGGTTGATAAACATGCTACCAAGGAGGTGGATGAGGCTCACAATGGGGTTTGTAATATTAGAAATAAGAAGAATCATTATAGGGATGTCAAGGGTGAATGTAGGGATGATAGGGGTTATAATAGGGGTGATATTGATCATAGTGTAATTGGAATGGATCATAGGGATATTGATAAGGAAGTGAATTACAATTTTTCCCCATAGGTAGCCATAACTCATGATGAGGCACATACATAACAATGTAAACCATAAACAAGAACTACTCTTATCCCTGATATGCTGACTTATGATGCCTTATAATATGAAATATTATTTTAAATACTTTCCTAAGTTCCTAAAACTTCTCAAGATGATTTCAAGGCTATAAGTGAATGCTCTAATGATTGAACCTAGTCTCACTAGGTTTGCCAAAAACTATTGACTACTAGACTTGCACACTTATGAAGGTATTTTTAGGCCTTCATAGTTTGAAATAACATGAATAAAATATTAGGTTATGGGTTCCCTAATGGATGGATTTAACCTGTATATTTTAAGGGCCATCTCCCCTTTATATATTAGTTAGGATTCTTACTCTACACTACCAACTTGCAAGGGAAAAGGGAAGAAGGTAAACTAAAAAGAAAACCTATCTAACTAGGGTGATATACCAAAATGTGAATTCCACTTATGTATTATGCACTAATAAGGTTTAATAAGAACATAAAACTGATTATACTTCTCAAATTAAAGCCTACAAATATCAATGTTTCACACATAGGCTTAAGCTTGATGCATGATCTAAGGCACCTGTTAATAGGTCTCTTAAAGACACTAAATAAATATTGCACTTTCCATACAAAAAAGATGATTAAATCACACTATAAAAACTATAAGGATAGGATAAAAATATAAATAGTTAAGGAGGAAAGTAAAAAATGAAAGGAAGTCTAGACTATCACTGTCATTCATCAACAAACCATGAAAATACATTAAAAACTAGCTTTGAAGAGGTATGGATTTTGTCTTATTCATTAAAATAGGAGATTAAAAGTGTTTTATGAGCATATAATTGACATAAATTAGGTTAAGTATTCATTCTAATTACAAACATTGGCTTACATATAGTGAGAATGAGAGAAAGGAGAGAGAAGGAGACAAGAGCCCTTAAAATAAGACAATATGACGTTGATTTAGTCCTTATCCAAATGCCACATAGTATATATTGATTAATATTTAAATAACATTTGGAAAATGGTATATAGGTTCATATTGAGACATGTATTTAAGGTTTAAGGAATCTTAAGCATTTATCTCTGGTCTTTGACCCATACAACATCTTAGATTTTTACTTGCACACTCATATATTCTTGGTAAATAAGAATCTTCCTTGAAAATAGTCCTTGATTATTGAGAGTAGGTCATAAATTCATAATTAAGTATTCATTTTAAACCTTCTCCATATAATTAATTAAGTTTTCTCACCTTCCTTGGACTGTTAGATCTCTTTTAGTGCTTGTTTAACTCCTTCCACACCCTAGGCATTAGAAGCAAAGAAAGCATTTTTGGAGTCTTGAGACCTTTTCCAACCTTGATAATTTATTACAAATACTTCATGAATTCTTCCAAATTGAGAGTGGCATGGAATGGAAGGGGGAGCATTATTAAATCCTTTGGAAAACTTATATGCATCATTTAGTGCTTTGCTTACTTGATTATTCCTTGTGCAAAAGGCTTAGGAGAGAGAAACTAAGTTTTTTTATTTGGAATATCAAAATTACACCATGGATGGCTTCTTAGCATGACATAAAACCTAAAAAAAGGAATTTTGAGCCATAAAGTAGTCCAAAAGACATAATTTTGCTCTTTTTCTTGCTTTATCACTCCTTTCTTAGAGCCCTAAAAACTAAAAATATCTTTGTATAGAAGATTATAAAAACTAAATTGAAAATCTATCACCTTACATCTCCACACAAAATTTCATGATCATAATCCAAGTGTAATTACTCATTTTCCTTCATTTTCTTCTCTAATTAGGCCTAATTAGCCCTCTTAGGCATAAAAAGAGAAATATTGATCCATAAATATCCCACATATGTGAAATAACCCAAAAGTGTGTTATTAACTTTCCTTGGCATAAGACCATCCTCCATACCAAATTTGGGGTCTTGAGACCTTGTGGAAGTATGCAAACCAAGAAACCACCTCACTTTTTAGGCTTATTTTGAACCTATTTGGGATTACCTTGGAAAATGAGCCTAGTTTATCCACTTATAAAGTCTCACATGAAATTTTTTAAGATTTAATAGTTTTTAAAAGTCCCAAATGACCTCATCCCATGATTTTAAAGTTATACCCTTCTCAGAACACCTAAAAAACATTAAAAATAATGAAAATAGGGCATTTGGAGTAATCTGTGCAAGTCACTTTAGAATCAAAGTACATGATCAGAACCTCCTTATATTCATAAAAAAAATCCAAGAGGTTTCAATAGTAAAATATGCCATCATATATGCTTTTGAAGTCTTTCTCTACAAACTGGTCATAACTAGGGTTTTAGGAGGGTTTAAGACCTATTTTAGGTATTAACAATTGTTCTTAAAGAAAATATCATAAAATAACCTCCTTATACTTGTAAAACCTTATTATTATACCCCTTCAACTATTACAAAAATCTCAAACTCTCATGCAAATTATGTGCAATGGTATGAGTATCTGAAGCTGCTCTTTGAATGGCTTACTTAGCATTTCTTAAGCCCAAGAGAGGTCTAATTTGAGTTTTAAGTCTCATAATTCACTTCTAATATTGTGAAAACTTCATACACCTTTGAAACATCCCCATAAATAATTCCAAATTATTTTTAAGTCTTCATTACCCCTCTATATGATCAGGGTACATTGGTTAGGGTGTTGGGGTTTAAGATCCTATCTTCTCTTTGCTAGCCCTCAAGGGCCTTGGAGTGAAAAATGAAGATTTTTTCCACTTGAAAATGAATGAATACCTATTCTAAATCTATTTAACTACCTCAATATCCATTCATTGTGTTTAGAAACCTGCTTTGTGCCCTTTTAGCTTAAGTGGACCTCTAAGTCTCATGGTTGCCCTTGCTCAAGGAGTGGGTAGGGTCTAAGACAAAATAGTGGATACTTCCACTACTGGTATGACCTTGGAGAGACCATGGAAACTTAAATCCACTCATTTTTAAAGTGAATTTCAGCTTATATTTTGAGAAAGGAAGACGGGGAAACTAAATATGGGTATGGTTGAAAAAACTTGTTTGATTATGCACGTGTTGAATTAGATGATTGTGAAGACTCCTCTTTAGCTTGGGAGGATGACCTATAAATAGGAAAAAACTAAATAAAATGTTTGGTTAGATATATATCTAAGTGGATTTCCTAGTTTTAGTTAGATCTTGAAAGCAAGAGCTTCCTCGAGGAATGTCAATCCACACATTTTAAAGAATTAAGTTTATAAATAGAATGATAAAGTACTTGCATTAATAATAAAAAGGTACTAATATTAAATACAAGATATGCTTGACAATAAAATAGACTAAAATGAATAATATATCAATAATCATGTCAATACTAATGCTAAATAGGTTAGGTATGCTTCAAAAAATAGGACATGGGTCTATGAACATGCAGGGACACAAAAAATTTGATTTAGTTGGGGGTAAGAGGGTGAAAATAATTTGTTATTATTTTCTACCATAGTGACCATCGATGGTCAGGGTGACCATCAATGGTTTAAGTGATTGTCGATAGTCAAGGTGATCATCGATGGTTGGATAGACCATTGCAATTGAGACAACCATCAATAGTTACTATGTGTAGGTTGTAGGTAATAAATAGCTAGTTCACAAGATTCTAAAAGGAAATTTTATGAGGTTGGATTGTGATGGATTGATTTTAAAATATAAATAAAGTAACTAAATAATGGAAAATAAATACTTAGCTTGTAGAAGATTAATTAGATGAGTGGTTTAGGTGGTTGGCTCGTTGATAGAGTCTAGAGTGATTATAGTAGAGTAAAGGTACTTGGCTATCAATGGAGAGGTGAAAATAAGTTGGCTCTCTATCATGATGGTTAGATCACTTAAAGAACACCTGTAAAAGAAAGCTTTGAATGCAAAATATCTTGATAATTGTGGATGTGGTCCCTTTTCATCTCCTGTCCTTTCTTCTTATATACAAGGAAGGATAGATGCAACGAGATGTTAACTAGGATTTCTAATGATAATTCATGCATGTAATGGTTCACACATGGATTTGGATGAGCTAATTTTATAAAATCAAGGTGGATGATTGCATGTTTATGCTTAGGATGGTGTATCCTAATCGTCAATAGTTAGGGTGACCATTGGTGGTCATCCTGATCATCAATGGTTGAGGTCCAAGGTAAAAAGTGGGTGAAAGGTTAAGTTAAGTTAGTTGGTCAAACTAACCATGGTTGGGCTAGATTAGAGGTTAAAGCATCAAATTAGTCTAAAGGGGCTATTTCAATGGTCTAAGGGTGTTTCAACATTCAAAATCATGATGTGAAAATTTCTAGTGTCTACATTTTGCCCATTTGTGTTATATGGTTTGAATCAACAAGTTGTAAAACAAAAATAGATTATAAGTCAAAGGTCAGGTTGCCCAAGTATGGGAGGTTTTCCCCCTAAAATTAGGAGTTGATGAGGTAAAACAAAATTGGATGTGGGTTTGATAAGGTGGATGAATTTGGTGATGAAGGTGGACATTATAAAGGTGGGTGATATGTTGGGCTTTAAAATACAAATAGGTGTACAAAGTGTGATAAAAGGTACAATAGTCAAGATCATGTATTGACTAGGTTGTCATAGTTGGTAAAAATAAAGTTTTATGTTAGAAGGACAAGTGATAAGTGAACCACATTACTGCATTTTTGGTGTGGAAGATGGGTACACTTGTAAACATAAGTCTCCTAAGTGATGTCTATGTTTTAGTGGCTATCCAAGGTAGGAAGTGCTCTCAGGGAAAACACAAATCGGTCAAGTGAAGTCACATGTATCTAAGATAAGAAGTAATTTTGAGAAGACACAAGTGGGTTTGGTATGTGCTAGGTGGTACAAGGGCAAAAATTAGTCAACATGGAAATGTTGTCATTGTAGTCAAAAGACTAGGCAAAAGTCATCACAAAACACGCACTAGTTGGGCTAAAAAATACCAATAGTGAGGTGATGAGGTGGGTAGGGTGGGAAAAGAAGGTAGTCCCTAGGGGTGGGTTGTTGGGTAAAGTGCACTAAAATAGGTTGATTCAATAGGTAATTTTCAAAAAGTTGAGACCTTGACCATTAATGGTCAGGGGTCTAAAGGGTGACCATTGACGGTCACAATGACCATTGGTGGTCAGGGTGGAAACCCTAAAGCTGTGGAGGGTAAAAGTGAAAAGTGAATGTAATTTTGCTTATTGTAAATTTTATGCTTTTGGATCTAGAGATTTTGTC
Organism: Torreya grandis; assembly: GCA_037957365.1. Classification (NCBI taxonomy): domain Eukaryota; kingdom Viridiplantae; phylum Streptophyta; class Pinopsida; order Cupressales; family Taxaceae; genus Torreya; species Torreya grandis. Next base: position 167,218 of record JARHVA010002130.1, on the reverse strand, counting down.
TTATTTGGGTGAAATTTTTGGATAGTGAGTGTTCATTAATGGGTGAGATTACTGAGGTAGATAAGGTTGACTGAGTTAGGATGTAACACAGCTATGAATGAAGATGGGTAGGTCTATGGCTTAATCTTTGATTACATTCAAGGAATGAGGTAGGTTGTATTCTTGAATTGATATTTGAGTGTGATTTTATGATTGAATTAGGTTTTGAGGGTGGTTGTTTGATTGTTTGGGTTTGACTATTTATGCCCTAGTTAGGGTTTTTATATGATTTGGGTAATTTTTTGAGTGATTTGGGTAATTGGGATGGGGTTAGGTATTAGGGAAGAAAAGGGGGTTTTTTTAAGGTGTTTGTGATAGGTTTATGGTAGAGTAGGTTTGGGTATATATTATTGGTAGTCACAAACAGTGACCATCGATAGTCATCTTGACTATGGATGGTTGACATCCATTGGTGGAAGTGCCACCTAACCATCGATGGTCATCATGACCATTGATGGTCAGGATAAATGGTATAGATTTTAAAAGGTAAGTGTAAGGTATAGGTCATTATAAAATGAGGAATGGATGGTAGGATAAAATAGTTAGGTATAGCTAATGTGTGTGGGTGACAATGGGTAGTTAATTTAAGGAAAAAAAGAATATGGATTGTCAACATAATGTTAGGAAAGGCAATGGTTAAATGGGTTAGGTGTAAGTAGGGTTAGTTAAATATCTAAGGTCATAGGTAGAAGAGTATAGGTAACTAAGTGTTTATACCATTTATTGTTTGTAGGCATGGGAATAGATATAAATGCATGATCAGGTGTTATGGATCTTCATGGAGATCCACCAGGGGATGACCCCAGCTAACTGGGTGCCTATGGAGGAGGTGGGCCTCAAAGTAATGATGCATTAACAACATATGCCCCATGATGTGTCCATGATCATGGACCTCATGAAGAGATGGGATATGACCATGAACACTTTTCTACTACCCAATGGTAATCTCACGATCTTACCAAAGGATGTTCATCAGGTTACATGGTTTCCCCTACAGGGTGATTTAATGTACCACATAGAGTGAAAGGAGTGTGGGGAGCATCTAAAGTTGTTATACGGTGATGATCATGATTGGTTCAGATGGCATGATGGCATCTTGAACTACATCATCCTATATGAGAGGGCACCAAGTGAGAGGAGACTCATGACTATGTTGATGATTGCCATTTCATGTTATACCCTTCTTGACTCGAGCAGTGGGCAATTCTCATACTTAATATTAGGGGTGTTGGTTGAGTTTCTATTGGGGCAAAATATATTTGGCTAGGTACCTATTCTCTTGGTGAAAATATATAAGTATTGTGGGGATTTAGGTCCATAGGAGGTATGACATTAGTGTCAGTCTAGTTATACACTAATGGGCCCATGAGCACATCTAGGTGTTGAGGCTAATGGGATTATCATGGATGGGATATGTGCAAATTCAGTTCCTAGTTAGTTATATGAGGTAGAGAGATAAATTTTCTACTTCACGTGTAGGAGGAGGTGTACATGATGTATATTGGTTTAGGGGTGGACTCAATACACTAGTTATTAGAGATATTACCTAGAGATCATATGTTCAGTTTATAATATGGCCTAGCTATAAGAGGTAGACATTCTCCTTGTAGAGTTAGATGTGGATCCTTAGTAGGATGGATAAGGAGGTAGATCTTATTCCTTTTGATAAGGTTTATAGGTAGTTCAACCTAGTTTAGGGTATTTTGAGTGCATTTCCTAGATATAGGCATGAGGACTCAGAGATCCTATTACCTAAGCTACATCTTATGAGGATTTATTATTAGATCATGAAGAGTTGTCAGCTAGGCCACAGATAGATGACATTGGCTTTGTAGATGGGTGCATGCCATGGTATTAGGATTTATGTAGTTGTAGATTTTGGTGATGGTGATGGTGGTAAAAGGCTAATAGATGTGGACCTAGCTAGGAGAGAAGGCCAAAGGACATATGTATAGGGGGGTATCCCTGATGCATAGACATAAGTGGTGTTATCCATGACATAGGCACATGTGGCAAAATTATAGGGGTAATTTGATACATTATAAGGTCATCTAGCCATTGTGGTAGGTGAAAGGGACCAGGCTAGAGCTACACTAGGCTTGGTCACCCAAGAGTGAGATTCTCTAAGATAGGTCAAAGGAGTAGTAGTAGCACTAACAGGTCTAGTAGGGATGATTGATATGTAGAGGTAAATAACCACTGTACATGAGTTATGATACTATGAGTCTATAGTATTCACTCACTACCCAATAAAGCTTTGATGGGGTGAGTATAAAGCTAGGATAGCAAGTGGCATAAGTGTAGTGACACCTGGTTAGTGGGTCGCATTTGTAGCTAGGTACTCAGCTACCTCATAAGAGGTACCATGAGGTAATAGTGCAGTAGGGGCCAGTGGTAGTGGTGCCCCAGGGGTATAGAAGATACATATGTGATATGATATTTTTTCTTTTGTACATCATTTTGATTCTAGCCTATGTGTTGATGTAGTGAGATGTATATTTTGAGAGAGAGAGAGAGAGGCATGTATATCTATTGTATACATTATGATGTTATTTCACTCATTTGTTATATATATGATCTTTGTTTATTTCTTATGTTCATGGTCTATTATTTGCTTTGATATTAATGAGGTGATGTGATGTTTATATTGATTATGGAATATGCTTATGTTATAGATTCTAGACACTAATGTAGACTCACCTAGATAGGCATGAGATAAGTTTTATTTATGGGTATGCTTTATGTCATGTATGTGTATGGTGATGTTTATGACATGATAAATTTTAATGAGTAAATGATTCAATATTTATATTTAGACATGTGATGAAAATGGCTAATTATTTTATTGCTCAAGGATGCTATGATGTTATTATGCTTGTTATGGTTATGATTATGGTGATGCATTTGCTTATGATATATGATTGATATGATGTGGTGATTATGTTTCTTGTTATTTTTCTTAGGGTAAAGTGCATGAAGAAATTTAATTAACAACACTATATGGGAGAACAAAGAAGATAATCAAGAGATAAATGTCATTTAGTGAAGATATCAACTAGTTACAAGAGGGTAATAAGAGGGAATGATGCTTCTCTCTGATAAGGACTAAAACAAAACCAAAGTTAGATTGGCTTAATGAATATAATCCCTTTAAACTCTTTGCATTAGTGTTCGTTAGTTAGTTAAAAAAGGTGTCTAGATCACATAATGTTAAGTAAGCTCAAAATCCCTTGTTTATAGTGTATAAAGGGGAAATAGATGAAAATGAAACCTTCTTGTGAGACTAGGATGCCTCTTTTGTAGGTTTCCAAAGAGTTAGTATAAACAAGTCTATGTCATACAAAGTATAGACTAATCGATGCAAGAAGTCCACTCATGAGAGTCAATTGTAGATTTCAATATTAGTTTGCTTATGAGAGCCAATTGTGGTTTTCAAAGTTATATTGATTTTTTCATTGATTGATAATGGGTCTTTTATTGCTATTTCTACTTGGGGGTTGGGGAATCTAATCGATGTAAGAAGCTTCCAATAAATTGGCTATTTTGACAAATGCTTTACTCAACCATCCTTCAAGGGAGTGGTCTAAGTTTGTATGCTTTATTCAATACTTTTTATAGTTATCCTTCAAGGGAGTAGTCCACCTTACTTTGAAAAATTTCAAATATGTTTTTAATAGTTGTCCTTCAAGGGAGTAATCTGTAAATGTTTAGGAATGACCCATGATTGCTATTAATTTGGATTTTGATTTTTACTTGTTTGATTTTTAATTGACATAGACATGCTTATATAGGATTAGAGGTTTACCTTTATGAAGGAAAAACTAAAAGTACAAGAAGGTTGATTAGGTGTAAAGGGTTTTAGGTGACAACAATCATCGTAATCCATCTTGGAAAAAGGGGTAGAAAGTACCATGAGAATCATGCCATGGGTAGATCCATGGTACCCATTGTTTAATATGAGGCTATGATTGTGACGGATAATCACATGATTCATCTTTAATTAGTTACTCATAAAATAGGGAGATGAATGTGATGTCAAATCAAGGGATGAGCTTAAGTTAAATCCAAAGGTGAAATTGATCCTTCTTAACAAAAGAATGGATGTAAATGCAAAGCATTGAGGGGCTTACGTTTTGGGTTTCCCTCAAGAGAGGACAATCGATAAGCTCTTGATCCATACTTTTGGGTTATGAAATAGGGTCCAAGCCAATTGAAATCAAACTTTCCCCACTTGATTTTCTCCATATTAGTGACTTGTTGATTTTCCTTTAGGACAAGGTCTTTAGTGTTGAATTCTCACACTCTAAGGTGTTTGTTATAGGCATGATTGGCATGATATTGATAGACATGAAGATGGGTAAGGGTTGATAAGCAACACTCATCAAGTAGCTCAAGCTGGGATAAATGGTACTAATGATAATCATCCTTAGAAATAAGATCTTGTAAAGATATGTGAAGAGAAGGTATTTAGACTTTGAGAGGTAAGACAACCTCCACTCCAAACACAAGAGAGAAAGGGGTAAAACTTGTAAGGGTTATAATATTAGTAAAATATACCCATAAGGTGAAGGGGATATGCAAATGCCAATCTTGACCAGATGCATTGACCATTGTAGTGAGCATATTGTTAAGAGTTTTGTTAAAGGCCTTGGCCTACCCATTCATTTGAGGGTGATAGGGTGAGAAAAAACTTAACTTAATCCTAAATTCATCACAAAGACCCTAGACTTGCCTATTCCTAAAATATTTTCCATTATCGGTGATAATTTTATGAGGAACACTGAAGTGATAGATGATGTAATGGTTGATAAAGTTGACAATATTCTCTAATTTGGTCAAGACTAAAGGAATAGCCTCTTCCCACTTAGTGAAATATCTAGTCATAGTGATGATAAAATGGTGTCACTATAAAGAATGTGGGTTAATTTCACCAATAAGATCTAAAACCCATTGTGAAAAGGGCTAGAAATTAGTAGAAACATGAAGACTATGGCTATGTGCATGATGCAAATTGGCATATTGTTGACATTTAACACACTTTCTCACATATCAAAATAATATTGTTAAGGGTAGGATAGTAATAGCCAAGGTGAAGGATGCATTTATCTATGACAAGGCCACTAAAGGGTCCTCATAGATACCATCATGCATTTCCTTGATATCATGAGAGGCTTTGTGACTACGTAGGCAATGAAAGAAGAGGACATCAAAGCTGTGTTTGAAATAATTCCCTTCATAATGGTATAATGTGAGGTACTCTAGATTAATTCTCTTTGATCATTCCTTGAGAGTCCAAAAAGAATGATGGCAAGGTTGAGATAGTCAAAGGTCTGCTGATGCCAAAGGTCAGGTTGGGTCTCATCCACATTGAATATGGTGGGATAATATGTTTTGACATTATAAGGTTAGGTAAATTTATGGATAATAAAAGATATATTAGAATTAGAGGGTGTAGATAGGATCTGAGAGGTGAGGTAAGATATGGTATCCATGAACTTATTAGTAGATCATGTGGTTGATTTGATGTGGTAGTTTTCAAATGATCCTAAGAGTTCATCAACTAGTTGTTTGTACTATTTCAAAACATCATTATTACACTATTTAGAGCTATTAATTTGATTGACCACAAGTTGGGAGTCACCAAAGATGTTGATCATTTTGACTCCTAGGGATAACACAATTTGAAAGCCTATCACTAGGGCTTCATACACATCCATATTATTGGTACATTCAAAGTCAATCTTGAAGGACAAAGGAAGAGGCTCACCATCAAAGGGAAGAAGGATGACACCAAATCCCCCACCATGTTAACATTTTGATCCATCAAAGAACATGGTGACTTGATAGGTGAAGTTTGCTTGAGAGAGGGTCACAATGGACTCATTGGGGAACTCAAGAGGAGGAGGTTGGTTGTCTACTAATTATGCTTCAACCAATTCATCGGCAATGACTTGTCCCTTAATTAAATTTTACTAAAGAAAATCAAGATCAAACTCTGCTAAAATCATGAGCCACTTGGATATATGTTGGCTTTGGTATGGATTAGAGTGTATATACTTGAATGGTTTAGTATTGGTTATGACATAGGTTTTCTGGTTAAGAAGGTAGTGGTGAAGCTTGGTGGGCATGAAGACTAAGGCTAAGCAGAGTTTATCGATGTGGGTATACTGAGTCTCATACTCTACAAGCATGCATATAATATAGTAGATGGCTTTCTCTCTACATTTTATCCTGATGAGCAAGCATTGCCCCTAAGGACTAGTCAGTGGTAGAGATTTAAAAGTAGAAAGGTTAGTCATCCTTGGGAGGGGTGAGAATAGGTGGAGATAAAAGGTATTTTTTGAGTGAATCAAAGGCCTTTTGGTAGTCTCTATTCCACTTGAAAGATACATTTTTCTTCAGAAGGTGGTGGAAGGGTTGGCATCAATCCAAAAGTTAGGAGATAAAGCAACAGATGGATTGGAGCTTCCCTTGCAAACTATGGAGTTGCTTGAGGTTTATTAGAGGAAACATGTCAAGGATGTCTTTTATTTTGGTTGGATCGACCTCTATTCCTTGAAGGGAGGAAATAAAACCAAGAATATTTCCTAACAAGACCCCAAAAATACACTTCTTGGGGTTAAATTAGATGTGTTAATGGATGAGGCACTTAAAGATAATATTAAGAATAGCCAGATGATCCTTTTAATATTTAGATTTCCTAAGGAGGTCATCTACATAGTTTTTGACAATCTTATGGATAAGGTCATGGAAGATATAAGTCATGTTTTTTTGGTAGGTTACACCAATTTTATTTAGTCTAAAAGGCATGAATGTATAGTAGAAGGTTCCCCATGGGGTGGTGAAGGCAATTTGTGTTGATCTTCAGGCGAAATTAGGATCTGATTGTAACCTAAGAATCCATCCATTGGAGATAAAATCTTGTGGTTGGTTGTAAGATCAAATAGTTAGTCAATAATCAATAGAATAAAGTCATCTTTGGGGAAAGAAAGGTTGAGGTCATGAAACTCCACACAAATAAGTAGTCCCCCTATGGCCTTGGTGATAGGTACAACATTCAAGACCCATTGGGTATAATTAATGGGTTGAATGAAATTAATAGATATGAGGAATTGAAGATCTTCTTTGATGAGAATGGATATGCGAGGGTGCATGGGAGAAAGTTTATAATTGATAAGCTTGGCATCACAGTTGGTGACTATGTTATGGGTGGCAATGGTGGGGTCAATTCTAGGCATGTCACTATAAGACCAAGCAAATACTATGATGCAGTCTTAGAGGAAGGAGGGGAAGTCTTGAAGTTCCTCAACATTCAATGATTGGATAATTTTCATAATATAAGGCTTATTCAGAGTGCCCAAGTTGATATCCATGGTGGATTCATTTGACATAGTCAAAGTCTTAGGAGGAAGGGATTTGTGGATGGAATAAATTAGGGTACCAAGGTAAGTGAGAATGGAATCATCATCTTGGTACTAAATAATGTTAATGGTAGGAGATTCATCTCTTATCATCTCAGGATGGGTCAAAGGGATGGATGGTTATAATTTCCCCTCCTTTTGATAAGTTAGGGGTTTGAGGCTAATCATGTTGATGAAAAAAGTTTAGGTGGGATGATTTCATCATCCTCACAAGTAGGTGGGGGAGAGGTTGGTGAGGAAGGGGTGTCTTCCTCAATAATGGCGGTGGTAGGTGGTTTGGTTTGCTTCTTAATGGGTAGAATGAAACTGAACCATGTTTCACATGAGGATTTTTAGTCTCAATGCAAATCAACTCATTTGGGCCATGCTCACATCATCCAAGACCAAATCCTTTCCAAGCACACCTGTGGAGGTATGTTTTGGCAAAAATTGACTTGTCTAGATAGGAAAAGTTGGAGGTGAATGGTTGAGGTTAAGAGGAGGTGGTAGAAGCATCAAGTGGTTTGTCAAGTCCCCCATAGATGAAATGAGTTTGAAAGTGTGAAGGTATAAAGAGAACAATGTCTTTGACATTAGGTTCATATCTAGGTTGGTGGTCAAGTTTCCCATACTCTTGGGGAGTAGGGAAAGAATTAAGGGTGAGGAGGAAATATTCTCCCATTGAAAGATGTTGGAATGTGCATTCCAAGTGATATTAGGTGGGGATATAATCAGAGGGGATGGATGAGATAGTTGATGCCTCATTGGTAAAAGAAGGTATGACTTCCTCTTTCATGGTTAAGGGTTTGTCTTTGGTTAAGGAGGGTATGCTAGATGGGGGTAAGAGGACATCATTGGGTTGGTAAGTCATGTTGCATGATGAAACTAGGCTTGGGTCAGATTGTATAATGACAACCTAACTTTAATTTTTGAATTTGATGCAAAGGTAAAGGGTGGATGGAACACACCCCATGGCATAAATATAAGGTCATCCTAATAAAACATTATATTGGAATTCACCTTCCACTACATAGAAGAGTTCAAGGAGTGTGCAGGGCCATAAATGGATATGGAGGATAATAGTTCTCAGGGTAGTGACCATGGTGTCATTGAAGGATAATAGTATCACTGAGGTTTCAGACATGACATTGTCTAGTAGGTTGAGTTGGTGATAGGCATGAGAGGAGATGATATTAATACTATCTCCCCTATCAATCATGACCCATTTGATGTGAGTTTGGTTGATGTAATTTGTAATAAAGAGGTAGGGATCTAGGTCATCAGGATGGATAGAAGGTATTTTTAAATCCTTGAAGGTGACAAGGTTAGAAATTTGGAGGGTGCCAACAAAGTATACTAGAGGTTTAGGATCTTTATTTTGGACCTCTACTAACTACAATGCCTCAAAAATTACTTGTGATGATGAGGTAAAGTAGTAATCAACTCATATAAGCTCATCTTCACCAGGGTCTGGTGGAGTTGTTTGAGTAGCACTCTCTTGATGTATTTAGAGGGGTTGGATTGGGAGGTACCCAAGATAGATATCTTAGGTTTGGTTGAAGGTGAAGGTGTTTGATTTTAGTTTGGTTGGGAGGTGGAAGATGGGTATGTCCATGGGATGGACACTTTAGCCTTCCCCTTATCCTTCTGTTGAGTGTGTGATCATGTGACCCATTGGATAGTATGGATAAAGGGAAGAGTTGGGTTAGGGGATTGGTTTAATTCTTCATCACTCTAAGGTAAAATTAGAGGAGTAGGTAGGCATTGGGTGGGGGTTGTTATTGGTTGGATTGGTATAGGGCTCATGGAAGGTTCAACTGTTAATAGATCATCCTCATCATAGATTTGATGGATTATGGTTCAAAGAGCCTTGTAGTTCTATGTCATGTCTTGATGCCCTATGGTAGGATCACACATGGCAGTCATTATAATAGATGGGTTTTGAACCAAGATGGTTAAATGGTAGAGTAGGATTCAAGTAAAGGTGGAGAGGGTTTATGGGTTTTGGTCTTGGTCTTGGTTGGTAAGGTGGAAGTCATTTTAGGAATGGGTTTGGTGATGGAAGGTTTGGATAAGGTGGTGATATTAGTTGATGGTTTGGGTTTTAGTAAGGTGGAGGTTAATAAAGTAGAGGTAGGGGCACTAAAGGTAGGTAGCTTGGTTATTGATGGTTTGGTGAAGATAGGTGTGTCAAAAAGCAAGTGTGCTAGTGTAACTAGTAGTAGTGGTTAGGTTTTGGTTGGGATGGTCATCTTCCTAATCAAAGTGGAGGGATGAGGCCCTAAAATAGAGGGAAAGGTTGAAGGAGGTATAGTTTTGGCTCTCTAGCCTTTTGTTGGCTTTGTCTCCTTGGTTGATTTAGCCCAGTGTTTGGTTGTCAAGTTTGGCAAGGTTAGCTCTAACTTCAAGGATGGGTGATTAAGGATCTACATAGGGAAGACACCAAAGTTTTTGGTTGATTTGGTAGTTGGTTACTTTAGATGGTTAAGTAATGGTTGGGTTGGTAGAGGTTGTTATTGGTTTGGTTGATAAGGTAGGAGTGTGGATAATGGAAGTGGTGGGGTGGTATACCAAAGGTGTGGTTAGAGGGTATTGTTTGGAAATGTAAGGGAGCCCCAATTGTTCCCAAAAGGTGGCTCAATCCATGTCAAGTTTGGAGACAAATTCCAACCTCTAAACTAGTCTAGAGAAGGATTTGTAGATTGGTTTAGCTCCCTAGATAGTGGATTCAAAAGATAAACCAATAGGTTAAAAAGGGGGAGAGATGACCTCATCCTTTTCCTAAATCAAAGGATGTAAGGTTTAGATGGGTGAATCCTCAATTGGAGGTGAAAACATGGTGGCTTCCTCGTTAGGAATGATCTCCAAAAGGGCCATAAATTTCACAATAATTGAGGGAGAAGGTAAAATGGGTGCTTGCTCTAGTATGTTAGTTTAAGGAAGGTCGATGGCTCCACTACCTCAATAAGTGAAGGAGGAGAAAGGCGTGCTTCCTCAGTTTGGGTCTCCAAAATAGGAAAAGGTAACTCCACTACCTTAATAAGTAGAGAGGGAAAAAAATAGGTAGATTGGGTAGTAGGTTCTCCAACAATGAGTGTGTTAAGAACCATATTGACAATCTAGGCATCATGAGAAAACTCAAAATTGTTTCTCTTATTTTTGGTGGGTGCATGATTGGGAAAAGGTTGCCTAAAAAGGTCAAGGGCTTGGTTTTGAGGTGCATTGGTGTTATCCAACACAAGATCCCCCTTGTCATTGAGAGATTGGACAATGCTCTTAAATGTATTACACTTACTAACATCATGCTTGACTACTCAATATAAATCACAAAGGTCATTCTTATTATACCAGCTAGGTGAAGGATGAGAAGAATAAAATTATTGAGGGGCTTTGATAGGAGGAAGTTGTATGATGTTGGATTTTAGTAACCTCTCCAGTATTGAAGCATAAGATTCTCCAAGTGGATTAAATTACTTTTAATTATTATGGTTTTGGTTCTTCATGTTTTATTTTGAGGAACTAGAGGAATTTGGTTGGTTGATAGATGGTGGAGGAGTGGTTTTAATGATAATCACATTTTTAGTTCCCTTTCTCTTGGCATTGGTATTGATTTAGTTGCTTGGTTTTGAGGAAGAGGCCTTATTGGTTTTTTAGGTAGATTTCTTGTTTTTCAACTTCAACTTCCCTTCATCGATGGATCTATTTTATAGCTTATGCACCATGGTAAAAGATTTTTCAAAAGTTTTGAAGCTCTAGACACACAGTGTAGAAGAGATGTGTGTAGCATATTCTTGAGCAAATAGTTCTATTAGTTTGGGTTAGAGTAAGGAAAAGGAAATTTGATTTATTATGCTCCTCTAATGAGCTACAAAATTAGCAATAGATTCATCATCAAATTGTTAGATAGATTAAAGGTTAATGATGGAAACCTTATTATAGATATTTATCAAAAAGTGATCTAAGAAAGTTTGGGCCAACTAGGTGAAGGAGAAGAGAGAGTGTTTGGTTATGTGTTATACCAATCTAATGGTAGACTAGATAGGGACATAGGGAAGGTACTAATAAGGAGGGCATCATCATAGGAAATAAAATAACATGCATGATTAAATGCCTTGAGGTGATGTTATGGGTCTTATTTTCTCCAAAATTTAGAGAGTTTTGGGAGCTCCCATTGAGGAAGATATGTTTGATGGGAACATATGGGTAAATGGGTTCATTGTAGATATGGTCATATGACAAGTTGTTGTGAGCACTAGAGATGGATGACTCTAAGGTGGTCATTTTATCCATGATCATCTTTATTAGGTATACTTGGGTTTGTGCACTTAGAAGGTTGTAAGGTGCATATTGTTGTGGTGGTTGGGTGATATATTGAAAATTGGTTAGAGGTTGAGAAGTTGCCACATATTGATATGAGGATATTTGTGGTTGGGTGGAATCTATGTAAGAGTAGGTGGATGCAGGTGGTTGGGTAGTATGTAGAGGTACATGCCCTTGTGGATTAAGGATGTAACCTAAGTTTAGTGAAATAGGCACCTATTGGGTAGGAGTGGTGGTTAGGTTGTTGATCAAAGGAAGGGTAGTGAGCTTTGTGGTAATTGGTGGTAAGGTAGAAGGTATATGTAGTACAATATTTTGAAGTGGGGTAGTGGTTAATGAGTTAGAGGTAGACAAAGGAAGGTTGGTAGTGCTAGTGGTAGGTACCCCCATGGTGAAGGGAGTATAGGTGGTTAATGGTTTTGTTGTTCCTAGGGTAGAGGAGTTTTTGGTAGGGGTAGAAGGTATAAGGGTGTTTGTAGGTTGGGTAGGTTGGTTTTCCATAGTAATATCAAATGGATTTTTGGTAGATGAGGAAGCTTGGGTAGGAAATGGTTGGGTAGTGACTATGAAAATAGAAGTATTTCCCACAAGGTGGGAAGGCATGCCATAAGATAGGTCCATATGTTGAACCAAGGCAAGGGTATGGTGAGGTAGGGTGGTAAGATAATACTAGAGGGCCAAAATATTGTTATCTAAGAGGGTAATAAATTTCACATCTCCTTGGGGAACTACCCAAGAAAAGGACTTTATAAAGGGTGAAGAGAGTCTACTAGTTCAGAGAAGCAGTCCATGGATGAGGGGGTAGAAGAGTTTGATTGGTTTGGTGATGGGTTATATTTTGTTAGATTATTTTTTTATTGATGAGTTAGAACCATACAATATAAGGGAGAGAGAATATAAAAACAATCTCACCACTCAAATAGAGAGAAGATGAGAAAAGAGCAAGTAAATCAAACACACACTGAAAAGTATGTTAAGTCCTAGAATTCCCTTTTTAGTCTCTCTTTGACTTATGCCTTAAGATTCATAAGAAAGTATGTGACTAAAATTGGTTCATAAAGTGGGTACTAGAAAAGAAGTCTATGGTTGGTTTCAAGTTGTTTAGGCTCTCAAAAAGAATCTATATTAGAAATCAATACATGGCTTGGTATTGGGGCCTACCCCCTCACTTCACACACCACAATGATAAGGGTGTTGGGTGCTTAGCCAATATATAATGATTTCTAGAGTTTATACTCAACCAAAGAGCTGAGTTCATTCTCCCCTTAGTAATGACCTCTAATTAGGATCACCAGGAAAGGGTAAGGTGACCACTAGGTGATGAAATCCTAGTCGGGCCTTGTCTAAAGTTTGTTTGATGTTTAATTGATAAAGGTGGTTTGGTTTAGTGTGTGCAATAAAAGTGATTCTATGATAGAATTTCTTTGCCTTAATTTAAACTATGTGAACTAAACTTAAAAGCAACCAATGTGTGTAGTCAATTTTAAGCCCAAAATAAACTTTGATGTCATTTATGAGCATAGAATAAAGAGAAAAACATATATATGTAAACAAGATACAACTTGAGTAAAGACTTAAGGTGCCACCAGGCATGCAAAAATGTTTCAATGAATTTTAGCTTATATTTTGAGAAATGAAGAAGGGGAAACTAAATACGGGTATGGTTGAAAAACCTATTTAAATGTGTTCACATTGAATCAAATGATTGTGAAGAACTCCTCTTTGGCTTGGGAGGATGACTTGAAAATAAGACAACACTAAAGCAAATGGTTGGTTAGATAGATAGCTGAGTGGATTGCCTAGCACTAAATAGATCCTGAAAGCAATAGCTTCCTTGGGGGATGTCAATCCACACATTTTAAATAATTAAGTTTAAAACATAATGATAAATTACCTACATCAATAATCAAAAGGTACTAAAATTGAATACAAGAGATGTTTGATAAGAAAATAGACTAAAATGACTAATATATCAATAAGAAAGTCAATACTAATGTTAAATAGGTTAAGTGTGCTTCAAAAAATAAGATAGGGGTTTGTGAATAGGTAGGGACATAAAAAATTGGATTTGGTTAGGGTTAAGAGGGTGAAAATAACTTGTTACTATTTTCTACCATAGTGACCATCAATGGTCAGGGTGACTATCGATGGTTGAGGTGAAAGTCGGTGGTCAAGGTGACCATCAACAATTAGATAGATTGTTATTGGTTAAGACAACCATTGGGAGTTACTATGTGTAGGTTGTAGTTAATAAATGTCTAGTTGATGAGATTCTAGAAGGAAATTCTAGGAGTTTGGCTTGTGTTGGGTTGATTAAAAAATACAAAGAAAATAATTGAATAATAGAAAATAAATACTTAGCTTGTAGAAGATTGATTGGATGAGAGATTAAGGTGGTTATCTTATTGATAGAGTATAGCATGATTTTGTTAGAGTAATGGTACTTGGTTATTGACTGAGGGCCAATGATAAGTTGGCTCTCTATCATGATGACTAGATGGCTAGATCACTAGAAGAACACCTATAAAAGAAAGCTCTATATGCAAAAGCTCTTGATAGTTTTGGATATGGTCCCTTTTCACTTCTTTCTCCTTTCTTCTTATAAGAAAGGAAATAAACATACAACAATATGTTAATTGGGATTTCTAATGATAATTTGTGCATGCAATGGCTCACATGTGGATTTATATGAGCTAATTTTAGAAAATCAAGGTAGATGTTTACATGTTTGTGCTTAGGATAGTGGATCCTGATGATCGGTGGTCAAGGTGATCGTCAATGGTCATATTGACCATTGACAGTCAAGAGCCAAGGTAAAAAGTGGGTAAAAGGTTAAGTTAAGTCAGCTAGTCAAACTGACCATGGTTGGGCTCGGTTAGGGGTTGAAGGGTCAAATTGGTCTATAGGGGATGTTTCAATGGTCCAAGGGTATTTTGAAAATAAGAATCATAGTGTGCATATTTTTGGTGTCTACGCTCATCACCACCAAATTTCAAATCTTGATCATGCCTATAGAGGCCTCAAGACATCATTTTCCTTCATGACTAGACTAGGGTGTTTGGATTTCTTCTTTCATTAGATCTATGACTGAGAATTGCCTTTGTCACACTTATTTTTGGGTTTGAGAGTGAGAATGAGGTTTTGATGATGTTGTGATAACCTTCACACATTATTCCTACCCTTTAAACTCTCTTCATAACCCTTATAACCTATCAAAGCAATGTACCTTCATATTCTTTCTATCTCACACTTTGCCAATATTGGTTGTAGTTTTGTTTCTCAATTTTTGAGGCCTTGGTAGTTAGTCTAGGTGTATTTGAGAGTTGTGATACATATTATCATGCCAATTCAGATGTTTTGACCAATCCTAAACACCAAATAAGTCATTCTTATTTCATAGCATCTTGGACTTATCCTGTATCTCCATAGATGGCTATAGGTGTTAGTTTGAGAAGGTATAAATGTGTGTAAGGACTTATAGGCCTTCTCTTATCATTTTTAAATATTACCAATGACTCTTTATTTATTTTTTAGGATGTCATTAGACATTTTCAACATCTTTAAATCCCAACATTACATCAAAATCACTGTTTAAATCCAAATTATCAATTGGATGTAAGTGACTATTTAGGTGAGTCTAAGCATATAGTCTAAAGATTAGGCCTTTTCACTACTAATTCATGATGTCTTAAAATTTCTACTTCATATACCATCACTTAAATTTCATTTTTGACTCAAATAGCTCTTTCATAGAAACTTTTGACCTTATGCATTCACTATTACTCATAAAATCTTATAGGTGACTGCTTAATCACTTGATTGTGTGTGAGTTTAGGACCTTATCTTCTAATCTTAGTGACCTCTCAATGATTTTGACCTAGATGTAGTTCCATTTTAGTTTAAAAACATCTTATAACTCCTCTCTGTCCATTACTCAAGCTTGATTTTAAACCAACTACCTAATTAGCCACATTTATGTGTGTACTTAGGGTATTGACTGTGTTTAGTGTAATTAGACCTCATCCAATTCATTGATAACCTCCCAAATTAATTGGAATAATTTTTATAGTATTAAAATAGGTTTCATAATCTCCTAAAACCATTACTCTTATGTCCTCACAAATTTCAAGACCAACTATTTGCCTATCAACCTGTAGATGTTTCCATTAAGTTTAGGATTGTGATCTTAAGCTTGAGACCTCATTGTAAACTTCCCTCAGTGGCCATATTAAATATATTTCAATCTTAAAAGGTTTTAGGTATCCTTCATATACGTTTTTTAACCTTTATTATATGCCCTATTTTAACTAGCTTCCTTATAGTCCTGTGTTTATTAGGACTAAGATTGGTCAGAATTGTAGCTAGATTTTCTTGAATTTGCTTCCACTCCCTAACCTCATCCATTCTTACCATTTTCATGCATATTTTATTCACTTATCTTGATATAACACTAGCACCTCTATAGCATTCTCATTCACTTTGTGTTCTACCATGGACTGTGTAGGTTTAGTTAAGTCTCTTGGCTATGTATGACTCACTTGAAACACCCTTGATCAAAATAAATAATAACCAACAATGTTATTTTATAATTAATGGAATTATGAGGTGTGTTTTAAACTTTTAATATATATTAATGAATAATATCTTCATATCTTCATCTATACCCCACTGTGTATAAAACTTATACCTTATTTTTAGGCCTAACACCTCTAAAAAGGTTTAACCATACCAACATCACCTTGTTGAATTCAAATTAGGATTAAGATATCATAATGTGTTAGGATAACATCTCAATATTCTTTATACTTCTTGATAGACCTCTACATCTTTTACACCTGAAGTCATTCATGTTCACCTTACATTTTACTTATAGGTGTTAATTAACTATGTATTCATTGTAGGCCTGAGTGAGCTTGATAACTTGCATTGATTTTTGCCTCAATGGTATATTTTTGGCCACTATATTCATTATCCTAAACACTCATGAGCTTAATAATCATGTAGACCTCTTTACCAAGTACTAAGCCACTTCAATCTTATCCATTCACTTGTACAAACTATGTAGGCAATGGTTCATACACCGGGGTTTGTGTATCAGAGGTTTAGAGCCTTAATTTTCTCATGCTTTCATGTATTATCCAATTTAGTTGATAAGAATTATATGAGTGTCAATGTACAACTCCATGTTTTCAAGACACTCTTATCACAAATTTGAATTCATGAATATATGTTAATAGGCTTTAAGGCATGTAGGTGCTTGAAACATTTGTAAAGCCTTTTATTTGAATATGAAATTTGACTATCACCATCATTATAAAATATTTTAATGGCTCAATAGTTTTTCCTTCATGTCACTATGGATTATCATTTCCATTCAAACCTAATATGATGCTCAGGCCTAGAGAAGGTCATTCACATGCCATATAAGCTCTCTAAAGAGCAAAACACTTTGAGAAATATGAACAAGAACAAAATATAGGAAAAATATAATATTAATCCATTATAAAAGAGTTCATGAATTATTAGGTATTTTAAACCTCTGAGAATCACTACTATGAAGATAAAATAGAGACTTGCAGTAGAACCCACTAAAATAGCTTATGCACCAAGACATTCTTCCTCCAAGAAAAAGTACTTCATGGAGATGAGTTGACTGATTAAAACACCATGAAAAAGAGATAAAATACCTATAAAAATAATTCCATTCCATTGAACTCTAATCTTGAGAAAAAAGTGTAAGAATAGACCCCTCTCAGATGAATAGGCCATAGTGACCTACTGTCACTCTTAGATATTATTCATAAATAATAAGTCATCATTATGAAAAATAATTCCACTAATATAAATATTACTAGGACCCATAATAATATCCAAATCTTAATCTAATAATTCTCTCTCCTCTGTCTATACCAACACTTAAAAACTACCCTTTTAGAGCTACCAAGGAGGTTGATATGAGAGATAATCTAGTTTTCTTCATTTTAAGACTTAAAACCTCTTAGAAATCACTTTTTGACCTTTTAATTTAAAAATAATGTCTTGAAGATTCTCTATTATCAATTTCACTTGAACTATATAGATAGCCTCAAAATAGGCCTTTTGGGCAATAAAATTACTAGAATCACTTGAGAAGTCTGATGAAATTGATGTAAAATGTATCCAATGGATCTTTTAATGATTGAATAAGTATATAATGTATTTAAAAGAAAATTTTCAAGTGGTAGGGGTGATAATTTGACCTATGATGTCAAAATTATCAATAATGACATGAGTTGACTATAGATATAGATCACTTAGTTAAAGACCAAGATAGATAGGATGGTATAGGTTCAGGGACAACTTACCACTAAGAGATATTAGGGCACTAAAAAATGAGATCAAAAATTGGCCACTATTAATAGGATTAGGTGATATTAAGATGCAGCTCATGGATCTATTACACATGTTGGATTATCACAAATGGTTGGGGAGTGCCTTCAAGCTAAAGATGATGCATTTTATTGCCAATAATCTTATGAGATGACCATGCCCAAGGACCAACAAGTTATTTTATTTGAGGTCTAGGATGCACATAGAGTAGTTAGCATATCTGGTCATTCTTACACTAAGACACATATTACAGGTGCCTTAAGTTAGTTCATCCATCAACCACAACCACCACTACTAGGACCTTTAGGGCCATTAGGGCCACCTTTAGCCATAGGTCCCATGGAAACATAGAGCCAAAGTTGAGCACAAATATCTTGTTAGTTGAGCATTTTGGCACAATTTTGGTATATGGTGTTGTATTTATGCATCATCATATTGATGTATTTTTGAGACATCATCATGGTATGTATATATCCTCTATGTATATGATGGACATTGATTAGCATTATGGATGTTTAACATTGTTGATGTTTATGCCCATGTATGCTCTATTCATTTATTAATTATGCCATGTTTTATGAGATGTTATTCTATTGGTTATCATTTGATTATGTTGTATGACTCATATGTATGTTTATTCAAATATGCACATTTGTATAAACACATTATAAATCATGTTTAATATTGTTTATTACTTATGGATTCAGACATGTGTTTGGATATTTGGCTAGTTTGATATATCGGATAAGTATTTCCATTTGCATTGATTTATTAGTCTCTGTATGCTTAGTTTTTTTTTGTAACTTATAATTGTATGCATTATTTATGAATAACTAAAATGATAATATATACTCTAAGCATATAAAATTTAGTTTAAATGTAAATATAAACAACCAAGGAATAATATATAAACAATCAAATCCCATGTGAAAATATAAAAAATAAACCAAATGTATGACTATAAAAACATTCAAAACTTAATTTATATGATATGGATAATAAAGACTTAAGTGTAAATAAAATGTAATAACCCTACAACAACCCAAAAAGGTGAAAATTCAAAAAGGTAAATAAAAATAAAATAAATAAACAATAACGAATGAACACATAAAATTTAAAAAAAAAAGATAAAAATCATTATAAAAAATAAACCAAGTGTAAGACTAAATACAAACATTCACAACTTAAGTACATGATATGGATAATTGAGACTTAAATGTAAAAAAAATTTAATAGTTCTAGGGCAATCAAAAAATTTAAAAATTCAAAAGGTAAATAAAAACAAAACAAACAAAATAAATAAACATAAACAAATAAGGCTATATAAACAAATAAATACAAACAATAAACCATATAAACAAATAAAACTAATAAAATAAATAAACTATATAAACAAACAAACAAACAAAACAAAAATAAATAAATAAAAATAAAACACCAATAACCAAAAATAAACAACAAACAAACACAACACAAACAAAGACAATAACTAAACAAAATAATCAACTATAAACAAATAAATAATATAAACAAGAAAAAATAAGCAAAACAAACAAAGACAAATAAAATAAAAAATAGACAAATATAACAAATAAACAAAACTATAATAAAATAAATAATAATAATAATAATAATAAATCCAAATCAAAGAAAAGTGCAGTAAACAAACTATTCTACACACACAAAAGACAAACTAACTAACTAAGCTAAACAAATAGTAATATACAAATAATGTCTAATCACCATGTTAGTATAAACATAATACAAATTGTTTGTGCATGTGTAATAGATGTGTTACTCTTAGTTATAGGGTGACCCCTAAGCTAGCTACTAATGACAATAGTAAAATAACACATGACCAAAAGGCACAAGGTTACCCCTAGGTTATAGAAAATAATGATAGAAAGTACAACAACAAATTTTTACCCCTAGGCCACAGGGAAAAATAACTCAAACAAGATAGAAAACATTGCCCCAGGGATAAAGGAGACAATAAAACAAAACAAAAAAAGTGGGGGGATTAGAAGAAAAGGAAGGGATAGCCAAGCTGACTCCAGATGCACTAGGCAAGTAGACATTGACTACATAGTTCTATAGATGAAAGGTCCAACATGAACTTTAGGCCAAATGTAGTTCTCCCAAGATATGGGATAAAATAAAATGATGATAAGAAAATATGATTGAATTATAGAATAAAATGGGAATGATCTCGTAAAAAAACAAGTATGTGGCTTAAATATGCTCTCAAAATGGCAACAGCATTCAAACATAAATTACTCATAAAATGGCAAGAATGTGGCTTAGGTTTCTCAAAAAATGGAAAAAATGCTATAAAATTCAAGTGGTCATTATTGCATCAATTTTTAAATGCATAATGCTCACAAGATGAACCCACAAAATGGTGAGAGTATACAGGTAAGGCTAACAAGGATGGGGAAACTAAAGGATAAGTAATTACTTATGAAATAGTTAGGAGTCCTAGAATCCTTAAGCCTAATAAGTGGTAAAAAAATAAAGGAAGGTAACCAAAATAACACGAGATACTCCATGTATCCAAGTGTTTTCTATATAGTCTGTACAGACCTTAGGTCGATGTAGTTCTCATAGAAATGGGAGGAAAAAGACCAAGGAGGTCTAAAAATGAAGATGAATAGATAAGATGGCTCATCTCAAAAAAAATTGATGGATTTATATCTCATATGGAAATTCTAATCCAATTTCATGATTTTGTGAATTTTATCATTTTTTAAGTCTTTTATAAATGTTTAGGGGTTTTTGAACTATTTCAAATGTTTTTGGAATTTTATAGACATCTCAACTCGATTAATAATTATGAGACATTGAATAGTCCAACTCATAAAATGGTGAAAGCATGGCTTAAATATGTTTACAAAATGGTGAGAGTGTTCAAACTTAAATTGCTTGTAAAATAATGAGAATGTGGCTTAGGTTTCTCATAAAACGGTGAGAACATTCAAATAAAGATGGTAGAGCTAACCTCAAAAAACACTAATTGTTACCTACATAGTCCAAAATGGACCTCAAACAACTATAGTTAGGCCTACAATGGTGAAAGTTGGGAAAATTTCCCAATGTTTTCATTTTTTTTGGTATCTCAACTCAATAGAGAATTAAGAGATACAACATGGCCTAACTCACAAAATGGAAAGATCATGGTAAAGGGGTAACTAAGCTGACCTCAACATAAATCAAATGTTTCCTACATAGTCTTGTAAGACCTCAAGTCACTGTAGTTATACCTGCAAAGGTGAAAGTTGGAAAATTTTCCCAATGTTTTTGGTATCTCAACTCAATGGAGAATTATGAGATATAACATAGCCTAACTCATAAAATAGAGAGAGTGTATGTCTTAAGAATACTCGTATAATAGAGAGAGCATGGAAAAGGGGTGACTAAGCTAACCTCAACATAAATCAAGCATTACCTACATAGTCCCATAAGACCTTAAGTCAATATAGTTATGTCTACACAAAAGATGTCTGACTAAGCACCAACAAGTTTAGGTATAGGTTAATGGCAATGTAAATGACAATCGTAATGGAAAGGTGATGCGATAATGCATGGTAAAGGTGTTATTCCTAATTTTTTGAAATGTATTTATAATTAAGAAATAATGATAAA
The DNA here is from genome assembly GCA_037957365.1 of Torreya grandis. Classification (NCBI taxonomy): domain Eukaryota; kingdom Viridiplantae; phylum Streptophyta; class Pinopsida; order Cupressales; family Taxaceae; genus Torreya; species Torreya grandis. Next base: position 145,448 of record JARHVA010002130.1, on the reverse strand, counting down.
GGGTTAGTGGTACTAATTTTTTTGTAGGTGATTCTAATTAGTAAACAAATATAGAACATAATAACAAATGAAGGATTCAATTACCAAGATCACTGTCATACTACTTTCATTTATAGCCATTCAAATGTTTAATCTAAAACAACTATAGGAACTAAATTTTATCATCAATCACTGAACATGCCTGAAGTACAAATGAATTAAAATTAAGGCCAAATGTGATAGGTAGGGTTAGGTAAAAAGAAATAGTTGGAAAGGGGTTAATGGCATGGTAGAATGGTATACATTATAGTAAAAATAATGAGAATATTGTGTTATAACTTAGACGATCTTTGTAGATAATAATTTGAGTCCCTCAAGCGTAAAAACATTTGAGGTGTATTATGTTCATTGGTTCATCAAGTTCATCTTTCTCTAGTGTAGTGAGCTTGTATGCTTCAAAACTATAATTAGGAATAACTACATAGGGCCTTAACCATTTTGTTTGTAAATTTCCCTATTTATTTGTTTTGACATTGACATTCTTATGATTTAATTTTAACACCAGGTCGCCAATCTTGACTTCATGATGCTTACCATGCCTATTGTATTAGCCTTTTAACCTATTCTGATATGTTTGAACAATATTCAAGGTAATCAAAATTTTTCCATCAATAAAATCTATATCTTACAGGTGAGTTACTTTGTAGTCCTCATCATCAATAACATGTTGTAATGAAATATAGAGAGAAAGCAACTCAACCTCGATAGGAAGAATGGCCTCAATGTTGTAAACAATTGAATAGGGTGTAACTCCTATTAGAGTATGTAATGTGGTACAATATCTTAGAAGGAATTAAATAGATACAAGTGCCAATTATGACCAGCATCATTAGCAATCTTATTAAGAATATTGGAAATGGTTTTATTAGAATCCTTAGTTTGGTCATTGCCTTGCATGTAGTAGGTGGTAAAAAAAGGTTGTTTGATGTGGTATTGGGTACAAAGTGCTTTCACATCTTTATTTTTAAATGAACTGCATTATTAGATAAAATGTTAGAGGGGATACCATAACCATAGATGAGATGGTTGAATATGAACTTGGATATTTGTTTACTAGTGACGTAAGAGGAATGGATTCCACCCACTTAATGAAGTATTCCTTAGTAGTTAGGATGTGTTTATGGCCATCAGAGGATGTGGGATTGATCTTCCCTATGAGGTTGAGTCCCCACATTAAGAATAACCATGGTGTTGTGTTGTCATGAAATTTTTTTGTGAGGACAAATTGGATGTTTCTCATCAATATTCATGGGACAAAGTCCCTTTCCTATTAGTAGGCAAAACTATCTTTATTAAAAACCAAAATAGATATGATAAGGGAAAGTATTTACAAATAAAATTGTATTTTTTATGGGGTTGTACTTTTAACCACAAACTATGAAAGGGTAGTATAAAGGAAATGTAAGGAGTAGATTGGAGGAAAGAAAAGCACACAAAAAGAATACAAGATGAAGAGATAGTTCTAGGTATCCAAACATAGATACTCACTAAAATGATCCAAAAAGGATGATTTTAATAAAGGAAATATTTATCATGGAAATGGGATGAGAAAGACATATTTTTTTCATAGGAACAAATTACATACACTAGAGAGATTCAACAATATTAATAAAAGTGATAAATAACAACATTTTATTTCCCTAAAAGAATAGACAAAAATTATTTTCTTAGCCCACCAAGATTTCACAATTATAGAAATTCTTAATGCATATTTAATAGAAATTCTACACTAAAAAAAAAAATTCATGTATATTGACTATCTAACAATGAAATTTTGCAACATTCAAAAAAAGAATAAAAAAGATTAATGTACACACATATATTATCCATTTGAGGAGATTTTTGGGAAAAAAGTATGCAAAAAATATCCTTGTATTGATTCTTCTACAATTAAAAATACAAACTCTATTCCTACCTATGCAAAAATATTTCAACTATAAAAATCCCTTTGAATGAGCTCAAAACTCTTATTTATAGTTTACAATAGGTATAACCACCTTATAACTACCCTCATAACTAAATTTTGAGTAAAAATTTTCTATTTTAGAATTACTTTAACACTTATAACTTTAAAAAGGGAAAAATAACCTTTTTAAATTATACAAAAAGTGCAACAAAGAAATACAAACTTAAAAAGTGACTTTTAGTGGTTATGAGAAGGAGATAAGTCCTTTTGCTAAGTAGGACCCTATTCTGTCATGGAAACAATTTTTAATTACCCTTGTTGAGATGAATTGAACTAATACATTCTGAACCTATGAACTGCTTGGATGATCCTTTCTCTTGTAGGAACAATTGTATGATTCAATCATGCAAGACATTCATACGATGTGTTGGTAGCCTTTTTAATCTTTTTGAAAAGTTTTGGAAAGTTTAATTTGAAGTCTACAATTGTATTATGAATACCACTAAATTTTCTCATTATTCCTTTATTGAATGTATCTGCTCTAAAGAGTTACTTTTTCATCAACATCTAAAATTGTTCTTTCAATTTTGTGGTTGTTCAAACTCTTGATTCATCCTCATTTGATAGGTCATAGTGAATAGACCAAATATTAGCATGTACTTTGAATTTTAACTCATCACAAACTTTCCCACATTATTGCAAGTCTTTCAAAGCTTCATCCAGAGTATGGATCTTCTAGTTTACACATTGAGCCCACAAACATGAATAATTATATTCTACCTTGTCAATAATACCTTCTGATACTAAATAATTATCATCCATAGAGGCCATGTCCCTCAAATATCTAATCAATTTATTCTATATTTCAAAAAAATTCTATGTAGTTGCTTTGTCTTTATCAACTTTTGCCTGACTAGAATTGATGAGATCATACATTCTTCGATTCTCATCAAGGAACTTAAAACCTTCAAAAATCAAATCTTCAACCCATGACTCCATCACTTTACCATGATTATTACATTAACTAATTTTGGCAACCATGTCTTTGTCAATGAAAAATTTAGAACTTGAAATTCTTACTGTGAAAGAAGTTGATGTAGGTGTATAAATCATAATTTGAGAAGTTTCACCAATATTCAAAATTTGTTTAAAGTACATTGAAAGTACACATGTATTTTTTCTAATTATTCCTGAGTCTACATTCCCTCTTCTATCATTTGAATCAGCTTAGTTTTAGTCACTTTGAAGCTATGAATGTTACCTTTATGAGTTAATTCACCCACATTGATTCTACTAATGTTGTAATTAGCCAAAGTCATTTCATCCTTATTCTTCTCCACATGAGGTTCTTATATTTATATGAACTGTTTACTCAAAGGTTCAATAATTAATCTCGAAGGAGTATTATCCTTGATTTTCTTTGGATGACCTTGTAATATACTAGTGATAGCATCAAAATCAATTTCATCTTGTGTGGATGAAGTATTTTTATTACCAACAAGTTGTTGTACCCATGAAGAAGACATGTCTCCTTACAAACTAGCCCATTGAGCATCTGTGGAAACCAAATGAGTTAATGATGATAACTACCACATGGGTGATACAAGAATAGATCCAGGTTCAACTGATTATGGGGGAGAAATAATTTGTGAAAATAAAACTGGAGGTGGAGGTGGAGATGGAGATGGAGTGGGGAATGGGGATGATGGAAGTGGAAGGGAAATTGGAAGGGATGAAGGTGTAGATGAATAAATAGGAAGAGAAATGGTAATAAAAGGGGTCAAACATGGGTCTATAGCCAAAAATTGTTGAGTAGTGTTGTGATCAATAGTGAAGGATCTATTTATTGTGTGATTTTTGGAGTAGTAAATGAAACATGCCTCTTAAATTAGAGATTTTTCCTTGGAAAATAATCCCCTTAGGTCTATTTAGGAACTTTATCTTTGTTGGGATATTCTCCATCTCCTCTACCTGTAGTAAAAAAATTGGATTTCTTTATAAAGATCTTGGTGCTTTAATATTGAGCAACTGAAGTAGAAGAAATTTGTTGTTTCCTTTTTGAAGTTCCTTCATTTTTTGAATAACTTATTAAAATGAGTTTCTCACTTATCATATCATTCTTTTGATCTATCTATCATGAATTATGTGCATTCTATAATGTTTGTAAATTATTTTATTGACCAATTGATCAGAGGGATGGCTAAGAGGTGAATCTTTTCATAGAATTATTTATACAACATCATTACCATCATCTTCAAAATTCATTTTACACTAGTCAAATCTAAAAGAATATATCTATTTCAATGTCATCCTCAACTAATCTCTCTTTCTAACTTTGAAATCATCTTTGTAATTCTCTCAGTAGTCTTCAATTTTTGAAATGCGAGGGTAGATAAAGCCCATTCTAAGTTTTTTTTCCACAAAACCCTTACTATCAAAACCAATCCTCTTAATGTGTGGGTGCATTGAAAAATCTACCAATGAATTTTCAATATTTGAGGCATCTCTAGGTGTCTTGTAAGTGAAGTAATTGAGGCCAATAGGGAAGCTTATTCTCTTGTATATTGACTAGTGCATTTCTTATGCACTTCTCTGAGTTATCTACAAAGCTCAATCAGAATAATTTTGTCACTGGGGTACCTTGGCAATCTGAAAGGGACACCTTCGAATCCACCAACCTAAATATATGTGAATTTTGGAAATTGGGTGAAATAGGTTACATACTAATCAAAGTAACTTCCTCATTGGAAATTTTAGTTGCAAGGTTCCCATTTAGTGCTCTAACTAGCATCATGGAGAATGCATCATTTACTCTCCTAAAATGGATTTTTCCTTTTTCATAAGTGAGATAAGGAAGTTTATCATATATTAGGATGTCCTAGATATTATATTTCACCTTGTCAAAATAGGCCAAGGCTTGAGGACTATAATAGAATAAACCAAGTATGAAGTCATATAGAATTCATGTGTTGAATCTAGTTTGATCAATTATTCATGATTGTTGTCGTTAATAATCAAAGCCCAATCAATGAACTACTTCCTTGTAAAGATTATACTCATGAGAATACACATCCACCAGTAAAAATTATTTGTCTCTATGTTTCCCATAACCTTCTAAAAAAGGTAATCATATCTAATAGTTTTTATTTGAAATGTAATTTGTATATGGTTTTGATATGCTTGATATTGATTCTTTTTCTAGTGTTCAACTAAGATTGACTTATCATCCTTTTGCACTTCTCATGATTATCCTTCCAAAACTATTCAACAATGTCTCTATTGATTTGCATTATTTTGTTATGGGGTTTAATACTAAGGGTGATACTTACAGAGTTGTTATTCAGTTTGGCTATCAACTAATTATTTGTAGACCTTATTTATTTGTTTTAAAGGTTTTAGTAATTTATGCATGCAAGTACCAAATCTACACACTAAGTGGAATTTGGGAACACAACTTCATGTGAAAGTCCATATGGAAGAATATAGAAACATTTGAAACTTACGAGGTTTTATATGTTTAAAGCTCTCAAAATTAACACCCAAAGAGTGCGAAAAACTTCCGTATTTCAAAAGAAACAAAACGGTTTAAGTTTCATGTGGAGGGAAATAAAAATTCAAAAAAGACCTTTAACCATCATTCCAAGAAATATCCCAAGAACGCAACATGAGGGGAGGAAAATAACTTTTCAAATTATGAAAAGACAAAAACTTAAAATAATGCCTTTTCATGTCAAAAATTATGTGGATTAAAAAGGTTACGTAATGGGAGATTTAATCACTTTTTATTAATCCACATGAATATAAAACCATATATATGTTAAAAGGTCTTTGCCACATGTTTAAATTGCAAACACCTTTTATTAATTTAAAAGGGCTTAATATTTTAATAACATCCACAAAGGTATGAAATATGAGAAGACTCAATAATTTGATTGCCATGAAAAATCTTAAAAATTGACTCATGAAAGCTTGATTTTTTAGGATAACATGTTGTCAATGGTTTGAGTGTCTTGGCTGGAGCATAAATCATATTAGCATGTTTTTGACACTTAACACACCACTTCACATGTGATGTTGTGTCTACTTCCATAATCAACCAATAACAACCAACATGCAGTAATTTTTTGGCTAAGAATGCCCCATTGGTGTGGGTTCCACACACTCCTTTGTGAACTTCACTCAACACTAGTTCGGATTCTACCGAAGGTAAAAAATGAAGTAGAGTTCCATCATAGCTTCTACGATATAAGGTTGGCTCAAATAGGGTATAATAAGAGGCATTGTGGGAAAGGCTTTTTGTTTTTTTTACATGATAAGTCAGTAGGCATAGTTTGGTATTGAAGATAGGCATATATGTCTTAGTACCAAGGAGACATGAGACTAACAATATCATAGACCATCTTGATAGTGGATTTTTCATGGGCTGGTGCTAAGAGATATCTATAAGAAATTTGTAATCCCTTGCTCCATTTATGATCTGAATCATGGATCTAATAGTGTCCCTAACATCATTTGTTATAATATTTGCTTAAGTTATTCTTTCAAATTAGATGTTGGCACTCTAACTACTTGAGAGTATCAACCATATCCTTATATCTTACCAACTTCTTGTTCTTGGTATGGTACTAGTCTGTAACCTAATTGATGATTAGCTGAGAATCACCATGCACTAGTAAATGTTGAATGTTCCACTGTACTGTTTGACGAAGCCATACAATGAGTGCTTCATTCTCGACCATGTTATTGGTATAGGAAAATCCAATATGAAATGACTTGGGAATAATATCCCCTTATGGCATAACAAGCAATATTACAACACCTTATCCATGAACTATAAATGATCCATCAAAGTACATCTTCGACTATTCTACCTTAGGAGGTGCTTATACTTCTTTGATGGTCATAATGGCCTCATCTGGAAATCTAAATATGAGAGGTTGAGTATTGGCTTCAAGTACTTATCCTTTAATGGAATTCTAGTTAACATATTCAATTTCAAACTCACTAAATAACTTGATCCATTTTTCCATGTGGCCCTGTAAAGCTAATTTGGAAGGTAGATACTTGAGGAGATCTACTTTGGTAATAATAATGATTTTGTTGTTCAATATATAATTACGTAACTTTTGGGCTATGAACACCATTGATAAATAAGCTTTTTCAATTTGTGTATAGTTGTGCTCATATGTGACCAATGTTTAGTTTAGGTAATACATGGCATGCTCTTTACCTTATTTGTCATGTTGTGTCAAATGTGTCCCCAAGGCATTTTCAGTTGTTGATAGGTAAAGTATCAATGACTTATTTGGTGTCGGTGGTAAAAAAATAGGTGGGTTGGCAAGATATTCTTTAAGATGATCAAATGCTTTTTGACACTCTTCATTCTAGGAGAAAGTAATGCACTTCTTCAGTAAGTGCTTAAACAAATGGATCTTTTTGACCAATTTTGATATGAAGTGTCTAATTGATTGGATCTTTCCCTGTAAACTACATAATTGATTGAAGGTAGATGGCAATGACATTTATATAATTGCACAAACTTTGGTTAGGTCAACTTCAATGCCCCTAGGAAAGACAATGAATCCTAATAATTTACTAGAAGTTATGCTAAATACACACTTATTTGGATTAAAAAGGTTACGTAATGAATCACTTTTTATTAATCCACATAAATATAAAATCATATATATGTTAAAAGGCCTTTGCCACACGTTAAAATGGGAAACACTTTTTATTAATTTAAAAGGGATTAATATTTTGAATTTGATGGGAATATTACTATTGAAAAAGTTTTAAATATATTTTGAGGTGGGATGATGGTTTTAAGTATTTTTCATGAGTGTAGGTTAGGAGAAAGTAATGCATAAAAACTTTTTTATGATTTAAAATGAAAAATTTCAAAGTCTTATAAACACCTTGAATTATTTTGGTGAGATTTGAGAATCATTTGAATAGCAATCAATTATGGAAACATGCCTCTGGATTGACAATTGATGAGTCGATCTGACAAATACTCATAAAGAGTGAAAGACAACTTAGGATCCCAGATGAGAACAACTAAAGAGGGAAAAACATATTTTAAGGGAATTATTAAAGTGGATAAATGAAATATTTTAATAACATCCACAAACGCATAAAATATGAGGAGACAATAATTTGATTGTCATGAAAAATATAAAAAATTGACTCATGGAAGCTCAATTTTTTGGTATAACAATTGGATCTGACTAGGAACTTTAGATTGCAAGGAACAAATTAGAACTCCAATATTTGGTTTCATAGGATTTTTTTTTGCTCATTGGCATATGGAGTCATTTGAAACTTACTGATGCAAATTTTTAAGAAGTGTGATATCACTTCATTTTTATTCATCCTGATCCATCCAACTGATAGCTAGTTTACCATTCTCAATCGCATGAGAAATGAACATGTACTATCAGGGTAGATCCCCTGCTATAGATTTTATAGATCTTGATCTGACCAACTGACAACCAGTTCATCAATATCAATTGTATGAGAAATGGACACGTGTTGCTAGGCTAGATCCCCTACTATAGATTTTATAGATCCTTATCTAACCAACTAATAACCAGTTCACCAATCTCAAACTATGAGAAATGAACTTGCACTACCAGGCCAGATCACCTTGAAGAAGCTTATGATTTTCACTACTTATTTCCTTGAAGGATTTGATGGAAATCTATTGATTCTAAAAACTAAAGAAGTTTTGGATCTTGGAACTAGAAAAATATTGAAGATGTGTAGCTCATTTGGACTCAAAGTAGGTATTTGATGGAAACAAGTAGGAAAGAAGACCAATAAATGAAAAGGAAGGAAACAACATGTAGACTATTACATTATTGAAAAAAACACACACACATGTCAAAACAAATATAGGAAAATGAGATAAACCAAAAAGGTTATGTACATACATACATACATGGGACAACCTGATTTCACTTGAAGTAATGCTTTAGGTTTTGCTCACTGTAGGGAAGAGGAAGATGTGTACCATCATGATAGGCCAATAAATATGTGTTGTCACCATAGAAATGTATGATTTTGAAAGGACCCATCCAGAGAGAGTTGAATTTTTCATGACTTCATTTAGGTTTTTGATGCTTATCCCATAAAAGAACTAGATATCTAACCTAAAACTCTCTATTTTTTACTTCTTTATCAAATAACACTTTTACTTGACCTTGATGTTCTATGATTCTATCAACCACCTGTAACCTTTATTCTTCTAATTATTTTAAATATAAAATCCTCTTATCCAATGAGCTTTCAAAGTTAGGTTTCTCAATGGCTCTAGATAACTACAAATCTGGGAATTCAAGAGTTAAAGTAATTGTTGCATCGAATCCATAGAAAAATTAGAATGGAGACACACATATGGGATTCTTTGGTGCTATATGGTCTGCCTCATATATCTTCTTATGCCATTTTTTTGATTTTCATCTACTTTATGTATGGTTATGAACAAGTTTTTATTACTTGATTCTAACTGACTATTTTCCTATGGATGATAACTAGATGAATGTGATAATGAAATTACGTACCCATAACAAAATGAAATCATCTCAGAAGAAGCAAAATTTGAAGCATTGTCAATGACTATATTTTTTGGAATTATGTATCACAATAAGATATTTTATTTGATGAAGTTACAAATGACTTCAGAAGTTATTTGTTTGACTAGAATAGCTTCTACCCATTTAGTGAAGTAGTTTGTTGTAGTGAGTGTAGAAACTTAACAATGACACAACTAATTTCTAATCGGAATTCAGGCCAATTCTTACCAACCATTATAAATTAAACCTAAGAATCACTAAACATCCCAAATTTTCTTATGCATTATTTGTCAAAGCTTAGAATCGTGTTGAGACATCCTTAATTATGATATTTTATCATATGAAATAATAACCTCTCATGGATTCATCCTTAATCACCCTACAGAATCATAATAGTCAATTTGGCCTATGGACCTATTAAGTGGGGCACATAAACAATTATCAAATCTTATAAATACTAAAAGGCTAATTAGAATTAATTAATAAGCTAAACCAAAGTAAATGCCTAGTTGAATTATCCATGTGTAATTAATAAATAAATAAATAAGGAAATTAAAAAATACAAATATCCTAGCCTTTTATCATGACCTTTGTGAGTTATCAAACTCTTTGAAAATATCTTAAAATATCTCATTTTTGAGACCCATGCATATTCATTGTAAATCATGATTAATTGAAAACTATTAACTCTACTAGGGTTATATTTAACTCACCTAGGTTAGGTTTAAACCCATTCCAAGCCTTAACTCAACCCTAACTCACCTTGGGTGAGATTTAAATCCTTAGGCTATAAATATAATGCCATGCCTCTTCATTTTTAATATCTCATAAGACAAAGTTATAATACAAATTTGGAGAGACAAGCTATTTTGGTCCAAAGTTATCATGTACAAATGACTTCAAAGCTTTAAAAAGAGTAATGTTATAATGTTAAAATGCCTATCAAGTAAGGTTATAATGCCAAAATATTGAAGCCAAGCTACATCAAACCAACATAATCCATGGTGCCAAGGAGAGAAAGAGCTACACAACAAAATCTATTTTCCAAAGACTCTTTGAAGCACAAGATGAGCAAGCCACTCAATAATGCATTTGGAGCTCCCAAGGAAGGTAAATGATTCATTTTATTTTACATTTTAGTTGTTCTTCCACTTGTGTATTTTTAACTAAGCTCACCCCTAAGATCTAGGCATGGAGTGTAAGTGTTAGTGTGTTTATTTAAGTTTTTATTACTTAAACTAACACTATACTAACCTCCCTTTGATGATTCCTATGATCACAAATGGCATGCTCGGTGGGACCTCAAGCATCTCATATACCAAGGAGACCAAATTATAGTTATTAGTTTTTTAAATGAATGCTTGATCATCTTAAAAAGTGGAGTTTTTACTCTCTTTTTTTGTATTCTATTTTTAGTGTTACCTAGATTTACATAGAGATCGACATCAGTTTTGCATAATTGGCATCAATTTCTCCTAACCATCATCGATTCTATCTAATCATCATCAATTCTCTATAAAGGGCAAAACATGAGAAAAAAATTAAGTTTTTAAGTTTCCTTGAAATTTACAAGTTGATATTTATGATTTTAAAGCTTGCATACTCTTTGTCTCATCATTTTATTATAGGTTTTCTAGAGTTTTTATAATCATTTGGGATAACAAATGTTTTTCACATCATTTTGTTTTAATTATGGGTTCACATGTAATCAAATTTAGTTCTAGTCGATCGACATCAATTTTTTGTAACCAGTATTAGTTCTCTATGAAACTAACTAGCATCATTTGCCTAATCGGTCACTATTGACCGACGTCAGTCTCTGTGTTAAAAAAATAGAGAAACTGGAGAGCTTCCAATTGAAATCTTATTTTTTAAACTTGAAATTGTGCTTCAAATCAAAAGAAAACACTCTAAAAATTTTAGGTCACGTTTAGAAAAGTGATAAATGTAAACATGTTTAATTCTTGAAAAAATTCCATTTGTTACTTAAATGAATTTAGATGGTTTATAATTAGATTTTTTTGTGAAAGTTTTTCAAAGTTTGCAACTAAGGCCAAGGGGTAAAAAACTTCACAAACATCTCAATATGGTGCAAAAAATAAACATTCACTTAAATTACAAATTCTTTGAAGTGTTTTGTTTTATGCTAGATCATTCTATACTTGTTTATTTTTTACAAATGAATGATGTGTGTATGCTCTCTCCCACCCCATTCAGGTAACTTGGGTGACTAAAAGTGATTCTTCCTTGCATTTTGTGCCTTTTTCCAAGGCATGAAAAGAAGTTTTTTAAGGCTTTCCCCAAAACTCATATGGTTTGGGTGATCTAAACACAACTTTTAAAGTCTTTTCACTTGATCATTTATTTTATGAAACTTGGTTTATGAGCAAGAGTTCATAGCCTCCTCATGAGTTATTTAGGGAAGCTTTGACTAGGGGTTTCATATATCAACATCATTTCAACCCCACTCCATGGTGGGGTATATAAATTAAGGCATATTTACTATGATTACTAGGGGGTTGAGTGGCTAACCTCTCTAATTGTAATGAAAACCTGAGTTAGGTCTAGTTAACTAGGGGATTCCACTAAGAAGTACACAGATGGAATAACTATGCAAAGGAATAGACTATTGCATAGTAATTTAACCATTATGAACTCAATTGATGTGTGGTATATCTATTTTTAATCACACTTTGGACCATCTAGACAGTCAAAAATTTAAGTCTTATAATAACTCCACTTGTCACAGATATATTATTGATGCAGGGCAAGTAGCTCGAAGTTTCATGTCACTATACAATCTTTTGGGAGAAGGGAGTGTAAAAACCCTACTACTTCATGTGATTTTATTTTTGGATTAACACTTAAAATCCTCCCAAAAGCATGTATATATATGGAATTTAGTGATACAATGCAACCTTATCAGTTTTAGGGCTTTGGACGTTATACTTAATTGTATTTAGTCTTTTTGCTTTACTTGCTCAGTTTTTTAGAGTCTAAAACTATTTTTTTGTTTATGACATATCAAAATTAATTTTGTGTCCACATCACTCCATTGTTTTAGGTGGTATTATGCCATCTGTTTGACACCATACATATGCCTTAGTCTTTTTGTCAAACTTGTCTGTGTGTGTCACTTGATTGAAAAGGGTAACATTATGCTGCCCAATCCATTTTAAGTTTTGTGCCTTGGAGTCTTGAAACCAACTATTGATTACATATTTAGATCATGATAACATTTTTATGCTACTCAAATCATTTCATATACTTATTTGCCTTGTGTCCAAGATTCTAATTTAAAACCAATCCATGTGTGCCTTTTGGATCTTTACCTTGTGTTGTTATGTTATTTAATTTTGTCTAGCTTATTATTTGTTCAAAGAAGCCTAGTTTCCTAAGTTGAATTTTCAATTAACCTTGACAAGTTCAAACCTAAAAATTAATTGATATCTATTTATGCCTTGTATAATTTGGGGCTAGACATTGATCTTTCTCTTTTGGGTTTTAAAACTTAGGTTAATTCTTTACCCAATTGGAGAACTATTTGTTTGTGCCTTTATTTGGGAGAAATAGCCTATCTTATTTATGCATTTTTTTCCATTCCTTATTCCAATTGACCAAGTACGTGTCTAAAGTCAAATGCCTAGTCTATGCTAAAGTGTTTCAGATTTGTTAGATTAAATCATACCCCTTTTGTTTTAAGTCTAGATTTTGTGCTTGTTTGACCAAAAGTCCTAGCACATGCCTATTTTGAGCCTATATTTTGATGCCATGTTTGGCCAAAATACCTATAAAATTTTATTTCCTTAAATTATACTTGTTTGGAACACTTTGTACCTAGAGTTTAACATGCCAATTTTTATTCAACCACTTGACCTTTTAGTTAAGACATTTGATGTAAGATTGTTTTAGACCAAGTTTTAGAACCAACCATTTTTGGAGATATAGCTTCATTCCTTAGACCAAGTTCAAATTATTTGTTCTTTGGACATTATTTTTCATATTTTGTAGAAATCTAGGCCTTTTTATGGAATGTTCATCATTGTTGTGGATATGCCTTGCTATACTTATGGTGGAGTCATGTAGAATCCAGTTATGATAGAATGGCCATATAAATTGACTTTGTTCAAGACCCCTATGGTGAATAAGTGGTTTGTGAGATGGATCCATATCTTCCTTATAATCCTCAATCTAGGGAATAAAGCCAAGATCCTTAAGAATAGTGTTCGGTGGTACCTTATTTGGGTTGGTTGACGTATGATGTTAACCCTCTCACTGATCATGGTATCTAATATTCCACCTACACCATTAACCCTCCTTCATATTGTGCAAGCAACCAAGCTCCATATCATCCAAAGACTAACATTTCTATTCTATGACCTCATCTTTTAGCTTGTATAAGTAATCAAGCTTCACAATGCCCTACCATTTTTATACTAGGACCTTGTACCTTAGTTTGTGTATGCAACCAAGCTTCACAATGTGCTACTATTTCAATACTAAGACCTCATCCTTTGGCTTGAGATAGCAACCAAGCTTCAAAATGACCTACCATTTCATTCTAAGGCCTCATATTTTGGCTTACAGTAGAAACCAAGCTTCATAACCACCTACCATTACCATTCCAGGACTTCTATGTATAGTATATTGTTATCCTAACAAAGTTATCCAATCATAACTCGATGGGTCATAGTTACTGTTCTAGGCCATAAACCAACCTCTATTATTCCTACCATTATCCAATGACTAATAATTCTTCATTTATTTCTATATGTTCCCCACTTTAGAAAACTCTTGCCAATCATCAAGCCAAAACCAAGCAAATCAGTACCTCTCCAACCAAACTAATCATTTGAAGACCAAAATCTATTCAAAACTAGTATTTTACAACTGCTTGAAAACCAAGGCCAAGAGAACCAACCAATTTATATTGTTTCTATTGAGCCAACCATTTTTGATGAGTCAACCTATGATGAATCACCTTTTGATACTATTCTTGTTGTCAAGGACTCTCACTATGACAAGCTAGTCTTTATTGAGTCACTTTTTAATGATTATAATTGCCTTTGGGAAAATAATTATCTTGACTATTATCCTATTTTTAAAGAGCCTCCCCTTGATAAGCTAGTCTCTATGGAGTTGTCTCTTGACCTTTTTTTGCTTTTTAAGGAGTCTTAATTTGATAAACCAGTCTGTGTGGAACCCATTATGCCATCATAGGCTATTACTTGTCTCATACCTAACATTCAATATGACATCATTGTAGCAGTAGCCTTACCAGATGAAGAATCAACATCAAAGTTAGGTTTAATTCTTGAACTGATATCAGATAGAGCATTAGAATCAACATCAGTCTCAACATCAAATTGAGAGTCCCTTGAGTTTGAATCAGCTCCAAAATCAGAATATGTTCATGGTTGTTACAATATTGGTTATGCATGCCTTGTAGATTAGTTTGAATACATTTTTTATCGTTCCATGGTTTTTTAGGATAATTAATTCAACTTTGACACAATTTATCCTAGTATCTTCCTTGAGGATTGTGTTATCTCTCCCCATTCCATTACCATTTCACACGCCATTACCACTAACCAAACTATCTATTTTATTAACCTTCCACTTCCAAAAAGTGTTAATTGGGACTAAAAAAATCTTACCATTTTGAACTACATCCATGGTGACATATCAATTGTAGAATATTAGGGGGCCCAAGACCACATTCATGCAAAAGAAGAAGAATCTCCTAGTGAAACCTTTTCGAAGGTGCTAGGAGGAAATCAAAATCCAAAATCAGCATCTTCTAGTAAAACCTCTTTAGAGGTGATAGAAGACAATCAAAGTCAAAAGTCAAGATTCCTTAGTAAAACCTTCTCATAGGTGCTATGGGAAAATCAATACAACTTTAGTGGTGAATAATTCATTGAGGTGCCTATAGCTGAACACAATAGTTATTCACTACTTGATGAAGACATTATCAAAGAACACATCATTGTAACTTCTGATCTATAACCTAATCAGAAGGTAGATACGCTTAGGCCCAAATAATAGAAAAATATGATGGTCCTATCAAGAGAATATTCATAAGTCTTTGATCCTAACATAACCAAAGTTATGTCAAATCTAGAGTCAGTAACATTATGGGTGCCTGAAAACCCTAATCTTCATTTGTTACCTAACCATTATACATTCCATTATCATCCACCTTTACATTTCCAAATCAAACCTATCATCCACTATTTATCCATATTTACCATCCTTGGCCACACTTCCCTTTGTAGAGGCTACAAAGATACCGTGTCTTGACATTTGAAGGAAATTGAATCAATGACTAATAAAGATCAAAACAACATCATTTGCATCCAAGTCTATAGTAGGTTATTAACAAAACAACTATTCAAAAGAGGTGTTGGCTAGAAATTTAAATGATTTAATATTCTAATTCTATCATATACTGATTAGGATGTGCATCTCCACATCAACAAGAACAACATAAACATTTACCTTTCTAAAAAAAACATACATTTTCTACTTGCCAAAAACCATACCCTTGCCAATGCAATTTTCCATTTACTTTACCATTTTCATTTTCCATTTATCTTTCCATTATTTCATACCCTATTATTTACCTTGCCTTATCACTTGGGGGCAACCCTCTTTCCATTGCATCCAATTTCCATCCTATCATTATCCTTATGCCATACTATATACTATTTTATCATATCATTCCTATTAAACCAAAACATGTTTTTAGCCATCCTACCCAACCCATTTTGATCTTGGTTCCTTTGTTTTTTTCACACCTTATGCGAGGTGATTCTGATCTAGTTTCAACAATTTTATAATTTTGTGTTTAAATGATAGTCTATGAAAGTAGTGTGACAGTTGATATAACAATTTATCTTTCATTCACGTTTGACTGGTGCTATTGATTATAACCACCTATGGGAAAATTAGTAGTCCACCTTATGTTACTAATTATAACCTCCTATAATAAAATTAGTACCATAGACTTATGCCATTATTGCTAAATTATAACTGCCTATGGGAAAATTAGGAACAACACCTTTTACCATGCATTGTCATATCACCTTATAATTAATATTCTCATTTGCCTAGCCATTTGCCTAAATTTGATAACTTGTTATTATCAGTTCAGATCTCATCACATTTCATGTTGGTAGAACTACTATGACTTGAGCTTGTAATGGGACTATGTATGTCATACTCAAATTCACGTTGAGGCCATATCAGTCCCTCTTTTCCATATGCTCTTGCTATTTTGCGAGCAACTTAAGCCAACACTCTTAACATTTTATGAGTGGTATCTTGTCAATCTCTAATGAATTAAGATACCTCAAAATTCCAAAAACATTCAAAAAACATTCAAAAATTTCAAAATCCAAAAACATTTATCTTGTCTAGGCCTCATTAGTCATCCTCAATCTACCCTACTAGGGAAAATCCATTGTTAGTTCATGATTTTTGTGTGTTTTTTGCTTAGTTGTTTTTTTATTTGCTTGCCTATTTTTTCACTTTTAATACTTTGCCTCGACTCATTCTATATATGTTCATTAGGTGATTCCTTGTGCATTATTCTTGAGTCCATCCATATTCATATGTCAACATTATCATCATGGTTTTTATCATTGGTGCATTATTTTTAATTATTTATTAGATTGAGAGTCAGTCCTTATGCATATTTTGTCAAAGTTCTCATGGTGTTTTATCATGAGGCATACCATCATGTACTATAGTAAAAATCAGCTCAAGAAGTCTTACAAGCAATGGAGATGCAAAAAATTTCTCCTTGATAACCTTGGAAAATACTCCCACCTTCTTTGATCAAATCAATCCATTGACTATTCTAGTTATATAAAAGATAATAAGGATGAACATCTCTACATTTGTAGGTAAAACCAAATGATTTATATTGATCAATTATTATTTTTCTATTCATCTCTTTCATCACTCTGCACATCCTTATATGTTTAGTTTTGTGTGGCTTCTTTAGTCATTATACCATCGTATCTACATATGTGCCTACTCATCTTTAATCTATGTAAAAAATTATATTCTTGAGTTATGCTTGCCAATCTACCCTACTGGGGCACAATCAAAAATCATTTTTTGTTTTAGGTTATCTTAATGATTATAAATACCTATGGGAAAATCATTATTTCAACTCATCAGCTCTAATGAGGACATATTCTTATGCCACTAATTATAACCACCTATGGTTAAATAAGTGTCTCAATCTTTGTTCCTAATTATAACTACCTTTGGGTAAATTAGTAATTTTTAGATCAATTCATGCAAGCATTATCTTGACTGGATTAATCTCACCCATTGGTTAATTTCATTCTTCTTATAGATTATTTTTGAGGGACCATCCATCAATTATATGTGTCGGCCACTCCCTCAAGGGGGCATCATTATAGGCTTCCCAAACATTGTTTGGAGATTCTTCTTCTTTCATTTCTTAATAGCCTATTTCATTATTTGAGAAGATGTTACTGTGCCTACAACTTGTAACATCTTCCCAAATAGGGGCAATCTATAGATGCCTAAAACTAGACACAACTGGCTTCCAACCAAACTTTAGGTTGATTCCTACCAACCATTACAAGTTAAGCCTAGAAATCACTAAACATCCCAAATTTTCTTGTGTAGTTAAAAAATAGAATCATGTTGAGATATCCCTAATTGGGGTATTCTATCATATACAATAATAACTTCTCACAGATTCATCCCTAATCACCCTACGGTATCACAATAGTCAATTTGGCCTATAGACCTATTAAGTAGGGCACATAAACAATTATCAAATCTTGGAAATACTAAAATGCTAATTAAAATTAATTAATAAGCTAAACCAAATTAAATTCATAGTTTAATTATCCATGTGTAATTAATTAATAACTAAAAAAGGAAATTCAAAAATGTAAATATCTTAGCCTTTTATCATGACCTTTATGAGTTGTCAATATCTTTGAAAATATCCTAAAATATCTCATTTTGGATACCCATGGCTATTCATTGCAAATCATGATTAATTGACAAGTATTAACTCTATTGGGGTTATATTTAACTCACCTAGGTTAGGTTTGAACCCATTCCAAGCCTTAACTCAACCCTAACTCACCTTGGGTGAGAGTTAAATTATTAGGCTATAAAAACAATGTCATGCCTCTTCATTTTTAAGCTCTCATAATCCAAAGTTATAATGCAAATTTGTAGAGAGACATAAGCTATTTTGGTGAAAAGTTGTCATGCATAAATGAATTCAAATATTTAAGAAGAGTAGTGTTATAATGCTAAAATGCCTAGCAAGTAAGGTTGTAATGCTAAAATCTTGAAGCCAAGCTACATCAAGCCAACACAATCCATGGTGCTAAGGAGAGAAGGAGCTACACAACAAGTTCCATTTTCCAAAGACTCTTTGAAGCACAAGTCAAACAAGCCACTCAATAATGCATTTGGAGCTCCCAAAGAAGGTAAAGGATTCATTTCCTTTTGCATTTTAGTTGTGATTTCACTTGTCTTTTGTTAACTAAGATCACCCCTAAGATATAGGCTTGGAGTATAAGTGTTAGTGTGTTTATTGAAGTTTATATTGCTTATACTAACACTATATTAACCTCCCTTCTTGGATTCCTATGATCAAAGTGAGAAAATGTGTGTGACCTATGCTTGAATGATGATTGAGTGTACCAAAAAAGTCCAATCCACATTATTGAAAGGGTTCCTTAATTATCACTAGTTGAAGAGGAAGTACTACAAGCTTTAGTTTTCTAATGAACTATTGACATGCTTCACATTTTCTAACCCATTCATATAAATATTTGAAAAGAGTGGGCCAATAATAATGATCTCTCAATATCTTATAAGTTATTACTTGAGTTGACAAATGTCCACCACAAGCTTGGCCATGAAAAACCTGTAATAATTTATTTTGTTGTTCTTTGTCAAAAAACCTAAGAAATAAAACATCAATGATTTTCTTACAAAGACTATTGTCCCAAATTACATATTTATTAGATTGTAGCTTGACTATCCTTCATTTTTTTACATTTAAATGTGAAGGACATTATCCATATGTTAAGAAAAACGCAGTATTAGAAAACCATTCATCTGTGAATTCAACAAACAATATGAAAGTGTGTTCAACATTATTCTGATCATTAGAATATTTTGAAGAATATAATTAGGGAGGTATTTATTCTACTATGATCTGACACAATTCTTTTCTTCAAACTAACTTCATGAGTTTGATATCAATATCATACTCCTAAACCATGGTTATCCAGTTACCTCTTTTTTATCCTAATTTTTGTTCAGTCAAAATGGATTTAATAGTTGTATTTAACACCATTACTACATAATGTGAATGTAATATTGAAATTTTTTGACTACTTTCACCACTACATAGGCATGATTTTATTTAGGATAATAGTTTAATTTGTAAACTTTGAGATTATAATTGATGGAGGAAATCAAATATTCAAACGCCTTCATTATTTTTTGGATCAATATTACTGAGAGTGTATGGCCTGAAGTGTAGCAATAAATAATGAACTCCTTAAAATTAGGACAAACTAATGTTGGTGCATGAGCAATAACAACCTTTATCTTCTCAAATTCCTTTTTGTCTTCATTGTTCCATTTAAAAGAGGGTTTTCCTTTCATCATAGTTGGGATATGTATAGTGAGCTCAGTAAAATTAGGAATGAATATTCTCAAAAAATTTACTTTCCCAAAGGAGTGCACTCCTATTTTACTTGTAGGCAGGGAAAGTTTTTGAATCAGCTAAACCCTTTCTGGATCAATATTTATTCCTTAATTATAAATTATATGACCTAGGAGTTTACCTTTAGTCATTTCAAGGACATATTTATTAGGGTTAAGATAAATTCCATGTAAATGACACATTTCAAAAACTCTCTCTAAATACGCATAGTGATCTTTTTCACTTTTTTGAGAATACCACCAGGTCATTAAGGTACACTAAAGTTATTTCGTTCTTTAATTATTTTAATTCTAAGTCCATTTACTTTTGAAAATTAGTTCTTACATTGATCAATTCAAATGCCATATACGTGTATGCAAAAGGGCCCCCAGGTGTTATGAAATTTGGTTTGTATTGGTCTTCCCTATTAAACTTGATTTGATTATATCCTAAAAAACCATCAAACATTGAAAGCATTTCATCACCTATTACTACTTGGAAAACTTGATCTATGACTGGTAGTGGGTAATTGTCTTTGAGGGATGCTTGATTGAGGTTCCTGAAATTGACACAAATTCTGATCTCACCATTCTTATTACAAACTGGTACTATGTTAGCTACCTAAGTTAAATGGTGGATAGGAAAGATAATGTGAGAATCAATCATATTTTACACTTCAACAAGAACTATTCCTATTATTTTAGGATTATATTGTCTTCGTTTTATCTAAAAGTTTTTGCATTAGGATTTAGAGGAACTGTATGTTGCATTTCTCTAGGATGAAAATACTTAAGGTCTATATATGAATACATGAGTATATCAATATACTTATGGAGAAGGCTAAAAAACTTCCATTTTTCTTCAAGTGAGCAACATTTTCCAATATTGACGAACCTAGGATCTTTATCTGAACCAATGTTTACTTTTTTGTAGTCGATAGAATTAGTATTTCTTTTTTGCATTTTACTCTTTATGAAACTATCATGTTTATCAAATAATTATTATAAAGAGACCAAGCCTTAAGGAATTTTATTTTCTTTCAACTTGATAACATCTTCCTCATCCTATTTGTCAGTAATTTTCTCTTTTGACATATGAACCGAAGACTCTTTGTATGAAGAATAACTACCTTAAAAGTACAAATTTCTAAAGATGTCTACTTTCTCAAAGAAAGAGGTAATCTAATAATCATCATTGAAAACTTGTCAATTATCTGCATTGTTTGGGACACTTGGTTTGTATATTAGCTCAATTGTATATTTTTATATACCAATATCTGCATGAGAAATCATCAAAGAAGCTGATACTACCAAAGTGTCAGCTTTAGAGTTTTATTCATGAGGAATTATATTGATATAGAAAGTATCAAATATTTCTATGTTATCCCATAATATAATCATATAATGCCTTAGATGATCATTTTTCACTTATTATTTACCTTTAACCTACTTTTCAATGAGTTCAGGGTTACCCAAGACTTTCAAATTCTTAATTCCCATCTCTTATGCTACCTGTAGCCCCTATAAAAGTGCTTCATATTTGGTTGTGTTGTTGGTATAGTCAAACTATAAATTGTAATAAAAAGGAAAAATTTACTTAGATGAAGATATCAAGATCACTTATAGACATAAACTTGTTTATGAATAACTACCATCAAACTCCATCATCCAAACATCATTCAGATTTGATTGCATGATTTCTGATAACTCTATGTATTTCTTTGTCATTATAAGATAATTACCAATTATTGCATCTTCATACACAATATTTGTCTTAGGATCATCAAAAAATTTCATTGCATACTTTATTTTCAATTCAAGCTCTAGACATTGTTTGAATCCTTTGATCATAATCATAACATGTGATAAATCCAAAAGGATTTCACCTCCCAATTCTTTACCAAAAAATTTACCCAAAAGAATGCCATAAGCTACCAGAATGTTTGCGACCAAAATATTGTTTTTAATTCATTTTTGGGGAAAAGACATCAAAGCCACTTGTATGTCTTTAATCTATCCAATGATTAGAACTTGTTTTGCCTCTATGGAATAATAACACCCAAAGGTTTTAGTACTGGTTAGGCTAAGAGCATGAGAAACTTTGGTAGGCATGACATTGTCTGAGGCTCCTATGTCGATGATGTAATTACTAACTTTGCATCTTTTGAGGAACAGGGAAATATATAATGGGTTAACTTTATTACATTTAGAAGTGGTTTCGGCCATTGAGTTGATTTGATTGGAAGTAATAAGGTTAGTTAGGATTCTTTTGAAATTGACCTTTTTAGTATTTATACTTTTGCCTTTAATAAAATCAACTAACCTATCCAACTGATCTAGGTATGCTCTCAAATGCTCAGCTTGTGACATCTAAATTTTGGTTTTGTTGACATGATCAATTATGTTAAAATAGGTAAATAGTTATAGTAAGTCTCAATAGGTTGAAAAGCATTGACATTAGATGAACTAATTCTTAGTGGTTATTTTCCTTTTGTTTGCACTAGTGGGGTAGTTCCTCGTGGGAGGATAAGTTGAGTTTCCTCATGTGAATCATTGGACTAATTTTTATGATTCTAAGTTCTTTTGAAAAATATGAAGGATTCACTATTCATATCCCCAACATTTTCTTCATAGTCATATTCATCTAAAAAATATTCTAAAAATATGTTTACAGAGTCACTGCTAGGTTATTCAATTACACATTCTTGAAGTTCTAGATTTTTTGTTTCATTTTCTTTTTCAACCTCTTCATATCCAAATATCTCTTTAGTTTTCAAGACTGCATTCACATTTTTCTTCTATATCTAGTTTTGTTCTAACATTATTAAATTGATCATTGTTTGTTCTATTATCAAAAGTGAACAATCAAAAGCTTGAAACTAGGTCTTCCTCTGAAGCTTTGTCCTAATTCAAACCATGTTTATGGTTAGGATTTTGAAGTCCTAAAATGGTATTGTGTGAGATCACTAATTTTAAGTTTCTAAATGAACTTTAAGAGCTTCTCTTTGTGCAAAATTATTTCTTCTCTTTCAACATGTTTTAACTCTTGATTTAGAATGGCTAGGATAATTTGAAATTAAGATATAGAAATTTTATCACAATCCCAAAAGATTTGTCTAAGGTTTAACATAATATATAACTGAGTATATTATTCTAAGTCTAACTCAAGATGATGGAGTGGTCCTTGAGATGATGGAAGAGTCATATGGACCAGTATAATATGGGTAGCATGGAAGTTGCAAAAAAGTACCCCATGGTGGGTGCTAAAAATTGTTGGCATAAAAATTTGTCATGAGGAAAAATTTGATATTTCTCGTTAATAGTCACAGGGTAAATTCCCTCTCTTATAAGTAGGTGGAGCTACCTTTATTGAAAACTAAAACATATGATGTATGGGAAAGTATTTACAATAAAAATTATATTTTTTAATGGGTTGTAATTTTAACCACAAAATATGAAAGGGTAGTATAAATCATATGTAAAGAGTAGATTGGAAGAAATAAAAGCACATGAAAAGAATAGAAGATGAAGAGATAGTCTATCTAGCCAAACGTAGAAACTCACTAAAACGATCCAAAAAGGAGGATTTTAATAAAGGAAATTTTTATCATGGAAATAGGATGGGAAAGACATATTCTGCTCATAGGAACAAATTACATACACTAAAAAGATTGAAAAATACTAAGAAAAGTGATAAACATCAACCCTATATTTCCATAAAATTATAGACATAAATTCTATTCTTAGCCCACCAAGATTTCACAATTACAGAAACTCTTAATGTAGATTCAAGAAAAATTCCACACTACAAATAATTTCATGTATATTGACTATCTAACAATGAAATTTAACAACATTTGAAAGAAAAATAATAAAAAATATTAACATACACACATACATTATCCATTTGAGGAGATTTTTATGCATAAAGTCTGCAAAAATTATCCTTGTATTGATTCTTCTATGAGTTAAAAACATAAACTCCCAAAATATAACTGTCAAAAATCCCTTTAAATATATTCAACTGTCAAAAGTCCTTTTAAATGAGTTGAAAACTCCTATTTATAGTTTACAATAGGTATAAGCACCTTATAACTACCCTCATAACCAACTTTTGAGTAAAAAGTTTCTATTTTTACAATTAATTTATCACTTATGACTTTAAAAAGGTAAAACACAAGCTTTTTAAATTATACAAAAAGTTCAATAGAGAAATAAAAACTTAAAAAGTGGCTTTTAGTGGTTATGAGAAGGAGATAAGTCCTTTTGCTAAGTATGACCCTATTTCACTACGACAACAATTTTTTATTCCCCTTGTTGAGATGAATTGAACTGATATATTTTGAACCTTTAAATTGCTTGGATGATCCCTTCTCTTGCAAGAACAACTGTATGATTCAATCATGCAAGGCATTTGTATGATGCATTGGTAGCCTCTTAAATATTTTTGAGAAGTTTAATGTGAGGTCTACAATTGCATTATGAATACTGCTCAGTTTTCTCATTACTCCTTTATTAAATGTCTCTGCTCTAAAGAGTTCCTTTATTATCAACATCTAAAATTATTCTTTTAATTCGATAGCTGTTCAAAATTTTGATTCATTCTCATTTTATAAGTCATAATGAATAGACCAAATATTCACATGTACCTCAGATTTTACCTGATCACAAACTTTCCCATGTTGTTGCAATTCTTTCAAAGCTTCATCCAAAGTGCAAATCTTCTAGTTTACACATTGAACACACAACCATGAATAATTGTCTTCTGCCTTGTCAAGAATAACTTCTGAGACTAAAGAATTCTCATCCATAACATCCATGTCCCTGAAATATTTGATTAATTTATTCCATATTTCAAGCTCTTTTGTGCAGCTTCTTTTTCTTCTTCAACTTTTGCCTAACTAGAATTGATGATATCATACATTCTTTGATTCTCATTGAGGAACTTAAAACCTTAAAAAATCATATCTTCAACCCATGACTCCATCACTTTACCATGATTGTTATATTTACTAATTTTGGCAACCATGTCTTTATCAACGATAAATTTGAAACTTAGAATTCTTATTATGAAAGAAGTCGATGTAGGTGCATAAATCACAATCTGAGAAGTTTCACCAATATTCAAAATTTGCTTAGTGTACATTGAAAGTACATGTAAATTTTATTCTAACTATTCTTGAGTTTGCATTCCCTCTTATGACATTTGAATCAGTTTAGTTGCAATCACTTTGAAGTTATGAATGTTACCTTTAGGAGTTGATTCATCCAAATTATGTTTATTAATGTTGTAATCAACCAAAGTCATTTCATCTTGATTCTTCTCCATACGAGGTTCTGCTATTTATATGGACTATGTACTCGAAGGGTCAATCATCAACCTCAAAGTAGTCTTGGACTTTATTTTATTTGAAAGACCTTGAATAAATTGGCGATAGCATCAAAATTAATTTCATTTGGTGTGAATGAAGGATGTTTCTTACCAACAAGTTTTGTACCCATGAAGAAGACACGTCTCCTTGTAAACTAGCTAATTAAGCACATATAGAAACCAAGGGAGTCAATGATGATAACTGTCACGTGGGTGATACAAGAATAGATCTAGGTTCAACTGACTTGTTGGGAATAAACCGGAAGCACACAATTGATTACCAAACCAAGCAACTTAATATGCGGAAATAACCAGAATCAACAAGTAACTAGAATTCAGAATAACACAAGATATGAGAGACAATACACAACTTGTATTAATACTTATACAGAAAAGAATACAATAAAGAAGATCCTACTTCTTCTCCACCACCTCTTCAGAGGCTTCCCACACCTCAAGTGAATAGTAATTCTCTCCTCTAAGCTCTCTCTCTCAGGTCCCAACACACAACTCAAACACAGAGTTGGTGTTCACCTCCTGTGCTCCACGCACACCACAAGTGCTCCACGCACTCCACAAGTACTCCACGTACTCCACAAGTACTCAAGGTACTTCAAGTAGATCTCCCATGAACCTGCAACAACCTGCACCTCAACAGACCATACTTATGGAAGGAACTCCCTTGCCTTCCTCTTTGCTCTATCCGAGTACACACCTGTACTCCAAGTAGATCCTGCCTGATTCTGCTCCCTGTTGTGTTGCTGTCCTATCTGATCTTGCACACCTACAAATCAACCCGGTTCTGCACACCTATGAACCTTGACCTTGCACACACATACACCTGCAGATCAACGATCTTACTTACCATGTAGATCTCCTATATAGGCCATGCACCTGTGACCAAGATCCTACACACCTGAAGAATCCTGCTGACTCTCCAAAACCAGCACCCACCCTGGTACTGCTGTGGAACTAGGAGGAACACCCTTGCTCACCTCACAGACAGAAGGAACAAACTTTGCTCAACTTAAACTAGAACACTTTTTCAATACAACAATGAGTCTATTATATAGATCTCATCCAAACAATAATTAGACATCTAATTACAATAATTAGATCCACAGCTCTCAGTCTCAAAATAGATCTAAACATGCAAACACTTGGTTCGTTAGCTAACTGCCCGTAATAAGCTCGCAGTCGAACCACACAGGCGACCGACGTCGGTCCCTGTCTGCCTGGGGTCGCCGACGCCGACTGATCCATGACCGACGTCGATTGCTTCCTGTCTCCTACCTGTCGACGTCGGTTGGCCAGACCAACGCCAGTTTCTTCTGACACTCAGCAACTCATCCTGCAACCTCCTCCATGTCTGCATCAGTGAAGCTTTTAGCTCCACAACCTAACATGATTGTGGGGGAGAAAAAACTTGTTGCATAGAGAAAATTGGAGGTGGAGGTAGAGCTGAAGATGGATTGGGGAATGAGGATGATAGAAGTGGAGGGGAAAATCGAATAGATGAAGGTGAAAATGAATCAATAGGAAGATAAATAGTAGGAAAAAGGGTAGAACCTAGGTCCATATCCAAAACCTGTTGAGTGGTGTTATCGATCAATAGTGAAGGATCCATCTCTTGTGTGATTTCTAGAGTAGTAGATGAAGCATGACTCTTGAATTAGATCTTTTTCCTTGGAAAATCATCCTCACATGTCTATTTAGGAACTTTGTCTTTGTTGGGGTCTTCTCTATCTCCTCCACCTGTAGCAACCAAATTAGATTTCTTTATGAAGATCTTGGTGCCTAAAGATTGAGTGACTGAAGTGGAAGAAATCTATTTTTTCCCTTTTAAAGTTCATTTTTTTAACAACTTAAAGTGAGTTCTCTCACTTTCTTACCATACTATTCTCTTGATCTATCTATCATAAATTGTGTGTGTTCCATAATGTCTATCAATTATTATATTGACCAATTGATCGAAGGGATGGCCATGAGGTGAATCTTTTTATAGAATTTTTTTCTACAACGTAATTGCCATCATATTTAAAATTCATTTTTCACAAGTCAAATATGAAAGACTTTATTTGTTTCAATGTCATCCTCAACCAATATCTCTTTCTAACTTCAAAATCTTCACAGTCCTCCTAGTAGTCTTCAATTTCTAGAATGTGAGGGTAGTTAGAACCTAATATGATGTTATTTTTCACAAAACCCTTACTATCAAAACCAATCCTCCTAGTGTGTGGGTACATTGGAAAATATACCAATGAGTTTTTAATATTGGAGGCATCTCTAGGTGTCTTGCAACTGAAGTAACTGAGGCTAATAGGGAAGCTTATACCTCTTGTATGCTGACTAGTGCATTTATTTTGCACTTCACTGAGTTATCTGCAAATCTCAATCAGAATAAATTTGTAACTAGAGTACCTTGGCAATTTGAAAAGGACACCTTTGAATCCACCATCTTGACTATATGTGAATTTTAAAAATTGGGTGAAGTAGCTTCCATACTCCTTGATCAAAGCACCTGCCTCATTGAAAATTCTAGCTACAAGGTTCCCATCTAGTGCTTTGACTAGCGTCATGGAGAATACATCATTTAGTCTCTTGAAATGGATTTTTACTTTTTCATAGGTGAGATAAATAATTTTATCATATATCAGCATGCTTGAGATATTCTATTTCACCTCTGTCAAACCAAGCCAAGGCTTGAGGATTGCAATGGAATAAACCAAGGATGAAGTCATATAGAATTCCTATGTTGATTCTAGTTTGATCAATTATTCATGAATGTTGTCGTTAATGATCAAATCCCAATCAATGAATACTTCCCTGCACAGATGATACTCATGAACATACACATCCATTGGTAAAAAGTATTTATCTCTTTATTTCCCATAACCCTGCTCAAAAGGGTAATCATATCTGATAAATATTATTTGAAATATGATTTGTGTATGGTTTTGATATGATTGATATTGATTATTTTTCTAGTGTTCAACCAAGATTGAATTAGCATCCTTTTGCACTTTTCATGATTATCCTTCTAGAATTGTTTAACAATGTCTTTGTTGATTTGCATTGTTTCATTATGGGGTTCAATACTGAAGGTGATCCCTATAGAGGCATTATTTATGTTAGGTTGTGGAGTTAAAAGCTTCACTGATGCAGACATGGAGGAGGTTGCAGAAGAGTTGCGGAGTGTCACAGACACCGGCGTCAGTCAGGCCAACCGACGACGGCAGGAAGGAGATAGGAAGCAACCGACGTCGGTCTTAGATCGGCCGGCGTCGGCACCCCCAGGCAGACATGGACCGACGTCGGTCGCCTGTGTGGTTCGAGCTGCGAGTATATTATGGGCAGTTGGTTGACGAACCAAGTGTTTGCATGATGAGAGCTAATTTTAGACTGAGAGTTGCGGATTTAATTATTGTATTAGATGTCTAATTATTGTTTGGATGAGATCTATATATGGACTCATGATTGTATTGTAAAAGTGTGCTAGAAAGCCATAGAGCTTTTAGAGAGAGCTAGATTAACTCCTCCTAGTTCCAAAGGGGTGCTGAGTGTGTATGATCAGGGAGAGTTGCAAGGTCTGCAAGGTCAAGGAGCTGATCCACCGGGGTACTGGTTGAAGAATCATAAGGACTTGGTGAGGCAAGGACAAGGGTTCTTCAAGGGTGTAGAGATATCTACATGGTGAGTAAGGTCTTGTGATTTGCAGGTAGCAGCAGAGAGCAGGGGATCTACTTGGAGTACGGTTGTGTACTTGGTGAACTGGCAGCGTGTTACTGACTGGTTGGAGAGGTGAACATCAATTCTGTATTGGAGTTGATTGTTGTGACCGAGAGAGAGAGGGAAGAAGGTCTTGAGGCGTGGCGAACCTTTGAGGTGGAGGAAGAAGTGGCATCTTCCTTATTGTATATTCTTCTGAGTGATTATTAATACAATTGTGTATTGTCTCTCAATTCCTGTGTTGTTTCATATTTCTAGTTACTTATTGTTTCTGGTATAATTTCGTGTTTAGTTGCTAATACAAGAAGTAATCATGTGTTCTAATTGGTAGAGCAAGATCCTGACTAAGTTGGCATCAGAGCATGTTTATTGTTCTAGGTTCCTGACACGTGGTATCAGAGCTTTTGGTTGGGTTACTAACATGTGGTTTCAGATCTGGTAGTGTTTGTTGATTACAGGTTACTCACAGGGGTTTCTGATTGAGTGGGAGTATAGCAATGGCAGAAGGAAGTAAGCTACGAATGGAGAAACTGAATAGCACGAATGGTCTGATTGATGGAAAGAAAGAGCAGAGAAAAAGATATTGTTGGTTGGTAGCAGATCAGCATGAAGGAACTGAAGATGCAGATGTTGCAGGTGTTGTTGCATAGGATGCTTTGGGAGGTTTCTTGGATAAAGTTGAATCTTGGATAACAGATTATGTTGCCTCTTTCCATGCAGCCCCAGGGAGAGGAGCTGGAGAGCCTTGTCAAATGATTGACAAAGGGGAAGTGAAGCTGAAATTGTAGATGGACGACACACAGTGGTTGAAGGAAGTCATGCAGGTACCAGTCTTGGAGATGAGTCTAATTTCTTCAAGAAATTTGGGTGATGGGAGATGCACTGTAACTCTCACAGCTGATACACTTGAATTAGATGGTGGTAAGAAAGTAGGTATTCTTTATCTATCTACTTATATTACTGATTCACCTTCTGTTACAGAGATGTGGCTTTGTAGGCTTAGTCACATATGTAGAAGGAGAATGCAGGTTTTGAAGCGGAAAACAGATGTTTTTGACAAGCTAAAGAATTGGAAAGCCTTGGTGTTCATGGAGGAGATGACGGACAGAGATCAGGTGAGGGAACTGAATTATTCTGAGTAGAGCAGGGTTGATTTGATTAGGATAGAGAAAAATTGAGCAAGTAAATCAAAATCTTTGTAGACAAAAATTGGAGAGAGAAAGTCTATATATCAAGTTGAATTCAGTATAGTGAACATGAACTTCTAAACAGTGCATGTAAAGATTTATGGATCAAACAACTATCTTGAAAAAATATCTACACATGCAATGATTGTCTAAGCCTTTCTAGAGGTTGTGAACAAGAAAAACATGATATCATGTTTGAAAACAATATTTAAGCAAGCAAGGACATCAAAAATCTTTCAAAACAATAGTGAAACCTTATGAGACTTATGATAGCATGCATGTGATGAAAAAGAGTCTTAATTATGTATATGCTACCAAGAGATGGTATTTGGTTCACAATCATCTTCAATATCTTGAAAACCACCTATTTGCATTCAAACTTGATTGTATGAAAGAGAAAAGAAATCCAACGATTGTGAACAAGCCAAAATGGTTTCTTGAGAATATTTTGATGTCTTTTTGGTAGTGTAAGAGTTCAAAGGAACATATACACATGTTTTTTATGTGTATTTTCCAAAACTTTCATGAACAATAAGAACCACCTATAAAGGTCCCAAAACCATGGATTTTCTTCAAAACCACCTATGAACTGTGTATGCAAAGCTCATGGTAGAATGGAATAAGTTGTTTGGAAGTGGAACATGCATTTATGTGGGTTTCTTGACCAAATAAAATAGCATCTGAGTTATTTAAAGGTAAAAACAAACATTTAATTGATTAAAAAAAGTTGCATGATAAATATAAATTGACTATAACCGCCATGCGTAGTTACTTTGCCATGTGGAGGTTTGACCTAACTATTTTTAGAAATCCAACGAGTGGTAATGCGTGCTTTTTATTTATTTAAAATAGTCTGTGGGATTTAGATGGAAAATAACATGTTTGAGAAGCATGAAAAAATCGCTTGGGAGCATTGCCATATTTTAATTTTGTTTCACCTGCATTTCTATTTTTATCATGCAGTCATGCAATCAAACATCATGCGAATATTTAAAAGGAAAGAAACGTGTTCTAAAATTTATTTTGAGCACTGCTTTTCTTTCAAAGCTGTTTCACTTTTGAGTCAGAGAATTTCAAAATCCTGCACAATGACTCTTTTTATATAAAAAAACCAGAGATTACAAAGTTAAAAAACGTATCTTACATATGGAAGAAACAAACTTACATGTTTTAAGCTCTCAAAATTAACACCCAAAGAGTGCGAAAAACTTCCGCATTTCAAAAGAAACAAAACGGTTTAAGTTTCATGTGGAGGGAAATAAAAATTAAAAAAAGACCTTTCTTTAACCATCATTCCAAGCAATATCCCAAGAACGCAACATGGGGGGAGGAAAATAACTTTTCAAATTATGAAAAGACAAAAACTTAAAATAATGCCTTTTCATGTCAAAAATTATGTGGATTAAAAAGGTTACGTAATGGGAGATTTAATCACTTTTTATTAATCCACATGAATATAAAACCATATATATGTTAAAAGGTCTTTGCCACATGTTTAAATCGCAAACACCTTTTATTAATTTAAAAGGGCTTAATATTTTAATAACATCCACAAAGGTATGAAATATGAGAAGACTCAATAATTTGATTGCCATGAAAAATCTTAAAAATTGACTCATGAAAGCTTGATTTTTTAGGATAACATGTTGTCAATGGTTTGAGTGTCTTGGCTGGAGCATAAATCATATTAGCATGTTTTTGACACTTAACACACCACTTCACATGTGATGTTGTGTCTACTTCCATAATCAACCAATAACAACTAACATGCAGTAATTTTTTGGCTAAGAATGCCCCATTGGTGTGGGTTCCACACACTCCTTTGTGAACTTCACTCAACACTAGTTCGGATTTTACCGAAGGTAAAAAATGAAGTAGAGTTCCATCATAACTTCTACGATATAAGGTTGGCTTAAATAGGGTATAATAAGAGGCATTGTGGGAAAGGCTTTTTGTTTTTTTTACATGATAAGTCAGTAGGCATAGTTTGGTCTTGAAGATAGGCATATATGTCTGAGTACCAAGGAGACATGAGACTAACAATATCATAGACCATCTTGACAGTGGATTTTTCATGGGCTGGTGCTAAGAGATATCTATAAGAAATTTGTAATCCCTTGCTCCATTTATGATCTGAATCATGGATCTAATAGTGTCCCTAACATCATTTGTTATAATATTTGCTTAAGCTATTCTTTCAAATTAGATGTTGGCACTCTACTACTTGAGAGTATCAACCATATCCTTATATCTTACCAACTTCTTGTTCTTGGTATGGTACTAGTCTGTAACCTAATTGATGATTAGCTGAGAATCACCATGCACTAGTAAATGTTGAATGTTCCACTGTACTGTTTGACGAAGCCATACAATGAGTGCTTCATTTTCGACCATGTTATTGGTATAGGAAAATCCAATATGAAATGACTTGGGAATAATATCCCCTTATGGCATAACAAGCAATATTACAACACCTTATCCATGAACTATAAATGATCCATCAAAGTACATCTTCGACTATTCTACCTTAGGAGGTGCTTATACTTCTTTGATGGTCATAATGGCCTCATCTGGAAATCTAAATATGAGAGGTTGAGTATTGGCTTCAAGTACTTATCCTTTAATGGCATTCTAGTTAACATATTCAATTTCAAACTCACTTAATAACTTGATCCATTTTTCCATGTGGCCCTGTAAAGCTAATTTGGAAGGTAGATACTTGAGGAGATCTACTTTGGTAATAATAATGATTTTGTTGTTCAATATATAATTACGTAACTTTTGGGCTATGAACACCATTGATAAATAAGCTTTTTCAATTTGTGTATAGTTGTGCTCATATGTGACCAATGTTTAGTTTAGGTAATACATGGCATGCTCTTTACCTTATTTGTCATGTTGTGTCAAATGTGTCCCCAAGGCATTTTCAGTTGTTGATAGGTAAAGTATCAATGACTTATTTGGTGTCGGTGGTAAAAAAATAGGTGGGTTGGCAAGATATTCTTTAAGATGATCAAATGCTTTTTGACACTCTTCATTCTAGGAGAAAGTAATGCACTTCTTCAGTAAGTGCATAAAAAAATGGATCTTTTTGACCAATTTTGATATGAAGTGTCTAATTGATTGGATCTTTCCCTGTAAACTACATAATTGATTGAAGGTAGATGGCAATGACATTTATATAATTGCACAAACTTTGGTTAGGTCAACTTCAATACCCCTAGGAAAGACAATGAATCCTAATAATTTACTAGAAGTTATGCTAAATACACACTTATTTGGATTAAGCCTAACATTGTACTCATGAAGTCTCTTAAAGATTCTTCATAGTATGGATGGATGGTCAACATAGGTCTGTGATTTACCCATGATGTCATCAACATAGTCATCAATGATGTCATGTATAATATCATGGAAAATCACTATCATGGCCCTTTGGTATGTGTCTTCAACATTCTTAATTCCAAGTGACATCACTTGATAACTAAATGTCCTCCATGGAGTGGTGAATAAATTGTCTTGTGTTGGTCTTCTGCTGTAATTTTGATCTAATTATAACCTGAAAAGCCATCCATAAGAGAAAGCATTTCATAGTCAGCTATTGAGTTGAATATCATGTCAATATTAGGCAAAGGAAAGTCATATTTTAGGTAGGCTTTATTGATATCTCTAAAATTAGTGCAAGTTCTGAGACCTATTTTCTTGCTCACTAGCATAATGTTTGAAATCCACTTTAAATAGTTGATTGGCCTGATGCATTTCATGTTTAAGAGTTTTTACAACTCTTTCTTGACTATCACAACAACACAAGGATATATATTATCAAAGTTTTATTTAATGGGTTTGGCATCAAGATATATAATAAGATGGTGTACAACCAAAGTGGGGTCTAAACTTGGCATGTTCAAATAATCCCATGCAAATATGTCAACAAATTCCCTCAAAAGGGCTATAAAAAATTCATGTTCCTCCTTAGTGAGGGATGCACCTAGTTTGATCAACATTGGGTCCTCTAGAGTCCCAATGTTAACCTTTGAAGTGCCTTCCACAATAAGTGCAGAACCATCATCTAAAATTATCAATAAGGAGTTAAACTGATTGGCAATGGAAAAGTCCTCTAGATGGATTGGCTCATCTAATTCTCCCAATTAGGATGAATCAAAATCTCCTAATACTGGTAGAGACCATGAAACAAATACCTCAGGGTACTTTTGAATAATTTGCACAAAAGTTGGCCAATCCTTAGTGCTAATCTCTAATCCTTATATAAGCTTTAGACTATAGGTCCCTATTATTTATAGGAAGAGGGGTGAATATCCCAATCTAATGACATTAGAAACTTATTTTCATCAAGAGACTTGCCTTTATCTTTACTTTTACTTAGTTAGAAAGTGCCTCAAAAAGGTTTTGAATTCTAGACCTTAATGTTTGATTTTATTTTTGTTTTTGGCTAGGGAAGTTCACCCACTCTCTGAAATAGGTTGTAGGATCCAATCTAATAGAAGATCCTTACTTGTGATCTCCAAGAATAATATGATTCCTCAATCCCAAAAAGTCACATATGGCCTCATCATTTTCAAACTCATCTAATGGCATTGTTAACTCTTATTGGTCCCAGTCTATCAACTATGGATGGTAAATGGTTAATGGTAATGTTGATAAATAGGGTGAATGGTGAAAATGGCATGGGATTTAAACAAATTTATAGCAAGAAGGTCATTGTAGATGCTATAATTAGACCCTACATCGCTACCAACATCATCTTCACTAGTTGATGATGTTGGAATGTGAATAATATATGTGAGGTCACCCACAGGTAGTTTAAATCCAATACCATAGATTCCCTTGTACTTGGTCATTGAGACTATTTCTATTGTGCCTTACTTATTTAGCCCTAGGAATTTTCCTTCATAAGCTAGGTGATCCATAATCTGATTAGGGATAGGATACTTTGCACTTTGGTAACAGTTAGCTAACTCATTAGTGTAAATCCATGAATCATCTTTGGCTAAGGGATCATGTTTTAGGCCAGAGGGTGGTTTGAAAACAATGGACTTATTCAATTGATATTTTCCTTTGGTTTTCCACTCCATGCGAGTATTTTTGGCCTTGCATCTCCCATAAGCTTTTGGATTTTTTGTCAAATTTGATAATATAAAATGCATTATGGGTACTATATTCTTCAAGACCTTTGTCATTTATATAGAATTGGTTTGAAATGTCTATTGGAGGCATGGTTGAGGTAGATGATAGGCTATCTAGGTCAATGTAGTTAGCTTCTGGTCTTGATTCAATGGATTTTCCTTTTAGGATATTTCTTTGTTAGATTTCGGCATAGGATTTATGTCAAATTGATAGTTATAGATTTTATACTCAACCTCGAGACATTTACAATATTAATATGGCTAAAGATTAGTTGGTATAGTTACTTTCATTCCTGAATGTGGAAATTTTATACATGAATGCAATGTAGAAGGTATGAACCTAATTTCATGGATCCATGGTCATCCCAATAACATACTTTAAGATAGTTCCAAACCCAAAACATGGCATAAAGTGTCATGAGTCAAAGGCCTAATGACCACTGGCAAGCTAATTGTACCTTAATATTCACATTCTTAATTATCATATGCCTTGATAATGATGGTATCTGGATACAAGTTGGTTGTTGTATATCCAAGATGTTCAATCAACTTTAGAGACATAATGTTAAGGCCTAAAATATTATATATAAGGACATGTTTAAATTTATGGTTTGTTATACTGACCTTGATGTATAATGGTTTATTATGTAGAGGGACCAAGGATGACATGTCACTTTGGTCAAAGGTAAGACATTGGCTAGGGACCAAGTGTCCTATCATGGCTTCGAATTTGTCTAGAGTGATGTTGTTTGGCATGAGGGATTGGTTCAAGTACTTATTTGGGACATCTTTATGGATGTTTGATTTACGTGGCAAATCCATGATAGATATATGTGCATGTGTATTTTTTAACTATTCCACAATATCATATGTCTTCCCCTTAGTTTTAGCAATTGATTTATTTTTGATAGGTATGGAAGGTTAAATAGGCTCACTCAGAGTATTTGGTTGTGATCCTTTGATATTAACCTTGGCTCATCAAGTTACGATTGTGTAATCTTGATCTGGTATTTAGCTTTGGTAGTTGGTTGGGTAGGTAATGAGGCTTAGAATGATAGTTTTAAGATGGTGTTGAGCCTGGATGCTAACATGGTATGAAGAATAATTATTGACATAAGGAGGTTGATATGTATTACTTGGCTGATAGGCATTTTTGGTTGAAGGTTTAGGTTTGTTAGTATCTAGTTGAGGGTTAAGGGTGATAGTGGAAAAATGACCACATAAAACATGTCCTACAACATTGTTATAGGTATACATAATGGCATGATGGTCTCCTTAGTTGGTTTGATTATTTTTCCCTTGGTACCGATCATCTTGTTGTTTTTTTGGTTGGCATTGTTTTTGTTGATTTTATGGTGGAGTTATTTGATACTCTTATTATTGTTGTTGGTATTGCTGCTAGTTTTTGTTATTGTAATGTTGGAGAAATATATTCTAGTACATACCTAAGTTATGATTTGTCATATAAGTATGGGTGTCTCTTTTTATCTTTCCATTTTCCAACATATTCTCAATCAAATACTTGAGTTGGATACACCAAAGTATGGAATGTCCTTTAACTCGATGGTACTCACAAAATTCATGTTCCTTGTACTAATTAGGAAAAGGAATCCACTTAGTAAATGGATTTAGTATTGGTCAATTGATCATATATTCCTAGACCAATCTTCAAAACACAAATTCAATAAGCTCACCAAGGTCATTGAAATTATCTAGGAATGGGTAGTTTTCTCTTTGGAGGAGGAGCTTGTAATTGATTTTAATTATATGGTTGTTGGTTTTGTGCAGGCCTTGGATAAATGCATGGAGGGGGTGGTTGTTGAATGGGTGGAGGTAAATGAATAACTAGTGTTTGCACTATATGAACATGGCATGATTTAGTGGCTCTGTTGCCATTGACATTATTATTGTAGTTGTAGGGTTTTAGTCTCTCATTTTTATTGGATGAAGGTGGGGTTAAATCTAGTATTTGAATTGGGTTATGATTATAGTTATAGCCTTGGTTTTGGTTTTGGTTCTATTGGCCTTGATGGTAATTTTGACTCTGGTTAGAAGAATATAGATGATTATCCATTTGTTGAAAAGGGCTTTCTCAATTTGTATTCCTTTCTCTATAACCTATTTAAATGTATGAGCACATTATAGCTCAAGATGATAAGATATATCACTATGTAGGCTCTTGGTAAATATCACAACTAACTATTTGTCTTTGACATTATGTGTAAATCAGCTCACTAGTGTTATCCAATGTCGAAAGTATGCATCAAAGCTTTCACTAGTATTTTATTTGGCTTGATCCAAGTCCGTAACTATAATATCATGCTTGAGATTATATGAAAAGTGTTATATTAACTTCTCATACAGATCATCGAAGTTAGGTACATAATTCTTCAACAATTTCAAAAGCCCTTCTAAGGCTTGTCTTGATAGAATCCTTGAAAAGAGTAGAAGTAAGTATATGTTGCTATATGCCACTAACTAGAAAGCAATAAAGAATTATTTCATATGCTCTTTAGGGTCACCTTTACACTTATATTTGTCAAACTTAGGTGGATCATAAACTGAAGGAAATGGTATTTTTAGATACTCCATGTTGAATGGATAAGAGCATATTTCATCTAGTTTGAATTTCTTTGTTTGTTTTCCAATCTGTATAGCTTGAATTACATCCTTCATTTGTTACAAATATTGGGTAATGAATTCAAATGGAGTGTCTTTTTAATGTTGATGTTTCACATTCAAAGGTGGATTACCTTGACTAGGGTAGGCATATTGTGTAATGTTGGTCTAATTGGTCAGATGACCAAGTATATGTATCTATGCATTAGGATTGTATTATGGATATGGAATGCACTATTGTTGAAACACATTCTAGTTTGGATTGGATACATAACCTTAGCTAGCGAATTATGGTTGTGGTAATGGCATATGGATTTGTGGGATGTGTTGGTATTGTTGGTTTTGAGAAGTAACTTTATACCTACTCATCGAACCCTGTTATATATAGGGAACATGTTGTTGACTAGAACCATGTTGTTGGAGGTGTTGAAAGTTAGATCCTTGTTACGCATGTGATACCTATTGGGTGAAAGTAAAATATTTTTAGTGATTGGTCCCTACTATATATAAGAACCTTGTTTTTGGTTGAACACTTATTATTGGATTGGCCCTTGTTTTTAGATAGGAACTTTTTTTTGGTTAGGCAATTGTTGGTGGTTTGGTATTTGTTGTTGTTGGCCAACTCATACTGTATAACCAATAAAAAAACATTATTAGCTAGGTAATGTTTGTGATTATTGAGGTATATTAGTCTATTCTTATTGTGGTGGAACATTCATTTCCCCTGTTGAGGTGGTGTAGTCTTCTACACTAATTATGGTAGTAAGTTGGTATGTTTTTGGTTCATTGCCCCCTATTACACACTCAAAGAAGTGGCTGGTTGAAGAGTGGAGGTTGCTTATTGATTTTGGGAAGTAGGTGTAACTATATCATATTTTTGCAATCCACTTATGGCATTATTTGGAGGAGTATATTGTGTATTGCTTAACAATAAATTAGACCCACTTTGGTTTAAATTGGAATGCACTTGCATGCTATCCATAATATTTTGAATGAGGTCTTCTATGTGAATGGTAGTTTTTTCTCTCAAAATGGGGACATTAAAAATGTCACCAACCAATGTGATTTTACTAAATGGGTCTATATTTTGGCTTGCATAACTCAAAACATCTATTTTTTACTCTATTGATGGAACTAGCTTAATAAATGGTGTGTTATAAACAACCCTCATGTTAAGAGTATGAGCTAGATTGCGTTAGTTTTGTTACACTTGTTGTACTTATTCCATTTGTTCATCCATAGGACCTTTCCATTTTGCAAGCATACTTTAGACCTACTACATCATTTAGAATAAATCTTGACTATAACTAGTTGATGCCTATTCAAACTATTGGTTTTGAGGCACATTACAAAAAATTATAATCAAACTACTCAGACTTTTATGTGGGAAGTCTAGCAGAAACTTGGCTCATACTTCGATGGCTCTAACGAGAATTTCATCTTTATTTTCTAACAAATTATGATCAAACAAATATGGATAATATATTGTTTACATTGGTATTGTAACATAGTAGGGATCTTGTTGTTGGCTTTATTCTACAATTGACATCATTTGAGAAAGGTACTATGCTATTTTTTCTTATTCTTGGCATAAATACGAAGGCTCAGTCACCACATACTACACTAATGGGTATTACCTTTGTTTAATGTATGGAATATTATAATATGGATAGGTATCTATCTCATAATATACATCATCATATAACTCTTAAACTAAAGGTTCACTGGTCACAAAGTTCTCATAGTCCAAATTATACATAGTCCCACTATGTGTGTAACAAGGCATGTTCGGATCTATAACTAGGTTTCATGAAAAATAAAGGGTCTAAAGGTAATAAACAATTTAGGTCTAAAAATAAATAACTTTTGGATCTGTAAAAGAGGCCCAAGCATTAAAACAACTAACCTAGGCAAAGGTAAGATAAAACAAACTCAAAATTGGTCTAACAAATGATATTGATTTTCCCAAAGGTGGTTATACTCATTGATAAAGGTAATAAAAAAACTTAAAATCCATATATGGATAAGGTACTGATTTTTATAAAGGTGGTTATAATTAGTGATAAAAGTATTTAGACATGGTATAACAATTATGAACTATGATCAAAGGATAAAAATGATTTTCCCAAAGGTGGTTATAATTGTTAGCATGAAAAACAAGGCTAGACCTAGAAATAAATAACTCAAACAAGAACTTGAGAAAAAAATAAACTAAGGCAATTAGTTTGGGTGAATTAAGTAAAATAACTCATAAATAGTTTAATGCTAAGGTAATTGGGTTAGATGACACCTGGTAGTTGGATATCTAAGACTTGATACTTGGTTCACAAGAGATTATGTGAACAATGGAACTAAGACATTTGTGATTTCAATACAAAAAAATTCAAACAAGACACATGACAACAACTTGGCTCAAAGGACTCTCAAACAAGGCATAAGATAACAAACAACTATTAGGTTTAGGCAAGAGGGTATTTATAACAAAATAAAAAATCAACCCAAGTAACACAATCCAAAATAAAAGGTAGACAACTTAAGACCAAATTAGATAGGGCTTTGGCATAAACTTGATTAGTTTAGGATTTGAATTTAGAAGTATTGAGTTTTAAATTTAATGAAAAAATACTGGAATGTCTTAATGTAAAATGGCTAGCCCAAAATGGGTAGCATAAACATGCATTTGAAATAAGAAGGTATAACAATGATTTGAAACTTAGTTTTAAAAGTGACAAGTGTTTTGTAAAAAAATAGGAAACATAATAACACTTCTTCAAATAAATGGCATGACCATGGTTTTGGACTAAAAAATACAAGGCACATGTTTGAGACAAAATGGGTAGCATAATGATGCCCTATTTAGACAAGTGACACACAAATGACTTTGAAATAAAATTCTAAGGAAAAAAATGTGACAAAAAAAGGATAGAGTAACACCTCTTAGGCTAAAGGGGTGTGAAAACAACATGACGATTTTGGTCTTATTTCAATTTGAAAATATAAATAAACATTTTTTTATCTAAAACACACATGTAAATCAAATAAAATAGATAACACTAATGGCTCATCCTATCCCTAAAATTGACATGGATATGCATAGGTTTTGCTAAAACTTTCATCAATATAGAAATGCTTATGAGGAATTAAGTGTTAATATGAAAATTGAAGTAAAGATGTAGGTGAAATTTTTATTCCCCTTATGTCTATCAATAATTGGTACATGGCATGAACTTAAAGTGAGGAGAACTCAAAATTTGGCAAGAAATTTGGTGGTAAGTGGGATTGACTAAAATCTATAAGTTTTGAATGCACTAAATGGTCCCAAGTGTGGATAAAATAAGGGAACAATCACATAAATTGGGTTCATAATTGTTAACTTACTATGAAAATATATATTCCTTTTCATATCAACTTCATCCTTATATTGCTTAGTAGAATCCAATGTCTAGGTTGACCTGACTTAGGTTTTCATAAGGATCAGAGAGGCTAACTGCTCATCTTTCTGGCAATTCCATTATCACATGCCAAATTTATATACCCCACTATAGAGTGAGGTTTGTATGATGCTAGGAGATGAAACCCTAGTTTAACACACCCCTAGAGAACTTGTGAGGGAGAAACAAGCTCCTTCCCATAAGCCAAATATAAGAAAATAAATTGGAAAGACTTTAAAGGTAATTTTTGGGTCACCCAAGTCACTTAGAGCTTGGGGATAACATACACAACATTATTTATGATAATACTAAACAAATAAAGGAATAAACCAAGTGCTTTTGGTCACCCAATTTCCCTATAAGGGATGGGGGGAGAACATGCACACAATATTTTCTAATTTGCCACAAACAAATAATATAATCTAACAAAATTTGAAATTATCTAATTTGAAAAATATCATAATATCTATAACTAAAGTGTATGTTCTTTTTAATATCACCAACTCAAATATGATTAAAATTTTGACCCCTTGGCCTTGTTTGTACTTATAAAAAATTTGAAAATACTAAAAGGCAAGTGTGATTAGGTTGATTTGAAGGACTAAGCAGAAGTGTGTGATATTTATAAATGTATAAGCCTCTTTCTCTCCACCTTAGTTACTTCAAAAAATTTAGTGGGTTTGCTTGTCTCTAGACCAAAAATCAAATGAATAAATAAGATTCCATTTTGAGCTCTAAGATTTTTTGAAAACACAAAGCAAATCCATTGTTTATGCAATATAGTGAAGCCACCATTTTTAATGAAGCCGCTATTTTCGTAAGAACACAGACATAGATAGAGACCACACTTTGGCAAAGCCACCACTAAATAAATCAAAAATGCTGATTAGATCATATAAAGGTAATGATTACAACTAAAAAATTAGTGAAGCCATCAAAATCACATGTAATTTTACCTGGTGAAGCTTCTATTTAACAAGGTCAAAGCCAATGATTTTAGGTAGTGAAGCTATCACTTAGAAATTCAAAGTCACCATTTTGAATCCATTATTTCTTCACAAATAAATATCATAAACAAAGCCATAGAATGGTGAATCCACCATTATATAGGGTGAAGCTGTTGATTACACAAAAAATAGAATGTCATTTATTTCAAGGCTAAAACTCTAAACTTGAAGAATTAAATGCATTTATTATAAAAATAAAACTAGCATATCATTCTCCTTGGCCATATAGGATGCATAGTCCCACAAGTCATGCCATTATGTATCTTAGGAGTTTAAAGAGCACACAAAAATTGATTAGTTCATTGTTAGTCCAAATTATAAAAAATCAAGCATAACAATACATTAGAACTAAAGACTCTTGCATAAGAACGAGGGGGAACATAACATAATGAACAAGATCACAAAATATAGATAAAAACAATAAAAGTAATTTAACACATTTTTTGAATTTGATGTCCATTTGTTGGCATAAGAATGTTCATGTTTGACCTATAATAATAAGATACTTCTATCAATGCTTATCCATGGTGGTAACACCTATCCAATGGTCACTTGCATCTTGGTGTGAAGCTTGGCATAAAATGGGCATTGTAACACTATTCTCAATGGATTCTTGAAGATATTCTAGTAGAATATCCTTACACATAAAATCTTGTTAGCATATAATGTGGGCACTTATATTTATAGATATAAGAACTAAATCTAACCCTAGAGAGGTTAGGTTAAATTCTAATTTTGGTTGAATCTAAAATAACTTAGGTTAAGTCAGGGTAACTCTACGTTGGGTCAAAACACTCATGAAATCTTGACACCTTAGTTTTAGATATTTATGAGGTATGAAAAATCATTTTAGATATTTGTGAGGTTGTGACTCATACTTTGGAATATTTAGGAATTAATAAATCACTTTATTATCTCATTTGACCTTTGACTTCATATTTGGCAAAAAATTCATTTTTTGATAAATGAAATTTACTAATTTGATTTAGAATTTTTGTTTAGGAAAGTTAATTAATATTTACAATGTAATTAATCTTACTTAATGATTTTTAGCTTTTGGAAATTATTTTTAATGTTTTTAATTAATAGCTCAATAGGATAAAATTGTGAAATTACTAGGTCATAATTTGCCTAGGGTAGAAACCAAACTAGGTTATTGGTGCATATAGGATAATACACCAAATAAACTAGCCTGATCATGTTTTTGAGTAGTTAAATCCCTTACATAAATTAATTTGGGTAATTTAGGTGATTTATAGGCTTAAATTGTGTTATTTACTAGAAATTGAACTGAATCCTAGTCTAGGCATGAAAGTGGCCAAAATTAAGTATCTACAATATGCATGTTATAGGAGGAGATCACTACCCAGGTAGGGGAGATCATCAGATTACAATGATAGGTTGATGATTTATAGATCACCTTAGATATACATGTTGACAACA
The DNA here is from genome assembly GCA_037957365.1 of Torreya grandis. NCBI lineage: Eukaryota > Viridiplantae > Streptophyta > Pinopsida > Cupressales > Taxaceae > Torreya > Torreya grandis. The sequence goes on along the minus strand of JARHVA010002130.1, from coordinate 101,273 downwards.
TGACCCATCTTTAGTCAAATATCACTCAGTCGAAGGTCAAGATAGTTAGGATGGTACAAGTGTAGGTCCAACTCACTACAAAGAGGGATCATGCCATCAATGATAGGGATCAAGCATTATCCAATGTTGGTAGATTGAGGTGAGAGTGGGATGAGGATTTTAGAGACATTACATAGGCCAAATTCTTGTGTATGATACTTGATATCCTTCAAGTTAAGGATGATGCCTAATATTACCATTGAGCTTATGAGATGATAGTGTCTAAGGACCAACAAGTTAATTATTTTAAGATCTATGATACACAAAGATCAGTTAGTAGATTAGATTGATCTCATACCAATACATATGTAATAGGGACTTTGGGTTAGTCAGCCCATCAACCATAACCACCACCAAGACCATTAGGGTCACTAAGGCCTCCTTTAGCCATAGGTCCTATGGACACATAGAGCCAAATTTGAGTGTAGTCACCTTGGTATTTTGTCACTTTGGCATAGTTTTGGCATACTATAATTATACTTATTGTATCGACATATTGATATATATTGAGAGACTGGTGTGATATGTATATATCCTCTATGTATATGACATTTGAGATATATTGATATTCAGTATTGGGTCTTTCAAGGTTGATGTAAATGTATATGATATTCCTTTTATATATATGATTCCATGCTTATGTTCATGTTTATAATTGAATAACATTATGGATGTTTAACATTGTTGATGTTTATGCTCATGTTTGATCTAATCATTTATTATTTATGCCATGTTTAGGAGATGTTATGTTGTTATCTACTTATGTTGTATGGCTCATATGTATGCTTATTTAGAGATTCATGTTTATATAAACACATTTATAAATCATATATATCTATTTATTACATCATTGGATTTAGGCATGTGTTTGGGTATTTAGTTTGTTTTGATATATTAGAGAAGTACTACCATTGCATTAATCTAATAGTCTCTTGATGCCTAATTTTTGATGTAGATTATGATATTATGCATCATAATTATGAACAAACATAATGAAAAAATATACCCTAATAATGGAAAACTTAGTTAAGTACAAATATAAATAACCTAGGAATAATATATGAACAATTGAATCCCAAGTGTAAATATAAAACAAATAGATCAAGTGTAGGAATAAAAACAAACATTCACAACCTAAGAAAATGATATGGATAATCAAGAATCAATTGTAAATAAAATTTCATAGACTTAAAAAAACTAAAAAAATAAAAATGTAAATAAAAAAACAAACAACCAAAAATGAAATGAAGTATACAAACAAACAAATGAATAATATAGAAAAACAAGGCAGGCAAACAAACACAAACAAACCAAATAAACAAATACAAAAAACCAAACAAACAAACATAAACAACTAAACAAACTAAACAAACAAATAAAATTAAAACAAACAATAAAACATTTATAAACAAAAGTAAACAAAAAAATAGATAAAATAAATAAAACAAATAAATCAAATAATACAAACAAGATAAACAAGTTATAACAAATAAAACAAATAAATAAGGCCATAAATAAAATAAACAAATGAACAACACAAAGAAAACTAAACAAGTGAACAAAATAAACAAACCAAGGAAAATAAAAGTTCAATAAACAAACTATTCTAAACAAATTTAAACAAACAATCTAAGCCAAACAAATGGAAATATACGAACAATGGTTAATCACAATGATAATAAAAAAATACAAATTATTCGTGCATGTGTAATAGAGGTGTTACTCTTGGTGACACAGTGACCTGAAATATAAGTAGAAATGACATAGGTAAAAAAATACAAGAACAAATGACACAAGTTTGACCCTAGGCTATAAGGATCAATTGCAAAGGGTATGATGACAAATGGTTACCCCTAGACTATAGGGAGGAATGACACAAACAAAATGGAAAACATTTCCCCTATTCTATAAGATACAATGACACAAACAAACAAAATGCGGGTAATAGAAGAAAAAGAAGGGGTAGTCAAACTAAATCTAGATGTGCTATGCAAGTGGACATTACCTACATAGTTCCATAGACACTAGGTCTAACGTGAATTTTAAGCCAAATGTAGTTCTCCGATGATATGGGATAAAAGAAAATGATGATAATGAAAACATGATTGTCTTGTAGAGGAAAATGAGAATGGTCTCACAAAATGGTGAATGCATAAGAAAAGAGGGGGATGATGTTTAAAAACATGAAATCATCAACACAAACAAATAATACAAGTGTGAGAGCATGGTTTAGGTTAAAACCACACTAAAAGACAAGAGATGAGTATCCACTAATGAATTGAATTGGTAATTCATACTGTTTACTACATCTATGGACTGGAATGAGAATGGGATTTCAAAATGGTGATAGCTTTGGTTGAGGTTTCTTGCAAAATAACAAGAGTGTTTAAATAGAAATTAATTTCAAAATGGTGAGAGCATAATAAAATCCAAGTGGTCATTAGTGCATCGAGTTTGAATGCACAATGCTCACAACATGAACTTGATAAATGATGAGAGTGTATGGCTAAGACCAATAATGATGTGGAAACTACAAGAAAAGTAGTTACTTGTGAAATAGCTCAGGATTCCTAGAATCCTTAAGGTAAAGTAGTGGTTGAAAAATAAAGGAAGGTGGCTAAGCTAACTAGAGTTACCCCATATATCCAAGTGTTTCTTACATAGTGCATGTGAACCTCAGGCCGATGTAGTTCTCCTAGAATTGGGAGGAAAAAGACTAAGGTGGCCTAGAAATTAAGCATAGATAAGATCATCCATCCCATAAAAAATTGATGATTTTATATTTATCATGGAAATTCTAAGCCATTTTCATGTTTTTTAGGTTTTTCCTAGGTCTTTTCAAATGTTTAGGGGTTTTTAAACCATTTTAAATATTTTTAGAATTTTGTACACATCTCAACTTGATCAAGAATCATGAGATATAGAATTGTCCAACTCACAAAATGATGAGATCATGACCTAGGTTGATCACAAAATGGTGAGAGTATTTAAACTAGGGTGGTTGAGCTGACCTCAAAAAATACTGAGTGTTACCTACATAGTTCAAATGGACCTCAAGCCACTATAATTATGCCTACAGTGGTGAAATATGGGGAAAGGTTTCCATTAATTTGATGTTTTTAGTATCTAAAATCAATAGATAATTACAATATATAATATGGTCCAACTCACAAAATGGTGAGAGCATGGCTTAGGCATGCTTGTAAAATGATGAGAGTGTGGAAAAGGGGCGACTAAATTGACCTCAACATGAATGGAACACTACCTACATAGTCCTATAGGACCTCTAGTTATTGTAGTTCTGCCTACATAAAAGGCATCCAACTAAGTACCAATAAGCTCAGGTACAAGCAAATGGAAAGGTATGGAACAATGATGGAAAGGTGATGTAGTAATGCATGGTAATGATGTTTTTCCTAATTTTCCCAAAGGCAGTTATAATTATGAAATAATGATAAAGGCAAGTGGTACTAATTTTCCCATAATTTTCCCATAAATAGTTATAATTAATAGCACAAGTAGTGAATGTAACAAAAAATGAAGGATGCAATTGTTAGGACCACTATCATACTACTTTCATATAGTACCATTCAAACATTTGAATCTAAAACATTGATTGAAAGTAAAATCTATCATCAACCATTGAATGTTCTTGAAGTGAAAATGAATCAAAACCAATGATAAACATGATAGGTGGAGTTAAATAAAATAACTTGCTTACATGAGGCTAAGGTATGGTGGGAATGGTATATGGTATAGTACAAAGAATGGGTATAATGTGACATAGCATAAATGATCTTTGTAGACAATAATTCAAGTCCCTCAAGCATAAAAATGTTTGAGGTGCATTATTTTCATTGATTTGTCAAGTTAATCTCCTTCCAGTGTGGAAATCCTATATTCTCCAGAACCATAGTTAATAATAATTACATAAGGCCCTAACCGATTAGGTTGGAACTTTCCTTTCTTCTTTATCTCAGCATTGCCATTCTTTTGATTTTGTTTTAAGACAAGGTCACCAAGTTTGAATTCATGATGATTAACATGCTAATTTTATTGGCCTTATAATCTATTTTGATAAGCCTGAATGTTATTCAAAGTGGCCATGTGTTTTCCATCAAGTAAGTCTAGATATTATAAGTGAGTTACTCTATAGTCTTAATCATCAATGATGTGATGTAGTGAAATCCGGAGAGAAGGTAACTTGACCTCAATAGGAAGAATGGCCTCAGTGTTGTAAACAAGTGAATATAGGGCAGCTCTTATTAGAGTATGGAATGTGGTATTATATGTCTAGAGGGAATTACATAGTTTCAAGTGCCAATTATGATCAACATCATTAACAATCTTCTTCAAAATATTAATAATGGTCTTATTAAAATATTTAACTTTATTATTGCCTTGCAGGTAATAGGTGGTAGAGAAATGTTGTTTGATACGGTATTGGGTATAAAGTGTTTTCAAATATTTGTTTTTAAATGATCCATCATTATTAGATATAATGCATTAGAGGATACCATATTGAAAAATGAGATGATTAAATATGAATCTAGATGTATGCTTACTAGTTACAATAGTGAAGGGAATGGATTTACCTACTTAGTGAAGTACTCGATAGAAATTAGGACATGTTTATGGCCATCTAAGGATGTAGGATTGATATTAACCATGAGGTCAAGTCCCCACATTGATAATGACCATGTTTTTTTTAGTGGTTTGAGTGTCTTGGTTGGAGCATGAATCAAGTTAGCATGCTTCTGACACTTTACACACATCTTCACATATATAACTACATTTATTTCTATAGTCAGCCAATAATAACCAGTACACAGTAAATTTTTTTCTAGGATTTCCCCACTAGTGTGGGATCTACACACTCCATGAACTTCCCTAAATGATAATTTGAATTCTATTGAAGGCAAACAATGAAGTAGAGTTCCATCATAGCTTCTATGATACAAGGTTGGTTTGAGTAAGGTATAAAGAGAGGATTTATGGATGAAAGATTTTTGTTTCATACATGATACATTAGGTGAAATAGTTTGGTCTTGGATACAGGAATATATGTCAAAATACTAGGGAGATGTGGGACCAACAATGTCATAAACCATATTTATGGCTAATTATTTGTGTGATGGTGCTAAGAGATGTTCTACAAGAAACTGATAATCCCTAGCTATGTCGATGATATGAATCATGGACCTAATAGTGGCCATGGCATCAACTATTTTGTTATTTTCTCAAAGTATTCTTTCAAATCGAATGTTGGCAATTTTTTTCTTGAGAGTATAGACTGTATCTTTATACAACACCAACATCTCATCCCTAGTCTAGTATTGGTCTGTAACTATTGACCAAATTTAACTCCAAGTCAAATTTGTCACCCCCTCCAATTTCAAACTTTCATGTGGTCTTGTCATGCTTTATATGGTCCCTATAGTCTTCATATAACCTTATTAACATTATTTGAGGTTAGTTTGGAGAAATTAAGGTAATGTCATGTTTTGGTCATATAGTGGTTTAGACATGTCATGAAAAGATAAGGCTTGGTCAATAGGTATTCATAGGTTGTCCTTGAGTGAGTGGAAAATTAACAAGGTCTTAGTGATTTTTTCTCAAGGAGGTAAGCTATGACATGTGTCTTGTCTAAATCAACATGTACAACACTTTTTGGGAGTAATTTTGTGGGTCTAAATCATGCTCATTTCTCTCCAAAACTTGTATGATGGTAGTCAAATGTCAGGGGAATATAATGGTAAAGGTGTTTATAGAGAATTATTCTTCACTTAAAAGTATCAAAGTCATGAAAAATGCTCAGTGCGTAGTTTTTTGTGTGTTTTTAGTTTCAAAATTAGCCTACATAGTGCTTTTTAGGATAAATTTAGTAGAACCAAATAAAGTCCAATCACCTTCAAATTTCAATTGATGGTAGAAAATGTGGGGGTCAAGAAATTATCAGATTATTTTCTTTCATGTGAAACAATAGTAGGGTTAAAATTGGCTTTTGAGCTAATTTTTACTTAGTCAACTTTTTGTGTTTCTAGTTTTCAGATTTGGCTAGTTTGCATGTTTCAATCTCATTTTTATAGGGGTAAAAAAGGTCAAATCTTGTTCAAATTTCTCATGGTGATAGATAAATGTCATTAGAGTGAAATATAAAATATAGTACACAAATATTGTAAATAATGTGTGGAATTCATATCTATCAAAATCCATTTCTAAGTTGATTTTTACTTTTTCATTTTTTTGCTTCTCCCAGTTGCTAAATATGCATAGTGAGCACTTTTGAATCTCATTTTATCAAGACCAAATAAAGTAAAAATTACATGAAAGTTTTTATAAATTATTTTTTAATTTTAATTAATTAAAATTAATTTAATTTGGAAGAGTTTAAACTCAACCCATTTTACATTAACCTATTAGATTTAGACTTATCTTCTATATATAACCAATGGTCCAAACTAGATTTTAGTGTGACCATGTCACAAGGTTTTATGGTTTTTGATAGGGATGCATTATCTTGATAGAAACTAGGTTATAGATATGGAAGGGTGAATGGTCAATAAATTGAACAAATAATGTAGGTAATTTTACCACAAAGGTAAACACATATATGTTTTGTTGCATTAGAACATATGAATAATTTTTTTTTCTGAATTTTAATGTGTATGTAAGGAAGTACCTGTTGGAATTTTCAATGAAAAGTTATGATGGTGCAAAGTGACACTCCCAACAAGATTTATCACAACCAACTTTTCACTATGAAACACTTAGAGGGTAGGTCGTAAGGGTTAATTTAAACATTTCAAAAAACTAAAAATACCCTTTTAAGTGTCTCTTCAAGATATTTCTATAAATGTAAGATATGATGGGTTTTACTCATATATTGCTCTATGATTTTCTATTTTTCCATATTTTGAAAGTTTTGATATAGTGGCATGTGACTACATGTTGGTTTTTTAGCCATATCTTTTGATCTGCAACCCCATTTTCAATGTCACTAGTTTCATTGAAATTTTAATTTCTCCCTCTTTGTAATGATGTTGATTTCAAATTGGAGAAATGTATAATTAAAATTGTTCAATGTCACAACTGGAGTAAAGTATTGATTTGACAAGCCTACATACTTCAATGTAAAGATGACTACTAACATCACGAGTCACTTAAAAAATAAATAACATAGACACTCCTTCACTTCTCAAAAATATCTTAGCTACTTCCCTAATCATTATTGAATATTGTAACTTCCCCAATAGTGGGTAAGGTTAGGTATTGACCATGAGCTCTCCAATTGCCTATATAAGCAAAAATATTTATCATTGTAAGAGGAGAAATTTTTGAGTATGAAAATGCTATGAAAATTTTCTCTTCATGATACCTTTACATTTTGATCCTTGAAACTAATGAAAATTAAGTTTACGTTTCTTCATTATTCTTGCATTATGTCTGTATTTTTGTGGTTGTTTATCTTTGACCTATGGATGTATTTTCCCTCTCATTATTGTCCATTCCTTCACACCTCTATGCATAACTTAGAACTAATTTATAGGTCATATTATATGTGCACACAAGTCTAAATAATCCTTGCCTATATATAACCTTTATCCCTCTCAGTGTTGTGATGTGTCCTCGTACCTCTATACAAAACACTTATGCATTTGAAGAGTCTATTTTAGATATCATGTGATAGTTTATCATTGTTTGTAGTTTTAGTGTGTTACTCAAGGCTCATAGAGGTGATATATCTATTCTTGGTTCATCTCTATTTATTTATTTTATCACTCTCTTACCTTCTACCTCCCTTTTCTATCAACAATATTAGGTTTAGATTAGCAATAGATTTACCTTTCTTCTTTTTAGGTCTATGTGCTGGTCTTAAATCAGTATGCCTAGAATAGAAGGAAGCCAACCTTATTTAGAGGTTCATCACAAGGATCACAAGGGTTCCAAAACTTTGGGGTTGATCCTAATATGTATCCAGAAGTGAGAGAGCCTAAAGAACCCTATCACAGGGTGAAATTCTAAGCTACAATAGTTTTTGACACGTCGGGTGGGATGTAAGGTACAAAAGAGTGTAAGATTTTTTGGTGTATTATCTTAGTGAGGTTTTTTTAAGGAGGTAAGCTATGACATGTGTATTTTCCAAATCAACTTGCACAACACTTTTTGGGAGCAATTTCATAGGTCTAAATCATGCTCATTTCTATCCAAAAAGTATATGATGGTAGTAAAATGTTAGGAGAATACAATGGTGAAGGTGGTCATAGAGAATTATTCTTCACTTGAAAACATTGTAGTCATGAAAACTACCCAGTGTGTAGATTTATGTGTTTTTCCAATTGCAAAATCAACATACATAATGATTTTTAGGATAAATTTTGAAAAACTAAATGAAGTCCAATTACCTTTAAATTTCACATGATAGTATAAAAATGTGGAAAAAATTTGGGATTAAATAAATTCATAGACAATTCACTCCCACATGCAAAAATTGTAGTGTTAAAAATTGGTTTCTGAGTTGATTTTTACTTGGTCAATTGTCTATGTTTTTAATTTTTAGATTTAGCCAATGTGCACATTTCAAGATCATTTTCATAAGGGAAAATAAATTAAAATATTATTAAAATTTATCATGGTGATAGCTAAATTTCATTATAGTACAATGAGAAAGATAGTTAACAAATATTAGATATAATATATGGAATGTATTGCTATCAAAATCATTTTCTAAACTAATTTTTACTTAGTCATTTTCTACATCTCCCAGTTGCTAAATTTGCCTAGTGATCACTTTTTAATCCCATTTTCATAGGATCGAATGAGGTTAAAATTATAGGAAAGTTTGTATGATTATTAATATGATTGCATGAGAAGGTAATGCATTTGGTTTTACAGTTGTTGGACTTTCCAGTGAAAAGTTATGATGGTGTGAAGTGACACTCCTAGGAAGATTTATCACTTAGTCAGCTTTTCACCAGAAAACACTTAGGGGGTAGGTCTCATGGGTTAATTTGATCATTTCAAAAAAACTATAAAAACCCTTTTGAGCATCTATTTAGGATATTTATGGAAATATAAGATATGATGGGTTCTGCTTATATCTTTCTCTTTAATTTTCTATTTTTCCATATTTTGGAAGTGATAATATAGCTATATGTGACTGCATGTTAGTTTTTTAGCCCTATCTTTTGATCCATAACCCCTTTTTTGATGTTGCTAGTTTTGTTAAATTTTTAGCCATATCTTTTGATCCACAACCCCATTTTTGATATTGTTGGTTGTGTTGGAAGTATTATTTCTCCCTCTTTATAATGATTCTAATTTTAGATTGTATAAATGTATAATTAAAATTGGTCAATGTCATAGCTGGAATAGTGTATTGATTTGACAAGCCTACATACTTTAATGCAAAGGTGGCTACTAACATCAAACATCACCTAAAAAATTAATATCATGGACACACCTTCTCTTCCCAAAAATATCTTATCTACTTCCATAATCATTATTAAATATTGTAATTGCCACAGTCATGGGTAAGGTTGAGTTATGACCGTGATCTCTCCAATTGCCTATATAAGGAGGCAAATTTATCATTATAAGAGGACTTTTTTATCATAAAAAAATGATTTCCATGACACCTTTGCATATTGAGCCTTGAAAATAATGAGAATTGAGTTTGCATTTATTCATTATTCTTATATTCTATGTGTATTTATGTGATTATTGACCTTTACATGTGGATGTATTTTCCCTCTCATTATTGTCCATCCCTTTGCACCTTTATATAGAACGTAGAACTCATTTACAGGTTGTATTTTGTGTGGACACAAGTTTATGGAGGCCTTTCTTGTGGATAAACTTTGGCCCTCTCAGCACTATGATATGTCCTCACACCTCTATATGAAACACTTATGAATTTAAAGAGTCCATTTTAGATATTGTGTGATAGTTTCTCCTTATTCACAATTGTAGTGTGTTCTTCAAGGATCATATAGGTGATCTATCTATTTTTGGTAAATTTGCATTTATTTTTTTATCACTCTCTTACCTTCTCCTTCCCTTTTTCCTCAAAATCTTAGGTTAGATTAGCAGTAGATTTACCTTTTTACTCTTTAGGTCTATGCGCTAGTCTTAAACCAGTGCATCTTGAATATAAAGAAGAAAACCTTATCTGAAGTTTATCCTAAGGAGTGAAATGGTCCCAGAACCTTGGAATTGATCCCATTATATAGTTAAGAGTGAGAGATCCTAAAAACCCCTCTCATAGGGTGTAATTATAAGCTACAACAATAACCTAATTGATGATTAGCTAAGAATCACTATACACTAGTAAATATTGGATGTTATATTTTACTACTTGATGAATCCCTACAATGAGTGCTTTGTACTCAACCATGTTATTAGTATAGGGAAAACCAATATGAAAAGACTTAGGAATAAGATCTCCTTGTAGTGTAATAAATAACATTCATCACCTAATCCATGAACTATGAATGAACCATCAAAGTACATCTTCTATTATTATTCTTCAAGAGGTGATTCTACTTTTTTTATAGTCATAATGGCTTCATTTGTAAATCTAAATGTGAGAGGTTGAGTATCATGAAGAGGAGCTTTTTCAAGCTAATATATGAGTACTTATCCATTAATGGCCTTCTAATTAGCATATTCAATTTAAAACTTACTCAAAAGCATGATCCATTTTTCCATGTATCCCTATAAAGATATTTTATAAAGTAGATAATTGAGTGGATCTACTTTGACAATAATAATGGTTTTTTTTTCATCATGTAATGACACAAATTTTGGGTTGTGAACACTATTGCTAAATAGTCTTTTTAAATCAATGTACAATTGTGATCATATGTGACCAATGTTTAACTTAGATAATACATGGAATGCTCTTTACCATGTTCATTATGTTATGCCAAAAGTGCCCCTAGGGCATTTTTAGTTACTAACAGGTAAAGTAACAATGGCTTATTCAGTGTCGATGGTAATAAAATAGGTGGATTGGAAAAATATTCCTTAATATATTTAAATGCTTTCTAAAACTCTTCATTCTAAGAGAAAGTAATGAATTTATTTAATAAATGTTAAATAGATGGCATTTATTTGAAAATTGTGATATGAAGCATTATATTGACTAAATCTTTCCCTATAAACTAAAAAATTTCTTCAAGGTAGATGGTTGTAGCATTTCAGTAATGGCTTAAACTTTGGATGGGTCAACTTCAATGCCCCTATGAGATAAAATGAAGCCAATTTTTTTTTTAAAGTTATGACAAATACACACTTCTTCAAATTAAGCCTGACATTGTATTTGTGAAGTCTCTTAAAGATTATTTATAGTATATTTAGGTGGCCAACATAGGGCTTTGATTTACCCAAGATGTCATCGACATAGTCCTCAATGATGTCATGCATCATATCATGCAAAATCACTATCATGGCCCATTGGTAAGGGGATTATACATTCTTAAGTCCAAAAAACATCACTTGATAACAAAATGTTCCCCATAAAGTGGTAAATTTTATCTTATGATGGTCTTCTAGTGAAATTTTGATTTGGTTATATCTTGAAAATCCATCTATAAGAGAAAGCATTTCATATTAGGTTATAAAATTAACAATCATGTCAATATTTAGTATAATAAAGTCATCCTTCAAGCATGCTTTATTATTATCCTTGAAATCAATGTAGATTATGATACCTTCTAGTTTCTTGCTCATTGGTACAATGTTATAAATCCACTCTAAATAGTTGATCGGACTGATGCATCTCACATCTAAGAATTTCTCCAACTCTTTATTAACTAACAGAACAATATGAGGATACATTTTTCTTAACTTTTGCTTAATGGATTTGGCATCAAGATGTACAACAAGATGGTGTACAATCAAGGTAGGGTCCAAACCTAGGATGTTCAAATACCCTTATAAGGGTTGTAAAAACTTCATGTTCCTTATTAGTGAGGGACACACCTAGTTTGATCCAAATTAGGTCCCATGGAGTCTCAATATTAACCTTTTAAGTGTCCTCCATAAGACGTGTAGAACCATATAATAAAATTTGGCATGAAGATAAACTAGGTGGCAATGGTAAAGTCCTTTGGATGGATTGGCTCATCTAATTTTCACAAGTATGATGAATCAAAATCTCCTTGAAATAAATACTTTAGGGAACTTTTGAACAGTCTAGGTAAAGTATTTCCATTACTCGATACTAATTGTATATCCATACCTAGGCCTTAGAGTGTAGGTCTCTTGTGATTTATAGGAAGAGGGGTGAACATCCCTGTATAATGGTGCCAAAAACTAGTTTTCACCAAGAGACTTACCTTTCTCTTTACTTTTACCCTGGTTAGAAAGTACCTCAAAGAGGTTTTAAATTTTTTACCTCAATGTGTGATTTTATTTTTATTTATGGACAAGGAAGTTTACTTTCTCTCTAAAGTAGGCAGCAAGATCCAATCTAATAAAAAAACCTTGATTGTGATCTCCAAGAGGAATGTGATTCCTCAATCTCAGAAAGTCACATATGGCCTCATCATTTTCAAACTCATTTAATGACATTGTTGAATCTTGTTAGTCCTAGTCTATCAACTTTGGGTGATAAATGGTTAATGGTGAAGTGTGATAAATAAGGTTAATGGTATAAATGGCATGGGGGTTAAATAAATTTGTATTGACAAGGTCATCATAGATGCTATAATTAGACCCTGTATTGTTATCAACATAATATTTTCTAGAAAATGGTGTTGGAACCTAAATAAAGTTTGTGGGGTCACCCTTAGGTAGTTTAAATCTAATACCATGAGTTCCCTTACACTTTGTCATTGATACTAACTTGATCATTCCCTGTTGATGTAACACCAAGCCTCTACATTCATAAGCTAGGTGATCCATAATTCAATTTAGAAATACATTATACTTTGATAAAAATCAACTAAATAATTAGTATAAAGCTATAAATCATCTTTATTTAAGGGGCCCTTTATTAAGCCAGAGGCTAGTTTGAAAATAATGGGTTTGTTTAGTTGAGATTTTCCTTTAGTTTGCCACTCCATATGAGTAGTCTTGGCCTTGGGTGTCCCATAGGTTTTAGGGTTTTATGGAAACTTAGAAATATGGAATGAGTCATGGGTATTAAATTATCTAAGACCTTTGTTAGTTATATAAAAGTGATTAATAATGTCTAGTTGAGGAATAGATAAGGTAGAAGCTAAGCTATCTGGGTCAATGTAAATGGATTCTGGTCCTAATTCAATGGATTTTCCTTTTTTGGCTCTTCCCCCATAGATTTGGGCATAGGATTCATGAAAAATTGATAGTTATAACTCTTATAATTGAACTCAATATGTTAACAATATTGATATGGATTGAGATTAGCTAGAATAGTCACTTGTATCCTTGAATGGGGGAATTTTATACATTGATGCAATGTGAAAGGTATGAACCTAATTTCATGGATTGAGGGTTAGGACAATAATGGATTATAATATAATTATAGGTCTAAAACATGGCATAAAGTGTCATGGGTCAAAGGCCCAATGACCAATGTCAATTTAATAGTAACTTGAGATTATCATTCTTTGTTATCATATGCCTTGATAACAATGGTATCTGGCTATAAATTAGTTATTGTATATCCAAGATGTTTGATCAACTTTAGAGACATAATATTGAGGCCTAAACTAGTGTCTACAAAGACAAGTTAAAATTTATGGTTTTTTATACTAACCTCAATGTACAATGTGTTATTTTCATTGGGCCCAAAGATGACATGCCTATTTGGTCAAATGTAAGAATTTGGCTAGGGGCTAAGTGTCCTACCATGGCTTGAAATTTATCTGAAGTGATGTCATCTAGTATAAGGGATTATATCATGTACTCATTCAAGATGTATTTGTATATGTTAGATGTCTATAATAAATCCATGATGGATAATTGTGTAAAAGTATTATTTAACAACTCCATAATATCATAGGTCTTCCCTTTAGTTTTAGTAGTTGGCTTATTTATAATAGGCATTAAAGGCTTAATGGTCTCATTCATGGTATTTGAATGCAGTCCCTTGATAGTGATCTTGGATCATAAAATTGTAATTACATAATCTTGATATGTTACTTGGCTTTGGTAATTAGTTAGGGAGGTAATAGGGCCTAGAATGGTAATTCTAAGGTAGTGTTGAGCCTAGTTGCTAACATGGTTCAAATAGAGATTACTGACATAAGGAGTTTGGTAGGCATTACTTGGATGATAAACATTATTGGGTGAAGGTATTATTATATTGGCAGTGGCTAGGGGTTAATGGTAATAGTGAAAACATGACTTCCTAAGACATTTCCTACAACATTGTTATAGGCATACGTGATGGCATGATGGCCTCCTTGGTTGGTTTGGTCAATTTACCCTTGGTTCTAACCATTCTACTATTGTTTTTATGGATGATGTTATTGTTGTTGATTTTATGGTGGACTTTTATGCCACTATTTTTTATTTTTTTAGTAATGTTACTAGTTTTTGCTACTATTATGTTAGGGAAATGTACTCTACTAGATGCCCAAGTTATGATTGGTCTTAGGATCATGGGTATCATGTTGTATCTCTCCCTTTTCTAGCATATTCTCAATCAAATGCTTGAGCTAGATACACTAGAGTATTTAATTTACTTTGACACAATAATATTCACAAAATTCATGTTCTTTGTACCAATCAATAAAAATAATTCCTTCAGGGAATGGTTTTGGTACTAACCAGCTTGTCATATTTACCCAAACCAATTTTTAGAACATAAACTAAATAGGTTCACTGAGGTCACTAAAGTGTCTGGTAATGAGTGGTCTTCTCTTTATATGAGGTTCTTGTAATTGGTTTTATTTTTTGGCTATTGGTTTTATGGAGGCCTTGGATGAATATATGGTGGTGGTGGTTATTGAATGGGTAGAGGTAAATGGATATCCATTATTTTCACCATTTGTACATGGCATGATTGAATGACCCCATTACCAACAACATTCTTATTGAGGTTGTAAGGTTTTGGTATCTCATTTTTTTTGTCCTAAGGTGGCATCAAATTTGGTATTTGAATTGGGTTTTAGTTATGGTTCTGGTCTTAGTTTTTGGTTATACTATCATTAATGTTGGTTTTGGCTTTAGTTAGAAGAGGATAACTTAATGATCCCTTTGTTGACAAGGGATTTATAAATGTGTATTACTTTCTCAATAACCTATTCAAATGTATGAGCACATTTCAACTCGATATGGTAATATCTCACTATGTAAGATCCTCGTAACTATTGTGGCTAACTACTTATCTAGCAAAGTATGAGTAAACTAGCTCACCATTGCTCTCCAACATTACTAGTATATATTGAAGCTTTCACCATTATTTTTTTTCACTTGGCCCAGGTCCACAACTATAATTTCATGTTTGATATTATATAAAAAATGATGTACAAACTTATTAAAAGATATTTGAAGTCAGATACAAAATTATTCAGCCATTTAAAAAGCCATTCCAAGGATTCTACGACTAAACTCCTTGAAAAGAGTAAAAATAAATATATGTCTCTATATGCCATTGGCTGGCAAGAAAAAAAATATTTTAGATGCTCTTTGGGGTTTCCTTTACCCTTGTATTTGTCAAATTTGGGTAGCTCATAACCTGAAATAAATGGTATTTGTAGATAATCCATGTTGAATGGATATGAACATAGTACATCCAATTTGAATTTATTTGTTTACTTTCCAATTTGAATAGATTTAATATCATCCTTCATTTGCTACAAAACTTGGGCAAGGAAGTTAGATGAAGTGGCCTATTATTGTTGGGTTTGTGTAGTCAAAGGTGTATTACCTTGACTGGGGTAAGTTGGAATGACATATTGTGAAATATTGGTTGAATTAGCCAGATGACTAGGTATACATATCCATGCATTGGGATTGTATTAGTGATAAATAAAATATATTATTAAAAAACATTATGGATCAAATTGTATACATAACCTTGGCTAGTGAATTGTGGATATGGTAATGACATTTGTCTCTATGGGATGTGTTGGTATTGATGGGTTTGAGAGGGAACTTGTTGCCTACTTGTTGAATCCTATTGTATAAATGAAACATGTTGTTGACTAGAACCCTATTGTTGAAGGTGTTGAAAGTTGAATCTTTATTGTAAATGAAATACCTATTGGGTGAAAGGAAATTATTGCCTAGTACCTAGTCCTTGTTGTATATTGTAGCCCTATTGTTGGTTGAACACTTTTTATTGTATAGGCACTTGTTGGGGGTTTGCATTTTTTGTTGTTGACCAATTGGCACTTTTTAATCAATAAAATCACATTGTGGATTAGGCAACATTTTTGGTTTTTGAGGTATATTAGTTTGTACTTATTTTAAAAGAACATTTTTTACCCCCTGTTAAGGTGTTATAGTGTTATGAACTTATTGATGTGGTAAGTTGGTCTATTATTGGCTTGTTTTCCCTATTTTACATTTAAGGAAGTAGTCGATTAAGGAGTGGAGGTTGCTTGTTGATTTTTGGAAATAGGCATACCTATCCCCTATTATTTCAATCCACTCATGGCATTGGTTAGATGAATTTGATATGTGTTGCTTGGAAATAAATTAGATATAATTTGGTTTAGATTGCAATGTGATTTCATGATATCCATGATGTTTTGAGTGAGGTATTCTATTTGAGAAATAGTCTCTTCTATAAAAATGTGGATATTAAACATGTCACCAACTAGCATACTTTAGCTAAATGGGTCTATGTTTTGGTTTTCATATCCTAAAGCATATATTTATTTACCTATTGATAGATATATCTCAATAAGAAACATGTTATAAATAGCCATTGCATTAAAATTATGAGCTACGTTGAGATAATTTTGGTATGCTTGTTATACCTGTTCCAATTGATCATCCATAGAACCTTTTCCTTTTGAAAACACACTTTGGCTTTGTTGTAGCATTTGGACTAAAGTTTGACTATAAATAGTTGATTTCTATTCAAAATATTAGTTTTAAGGCACATTACTAGGGGTTCTAACAAAATTAGTCAAACTTTCATGTGGGAAGTTTGGCAAGAATTTGGCTCCTACTTTAATAGCTTTGATGAGATTATTGTCTTTAATATCCAACAAATGGTGAGAAAAAAAGTATGGATCATATCTTGTTTGTGTTGGTGTCATAACATAGTAGGGATCTTGTTTTTGGATTTATTTTATAGTTGGTATTGATTAAGAAAGGTAATGTGTCATTTATTATTGTTCTTGGCTTGGATAGGAAGGTGAAGTCACCAAATACTATGCTAGTGTGTTTGACATTTATTCAACATATGGAATATTATAATATGGATAGGGATCCATTTAATAAGCTATATCATCACCATTTGGCTCTTGAAAAAAAGGGTCACTACTCACAAAGTTCTCATTGTCTGCATTGTACATAGTCTCACTACATGTGTAACAAGGCATATTCAAATCTATGGCTAGGTCTCATGAAAAACAAAGGTATAAAAGGTATAAAACAACCAAGATATAAAATAAACAACCTTTTTATCTATTCAAAGATTCCCAAAGAGTAAAAAAACTAAACTAGGAAAAGGCAAAGATAAAACAAGCTCAAAATTGATCTACCAAATGTATTGAATTTCACAAAGGTTGTAATAAGTGTAAAATGTCACAAAAAATATAAAAAATCATCTATAGATAAGGCATTTATTTTCCTAAATGTGGTTATAAGTAGTGGCAAAGGTAACACAAAATTTCAAAACTTATCTATGGCTAAGGTACGGATTTTCCCAAAGGTGGTTATAATGAATCATAAAAGTATCTAGACAAGGGATAACAATCATGAACTATGCCAAAAGGATAAAAATTATTTTCCCAAAGGAAATTATAATTTTTTAATATGAAAAAAAGGCTAGACTTGGAAACAAAAGGTCAATCTAAAATAAGAATTTGAAAATAATCTAAACTAAGGTAGTTAGATTAGGTGACACTCAGTAATTGGTTCATTAAGACTTAATATTTTGTTCACAAGAGACTATTTTGATAATGGAACTAGGACATTTTTGAACTTGGAATAAAAAACTTCAAAAAAGGCATATGACAACAAACAACCACTAAGTCTAGGCAAGGGGTCTTTAGATCAAATAGGAAATCAACCCAAGTAACACAATCCAAACATAAAAGGTAGACTAAATAAGCCCAAATTTGATGAGACTTTGGCATAAACCTAATTATATTAAAAATTATACTTTGAAACGTTAGATTTAAAATTTAATATAAAAAGACTTAGATTTTCTAAGGAAAATGGGCTAGACCAAAATGGGCAATGTAATTATGCGTTTGAAATAAGAGGTATAACGATGATTTTGGAACTTAGTTTCAAATGTGATAATATTTTTTGAATGATTTAGGTAGCATAATAATTATCCTTAAAATAAATGGTAAGTAATGGTTTTGTAATTAAAAATCCAAGGAAAATGCTTGAGATGAAATGGGTAGCATAACAATGCCCGATTTAAATAAGTGACACAAGCAGTTTTAGAATAAAACTCTAAGGCAAAAGTGTGACACAAAATGGATAGAGTAACACCTCTTAGGTTAAAATGGTGTGAAAACAACATTATGGTTTTTGGACTCATTTTTAATTAAAAATAAAAATAAATAATTTTTGTCTAAAACACACATTTAAATCAAATAAAATAGATATAACACTACTGCCTCGTCCTATCCTGAAATTTACACAGGTGTTCGTAGATTCTACCAAAGTTTTTACTGATACACCAGTAATAAAAAGGAATTAAGTGTTAATCCAAAAATAAAATAACATGTGTAGGTAGAGTTTTTACACCCCCTCTATCTCTCAAGCATTTGTACATGGCATGAAATTAGAGTGAGGAACACTCAACATTTAACAAGACATTATATAGAAAATGGGGTTAAGTAAAATATATATGTTTTTAAATGCAGTAAATGGTCTTAAGTGTGGCTAATACAAGGGTGCATCATGTCAATTGGGTTCAAAATAATTAACTTACTATGCAAAGGTTTATTCCTTTGCATAATGACTTTAGCCATTTACTACTTAATGAAGTCTTATGTTTAACATGAACTAACTCAGGTTTTCATTAGGATTGGAGAGGCTAGTTGCTTATCCCTTGGAAATCCCAGTATCACATGCCTAATTTATATACCCCAAAATGGAGTGGGGTTTGTATGATGTTGGGAGATGAAACCCAGGTCAACGCACCCCTAACAAACTTTTGAGAAGGCAATGAACTCCTACCCATAAGCCAAATGCAAGAAAATAAATAAATGAAAATGGAAAGAGTTTCAAGGTCATTTTTGGGTCATCCAAGTCATTTGGAGCTTGGGAAAAGCATAAGTGACATTATTTATAAAAATACTAAATAAACAAGGCAATAAACCAAGTGATTTTGGTCACCCAAGTTCTCTATAGGGGACAAGTGGAGAGCATACATGTTATAGTTTTTGGTTTGCCACAAATAAAGAATTTAATCTAAGAATTTTGAAACTAGTTAATAAATAAGGAAAAAAAAATGGAAAATATCTTAATATCTCTAACTAAAGTGTATGATATTTTTAATAGTACCAACTCAAATGTGAATGAAAATTTGACCCCTTGGCCTTGTTTGCACTTGCAAAAAATTTGAAATGCTAAAAGACAAATTTGATTATTTTTATTTAAGCACCAAAAAAAAGTGTATGTGAGATTTAAAAGTGTTTAGGCATCACTTTATCCACCGTAGTTCCTAAAAAAATGTTAGGGGGTTTGCTTGTATTTAGGCCAAAAAGTAAATCAGTAAATAATATTACATTTTTTGATCTTAGTTTTTTGAAAACATAGAGTGAAGTCACCATTTATGTAATAGAGATAAGCAACTATTTTCCTAAACAAAAAAACAAATAGAGACTATATTTTGGTGAAGTCACCATTAAAACAGGTGAATTCACTAATTAAATTTGGTGAAATCATCGATTATAAGCTAAAATAAGACAAAATCATCGAAATCATATGAAATTTTACCTATCAAAGTCATTGTTTCATAGGTTTGATGTCACCATTTTCAGCTAGTGATGTCACCATTTAGTAGGTCAAAGCCATCATTTCTAAGTCATTATTTTTGCACAAATAAATATTAAAAATGGAGGATAGAAATGGTAAAGTTACCTGTACACAAGGTGAAGCTATTGATTAAACAAAAACTTAGAATGATGGGATTTTTAAGTACAAAACTCAAAACTTGAAGAATTAAATGCTTTTGTTAGAAAAACTAAAGGTTTCACATCATTTTTATTGGCCATATGGGATGCATGGTCCCACCTAGCATGCCATTATGTATCTTAGGAACAACACACAAATGTTGATTAGTTACTTATTAGTGAAGGCACAGTAATACACTAGAACTAAACATTTTTACCTAAGAACTAAGGGGAACATATAATGATGGACAAGATAACAAAATAGAGATAAAACAACACAATAATTTTTCCTCCTTTGTCTAATTTGATGTCCACTTATTGGCACAAGAATGGTCATGTTCAGTCTATAACATTAGAGACTCTTTTAAATGCTTCTCCATGGTGGTTGAACTTCTCTAATGGTTAATTGTGGCTTTGATTTGCTATTGTCTTGGCTTGGTGTGAAGTTTGGCATAAAGTGGGTATTATAACACTAACTTCAATAGATTCTTGAATGGAATCCTATAGAATAACCTTACACACAAAATATTATTGGAATATGTTGTCAGAAATTTTATTTATATCTCTAAAAACTAACTCTAACCCTAGGGAGGTTAGGTTAAATTCTAACTTTGGTTGAGTATAAAATAACCTAGGTTGAGTTAGGCTAACCCTGGGTCAGTACTCATGAAATATTGACACTTTAGTTTTAGATATTTATGAGCCATGACAACTTTATATATTTATGAGGTTTTGACTCACCTTTTTGGAATATTTAGGAATTAATAAATCACTTTTTTAGCTCTTTTGACCTTTGACTTCATATTCAGCTAAAAATTCCTTTCTTGATAAATGAAATTAACTAATTCAACTTAGAATTTTTACTTAGTCAAGTTAATTAATATTTGAAATATAATTAATCTTACTTAGTAATTTTTGGTTTTTGGTAATTATTTTAAATGTTTTGAATTAATAGCTCAACAAGCTAAAAGTGTCAAATTACTAGGTCATAATTTGACTAGGGTTGAAATTAAACTATGTTATTAGTGTATATAGGGTAATACCCAAAATAAGCAAGCCTCACCATGTTTATAAGCAATTAAATCCATTATATAGATGAATTTAGGCAACTCAAGTGATTTTTAGGCTTAATTACATCGTGTGCTATAAATTAAACTAAATCCTAGTTTAGGCATGAAAGTGGCCAAAATTGAGTGTCTACAATATCGAGCATTATTATTGATAAATTTTAATATGTTATTATAAGATTTCATCAGCTTCAAAATAGTTAGCCCATAAAAAAATCCATACCCTTTTAACTTTAGATTGTTTATTTTGATATAAGACTTAGATGTCAAAACAAGATATTTTTGGATCTTATTTTTTGACTAAAAATCCATTTGATTTATATTTAAAATTATAATATACACAAGTTATTCATACAAAAGATGAGTGTAAGAATTCACACTCAAAAATTCACACTGGCAGTGGTCAATGAATTACATACATGTCAATTTTTTTTAAGAACTTTTTAACCAAAAATGGAATGACTCAAAATAGTTATATAATATAGCAACATAATACAGTTCACTCTAAGAAATATAATAGATGATAAAGGATTAAGGATGAGGAGGAGGAGTACTCTAAATATTATGACCCATTCCTCTCCAATTCCCTTTAGTTAGAGGGTGTATAACATCAGCTATAAAACCTCAATTGTCTTATTCCTTTTCTTTATCTTATTCTTTATAATTTTCTGGCCTGGTAGGATAAATATCAAGGGAAAAGTGAGGTAAATTTTCTTATGATGGTACATACCACCCAAATTATCTCATACCATAGGCTCCACTATCCCCACCAATACCTTCACTACCACCATCCCATCCACTACCATTTTCTCCTTCATGGCCATGAGTTTGAGATCTTAGAGATGGAAAATGTCTCTAGGGAGAATCACTATAGTGTTTGTTTCATGACCAATTCCTCTCTCAAAACCTATATCTATGGTCTCATGGGGGTGGTCTATGGTGGGGCTAGTCTATAGGGACTCTACTAACCACACAAGGGGGGTTTCCCTAATGATCAAGTAAGGTTTGAAGGTAGCTAAGATCTAAACACACTTTCTTATCTTGAACTTAAATATGTAGCATAACATTAGATAACACATTAATAATGTTAGAAATGAAACAAAATCATCCAACTTAGCCTGATTAAAAGTAGAATCATTTCTTCTTTTCATAATTGAAATAAAATTTCAACATGAAAAATATGCCAAATTTATGAAAACAATATTAGGAATCATGGTAAAGTCCCCTAAAAGCATAATATTTTAGATAAACATCTCTTGACAAAAGGGTTGGATAAGGATGTGAATCCACTACCAAGTAGACACAATAAGTTTGTGAAACCATAAAATATATTTTAAGGATTTTGGATGTTTGTACACAAGGTAAGTTGGGAAAGCCATACCAAAGTACACTAAATGAGAACCAATAGAGAGACCTTTGTGGATAATAAACCATAAGAAGTGTGCTTAGTTCAGCTCTATGATAGTTATCCAGACATGATAAATCCTTCATTTCCAGAATTTATCAATGTAAATAAATTTCTATTTGGAATTAAGATTTTAAACATGAAGATACTATGGAGAGAAGTTTATAACTTTACCAAAGTTTATATCGGTGGAAGGGGGTCTATATAAGCCACTTCCAATCAATACACCATCTTGATGGATTTTTCAAACCAATCTTATGAATATGGATATTAGGTATGGAATTCTAAACTTATGTGATGGACTCTTAATCACTATCTTATAACTAAAATTGGTGGCATAAAATATGCAAAGTAAACCAACCTCTAGTTTGATTACAAAACAAGTTTGAAATCACTTTGATTTTTTTTGAAAGATCTTAAGACTTTTAATCCAAGGCATAAGGGAAAAAGGAAATTCATGATGGAAAGAATTAGAGACCAATATAGAGACTAATAATTGAGTAATATCCCAAATTTAAACCCATCACCATCCCAAGCTAAATACCTTTTGATAATCTCCCAAGCCTTGTGGATACTCTTAGCCATAAAGATACTTACAATGGTGATAGGTACCTTAATGAGTAATATATTTTGAATATTGAATATTTTATAGGCTAATTTTCCCATGGGGATATCCTAAGTGATAAAATTCCTAATAATTATTTTCTAGTTATCATTACTATTAAAATAATTGATGATCCATTTTATACACAAAGCATGGCCTTAGATACACATCTAAAATACCAAGCTCTCCCAAGGATCCTGACTTGCATCAGATATCCTAATATACTTTATGAAACCTCAACTACCTTTAAAGTTCACTAACATAAAATCCCTCAATTTTTTTTCCAATTTAGCATAAGTATCCTTATATAGATCCCAACAAGAGGATTAAAAAACATTAGTGGTAGTTATTATCTTAGATAAAAATTAAAATTTTCATGCTAATAATAGTGGTTTATATATCTAATATAAAAAAAAAATTCCACCTTTTACATCACATACCACCACAAATAAGAGGGAGAAACTTGAAATGACAAAAAGATGCCCAAAAATTAAAACTATTCTCCAAAGTGAATCCAATTCCACTTATACTCTATCAACCAAGTAGGCAAGGAAGGGTGGAATTATATGTAGCATTAGGTTTTTCTCCACTAAATGGAGGATCCATAATCCAAACATAACACTTCAATACATTCCATATAATTAGATATGAATTTTTCCTATTCAACCATTGTAAGGAAGAAATAATCAACAAAGTGTCCATTAACCATTCAAGATTGGGTGTTGGTAAGAGATGTGTCTTTGACCAAATCTCTAAAAGAGTAATTATACATCAACTTAAGCCTTCATCAGCTAGCACATATATGGAGGGAGAAAGTAGTAAATCCTTATGAATAGAATGGAAGAGACCAAACTAGTCAAAATGAACCCCATTAATGGTAATGTAGACACCTGCATCTTAAAAAAATATTTAAATTATGCTAACAAACCTAGGGAAAAACCCTAAGGATTGATCATATAAAATAATTAAAGGTCATTCAATTTTTTCATAAGCTTTCTAAAAATAAATCCTTTTGGTAAAATCATTAGGACCATTCCATTTCTTCCTAAATGGAAATGGTTTTATTCAGGATGTATCTATTGTATATGAACCATGTCTATTCAAAGAAAAAGGGAAGAATATATCTAACCCCAAGAGTAATATATTTAACAATAATATTATATAAAACATTAATTAGATTAATAGGATTCCAACTAGTTATGATCTTTGTATCTCTTAGTTTAGGAATGAATTGAATATTACCTTGGTTAATGAGCCTACCAAGGGAATGGGTTTGAATTAATTCACGATATATTTTTGGAAAATATATACCAACAACATCCCAAAGCATTTGATAAAATTCACAAGGAAACCCATTAATACCCAGGGATTTATTGATAGACATATTAATGACCACCTCATAAATATCATCAATAAATATAATCCTATCACATGCTACTCATAATTCTTTAGTAAATTTGTAGGTAACTACTTGGAGACATCTTTTAAGAACAAATTTGTGTTTAAGTGAGGATAGTTGGGATACAAACATACCATGATAATGATCAATAAAGGCTTTAATAATATTATGAATGTGTGTGATCTAAGAGCCAACTTATTGGATAAATTTCACACAATCATCTACTTACCTAGAATGGAGGAGAGAAAAAAAATATTTTGAATCTCTATCTTTAATTTTTATCTAGTGTATAAGAGAATGAATTTTATATTTATAAATTTTATATTTTTCTTACACTTTGAGCTTACACTATCATAAGGAATAGTGATTTGTAAATATCCATTCAAGATAGATATCTCCAGTTCCTATGAAAGTTAGTTGAATTCATAGTTTGAGGCCTTGTGGAATATATGCTAAAAATAAGCATCTTGTCAATCAACAAAATATGTAAATTTTGTATTCCTATTGATTTTGGTATCCCACCTCTCAATATAACCAAATTTTTTAGAGGGCTAAGGACAAATATTCCAAATTTTGATAATAATCTTTTGGGTCTTGGAATGATGAAGGTGGGTAGTATTGAGATAAAATTGAGATTTAGAAATACTAACATGAGGAATAGGCCATTAAATATCAAAATTTATGGTAAAGTGATATGATATTAAATTATTAAGAATGATTACCACATGGCAGTCAAAGTTATTCATAAGAGAGAGAAACATTTTTCTATAATAAGAGCATGATTTATACATTTTTACACTCTATCAAATCCTTGGAAAAAGTTAGACCAAGTGAACCAAGGTGAGGTAGCGTGAAGGTGGAGATGGTTATTGGGATAAAAAACACAAATATTATTACACATGTCAAACAATACCTCTCTTTCACTAGCACACCACCACATGGGGATAACCCCTCCTTATATTTTGATAATTCAATCATGTTAAATTCACCACAAATATTCCAATTTGCATTTGATAGTTAGTCAACAATCCAACAACAAAAAATTGACCTTTCAACCACATCGTTAGAGGCATCAATATTGACAATTCCAAGAGAGCATCCATTAAATTTTAAGAGGGTCCACACCACCCAATGAGTGGGGTGCTATCCCCAAGAGATAATTTTAGGTCAAATGGATGGGTAAATTAATGAAACCACACCCCCACATCCTTTTCCATGAGTAGACATCTGAAAAATAACTCCTAACTAAAAAAATGATGGTGGAAGAGAGAGAAAAGTTGGAAATATTAACTTATTTTAGGAAAATAATTTTCATGTAAATAAAAAACTAACATGTATCCCTTATAATTAACTTTCAGTTCATGTCAGTAAGTTCTCACACATTCCATGAGTAAATTAACACCGATTAACCTCTATTTTCATAGTGGTTTCCTTGTCCTCCTTAGTCAAAACAAATAAATTGTTTGCTAGGTATGATTGGTGGTTTCTTGTCATTAAATCACTCAAGTGAAAGTATTTACACTTTTATTTCATTTAATTTCCATCTTTAGGTGGTGGATACAAACTTATCTCTAAAATATAATGACTTACAATCAATCATGAAAAGTTGGTCTACTACATCTAGTTAGTTCTTCTCTTTAGCGGGTTGTGATGGTTGAGATATTGTTATATAGCTCTAAGATCCAAAAAAATCTTTCATCAATGGGTGAAAATAATAAGAGGCATCATTTTATATTTAGTGGTAGGATATGGTTTCTTTCTGGCCATCGTAGTACTAAATTTAGGTTTATACACAACAGTTGGGACCTTGTCCATAGTAAATATTGTTGATTACCCTTATTTTTAATAATATTCCATCTATTAAAATACATTTGTGCATTATTAATCACCTCAAGAGAGGTTTTGAGTGGTGTGGTTTATATAGAGTTAATCATCAATGGGTACTCATGAATTATCTGGTCCATGTCTAGATAAATAAAAATAAGTATTAGGCATGTTAATATAAAGGACCCTCTATAATAGATGTTTATCACAAATTTTAATATCAATAGTTTCTTTGAGATATTTATCAATATCCACTTCCATGCATATATGTTTTTGAATTTGGGCTAAATAAAAAAATTCTTTCTCAAACCCTATGAAGGGCCATATGGTTTTAATTAACATATTCAAAAAATTACACAATGGCAAGGGGAGGCTAGGAAACTCTATCCATAATGGAATTTTTTGGTTTAGATTACTCTGAGATGAAAAAGTCTTAGATTATAATGAGCTAACACTACTAAAATGTTATAGATAAATCAAGGCCCATGAGCAATAATGGAACGATAGTTTTTTGGGTTATTAAAACTAAAAAATATAAAACTATTAGTTAGGTTTTATACTTTATAAATTTTAATACCATGGGATGATAACCAAGTATTGTGGACCCAATATTTAAAATTACTTTTAGTGGGTACTTGATCAAAAAAATAAGAAATAAGATTACATTGTTCATAATTATTTCAAGCTTTATCAAACTCTAGGCATTTTAGAACAACATTAATTAGGCTTCAGGGGTAGGGTCATTACCTTATGGAAAACATTTGGGTTGAATTTTAACCCTTTATTCTATGCCATTTTTTCCCATAACTCCATCAAAAATACAAGAAATAAATGTTACATGGCCCAAGGATGATGACATTAAATAGAGGGACTATCCTCACAAAGGTTGATGAAAAGGTAGATGTAGCATAATAAATGCATAACCTTTTCAAAAATGAAAAAAATAAAACTTCCTACTAAATAAAAATGTGTTATGACTAGAAATCATGGGAAAAAAACTAGCAAAGACCATAAAAAAATAAAATTAAAAATCCCAATATTTCTTTGGGTCTTATTAAAACTAGTTATCTATTCATATTTTACCTCTGTATCCTCATACTTTTATATACTATGCCAATGTGTGGCCTTGTGTATATTGAGCTTATGATATTTATGATAAAATATTTACTATTTTATATATATTTAAGCATGAATTTTTTGGTCCAAGTCTAAATAAAAAAATAAGTATTAGGCATGTTAATATAAAGGACCCTCTACAATAGATGTTTATCACCAATTTTAATATCAATGGTTTTCTTGAGATATTTATCAATAGACACTTCCATGCATATGTTTTTTTGAAGCTAGGCTAAAAAAAATTTCTTTCTCAAACCCTATGAAGTGCCATATGGGTTTAATTAACATATGCAAAAAATTGCACAATGGCAAGGGGAGGCTAGGAAACTCTATCTACAGTGTAATTTTTTTGGTTTGGATTAATATGAGATGACTAAGTCTTAGAGTCTGATGATGTAACACTACCAACATGTTATGGATAAATTAGGGCCCATGAGAAACAATGGCATGATCATTCTTTGGGTTATTAAACCTAAACAATATAAAACTACTGGTTAGGTTTTGGACTTTATCAATTTTAATACCATGGGATAGTAACCAAGTATTGTGGACCCAATATTTCAAATTACTTTTAGTGGGTACCTAATAAAAAAAATAGGAAATACAAATACATTGTTCATAAATATTTCAAGCTTTATCAAACTCTAGGCATTTTAGAACAACATCTATTAGGATTTTAGGGGTAGGATAATTACTTCATGGAAAACATTTGGGATGAATTTTAACCCTTGTTTCAGTGCCACTATTTCCCATAACTCCATCAGAAATACTTGAAATAAATGTTGCATGGCTTAGGATGAATACATTAAATAGAGGGACTATCCTCCCAAAAGGTGATGAAAAGGTAGATGCATCATATTAAGTGCACAACCTTTTTAAAAATGAAAAAAATAAAACTTCCTACTAAATAAAAATGTTGTATGACTAGAAATCATGAAAAAACCTAACAGAGATCATAAAAAATTAAAATTAAAGATCTTATTATTTATTTGGGTCTTATTAAAACTAGTTATCTATTCATATTTTCCATATTTATCCTCATACTTTTATGTTCTATGCTAATGTGTGGCCTTGTTTATATTGAGATTGTGATAGTTATGCAAAAATATTTATTATTTTTTATATATTTAAGCTTAGTTTAGATGATATATCTTACATAATAATATATTTGTATCAAGAGAATGTTTGATAAATTGCACTTATATGAAAACTATCCTAATTTATTATGTTTTTGTAGTGTCAAAGTCAAAGTTGTTAGAAAACTAATTTATCATTTAAAACCCAAATATAATGGATTATAATATCAATATATTTATGAATGCATTTTTATAGGGAACATCAATTTCAAATATCTAAAGGTAATATACAATTATTCATATGAAATTTTAATCTCTCAAACCTACAAATATTATTTAAAGTGGTAAAGTGAACGGGAAATCTTGTTTAAAGGATAAGGTTTAAATTAGTTATCTTTTTTAAGGTTCAAATATATATTGTAAAAGTCGAACCTCACTAGAATATGTTTAAAGGAATTTTGAAATATATATTAAACTATTCAAAAATAAATTTTATTCTCTTGTAATGAGAGGGACTCTTGCAATTATAATATATCATAAAAGAGGTTAGAGGATGAGAATCCCAAAATGGTGGATTATATTCATTTTTGGATCTCCTATTAACAAATTTTTACAATTCTTGTTGTGTAAATATAATATTTGTATATCATACTTTTCCATTTCGTATTTGTCATTCTTTAATGCACCTAGTTCATTTTTATATATTTGGTTATTTTAATACACTCTCACCCCATACTAGATTCTTATTGGCCTTGATTCATATATATTTCAGTCGATACATATTATATATGTCAATTTCCAACACTAAGATCTCATATGATCATATTATGTTTATCTTGGTGTTTGTTCTAATCTTGTTTTCCTTCTATGCCAAAATTAGTGATCCATCTATTCTACCCTAGTCATAATCAATAATTAACCAATGTTGACCCTCATCCTTTCAAGGGTCCATTCCACCTTATCAAAATTCTCTATAGCTTGAATTTTTATTATCAATATTCTCTTGGGATAAACTTGTTAGAAGTATAATCATTGGGGGGGGGGTGAATTAGTGATCCTAGATAATCCAACTTAAATTTCAATCCTTTCAAACTCTTAAGAAATTACCATAAGCATTAATGAAGCATACACATCATTCATAACAATGAACAAGAGATATAATGCAAGATCAAGCACATAATACATGCCTTATGTGGGAAACCCTCTTAGGGTAGAAAACCCACTAGAAACTACAATTGGACTATTGTCCTATAATAACAAGAACCAATTTAGACTAGATTCAATTTATCAAGGAACTACCCTCCCTTATTTAGTGAGACTACAAACCTACAAGCTGATACCACACCTATCTAGCTAGGCTACCAGAATAACTTGACCTTTAACAAGTTTCACCTTGAAAGGAGGATGTAACCCCTAGATGTTGAGCTAGCACAAAAACACCTATGAACACCTCCACCTTTGAACTAATGTCTTCAACACCTGATGATGGATCTTTGATTATCACTTTTCACCTTCACTCACATTCAATTCACAAGAGCACTATTCTATGAACAAAATTATGACCAATAGGTCATACATATAGTCCTAAATTTATTCTTATCTTCAACTAATCCATTGTTCACCCACCCTTTCCTTTTATTCAAAACACTATGCTCTCAAATGAAAATTCCACACACAAGTCTCTCTCTAAGTCTATAAATCACCATCTTTGATTTCACTATTTATAGATCATTTATGATCATCACAATCTTGGTCAGCCAATAGGCATGACTTAACTATTAACACATATATATCATTGAGACATATCTCAATACCATCGACATAGGTTGGAAATATCACTTATGTGTCACCCTTAAGCAAATACACCTTTCAATTAGGCCCTTGTAGCTCTTATAGGTCTCATGGAGACCTATTAACCCATTTAGCACATCATCAAGCAAAAAAAGAAACATAGGATGACTTATAAATGCATAGGTCCACTCCACATGACCCATTTATCATTCTAAAATGAGTATAGTCATAATTTCACTCTTCTGTGCTAGCTCAATCAACTCAAACATTAGCCTTGTTTATAAGGACACCATGAACGAACACACAAACAAATTATTAATCATTTTTCATGCTCAAGATAGATTTATAACACCTCAAAAATAAATAAAAATGATCCTAATGGAGTCTTAAACAATATAAAATATATAATTCATCATGAAACATCAAAATAACATCTATACGAGCTCAATTATCCTTCTCAGGTCACTTACAAAATAAGAATGAACACATTGTCAACTTTGAAACTTCATAACTTTGACTATACACAATTTCAGATATTAAAATTTATATTTTCAAATTTTCCTTAGAGTTCTCTACAACTTTAATTTTTACCTCATGAGAAAATTCTACATATATCAAAATATATGGCCTAAAAACTAGACGCTAGTCTTTCCTTAGTTAAAGTCAAATATTTGAATTCAAACAGTCACAGTTAAACCTCGAACACCATGTCCTCATCTTGTGTCCTCATTGATTTAGATTAAATACACACCACTGATATTAATCAAAATTTAAATCATATGTCACCAATACCCAATCATTAAACTTCTAACACTTGGCCTCATCTCTTGTAATCTTGCAATCTTGATCGCACATGCTCTGTTGATCTCTTCAAGATTATCCTTGCTTTAACAATGCTAGACAACTATCACTTTAACCTCTTGAATTTAATATGCACCATTGATATTGATTAGTATTAAAACTTAATAACTATTTATCCTTATAATAATATTGATATTTATCTCTACTCAATGTTAAACATTGAACAACTGGCACCATCTCATTGCATCCTAACATCTTGGAATGAACATGCTCCGTCAATCCTTTTGTAAAAAACTCAATCTTTAACTTCATTAACCATTAGACACCTTGAAATCATATATTTCAAAATTAACTATTATATAAATATTTTATGATCACCCACTAACTATTGGATCTTCATTTGGTCATGATCTTTAACATCGTGTAAAGTAGACTAAGTATGGGGACCATTTCTATCTGCCTAGAAGGCCAACTCTGGACCTTAATAACTTTTATTGCACTTAGATGCATGATATAAAATTTGGACCATATAATATCCTCACATATGAGAATCTAAACATGTGTCATTATTATCCTTAAACCTTCACACATGTGAGATATAACTCCATTAATCTGCTCACTCAAATTTCTTTTACCACTGAGCCAACCATGTCAAGAACTATTTGGAAGGCCAACTTTGCATATACATATATTTTTATGTGATTCATTTCACAACATAAAATTTATTTAAAATCAACTAATAATAAAATTAAACAAACCCATCTGATCAAATTCTCTTGAAACATCCACATGTGTGAGATATGCCATCACCAAACTGCTTACTCGACTCTTTCTTACCTCATGCAAATTTGGCTAAGTATGGGAAAACATTGTTAAACTGCCTGGGATCCCAACTTTGCACTTTAATATATTTTATTACACTTAGTTTCATGACCTTAAATTTATCATATAGAAACTAAGAACTAATGTGATCACAACCATATGACCAACTCCCCCTAACTCATCCACACGTGGTAATGGTGACATTAACAAATTGCCTACTCAAATTTTCTACCACTAGACCCAAAATGTCTACATGAAAAAAATGATCAACTATATGAAATAAACTCATGAACACAAGCACTAAAATCATATAAACCTCTTATATGACCCCTTGTATATTATAAAATCACCATACTCATCTTTGAACAACTCTAACCATGCTAAAACTGAAGATCAACCAAGCCTCCTTCAAGAATACTAGAACAAGCACATTGCACACTTTGTCATTATCACTTAGATTATCAAGGAACTTAATCCACTCACCAAGACACATTCATGACATCACCATGACATCATTTAAAACTCTCCAAAAATCTCCCCCTTTGTCGTTAATCTCAACACCCATCAATATACAACTTGCCTACCTTCTCTCTCTTCAAGCACTCTCAAAATAGGAACTTTATCCCCCTTTGACACAATGATAAAGTGGGTACAAACTAATCTTGAGGACTTGAAAATACCATCAACAATAAAGGACCACCTTATAAATATGATACAAACTCCCCCTTACCTTGAGCCTACCTTTTCTTACCTTGACAACTTCCTCTTGCTCCATGCCAACACTCTCTTCAACCAATGAATAAAACACACAAAAAGTACTAAAATATGATGTAAATCACCAATAAACATTTGAGAGGGACCCCCCCAAGATTTATGAGCTATTTCATCATTTGAGCATATTCAAATCTCTACATACCATGAAGAACCACCACACAGGATTACTAACCTTTTCTCTTAAGCCACCTCAAGGATCATCAATAGAACTTCATGCCACTCACCAAATAGGAAACATGCACTGAACCAACCTAAAAACTCATGTTGAAATACTCATTCCTTACTCTTTTGGAGAGACTAATCAAAAACCACTCTTCTTCTTACTAGGCTTGTCTA
Organism: Torreya grandis; assembly: GCA_037957365.1. Taxonomy (NCBI): domain Eukaryota; kingdom Viridiplantae; phylum Streptophyta; class Pinopsida; order Cupressales; family Taxaceae; genus Torreya; species Torreya grandis. The sequence continues at coordinate 67,973 of JARHVA010002130.1, read as the reverse complement.
ATCTCCTTATAACCCTACTTAGAACTTGTAGAGCCCAAATTTTTTATTATATAGACATTAAAGAAAAAAAAATTCATATTTGGAGCACTCTCATATTCCATTTTAAGAACACCAATTTGAAACACCTATCTCAACATCTACAACATACTTCCTTCACAAACCAACTTGCTAATTAGGTCTCCATCTTGACAAAAACATGAATAATTTGAAAACCAAAAACCTTTAGATCTCTGTGACTCTTTATTTAACAACCCATTTGGCCTATTCAACCTATTAATAATCCTTAGAATTCAAATCATAAATAAAAACACTTTATTAGCATAGCTCAAAACCCTAGAATCTCAAAATAAATAGAGTCAACAAACCTCCTTCTAGTCAACATCCACCTCTAAAACTTCTTGTACACCTAAAAACACCCATCACACACTTATGGACCAAGATTTTATCTTCCACACCTTTGGGAACCCATACATCTTATAGCCCATTTTAGGACTTGGATACTCTTAAGCACAAACTAGGAAACCTGAGAGCAAACAAAAATCTCCAATTTGACTTCAACATACCTTCAGACCATAAAAACACTTGGATCATGATAGAATAAGTTAAAAAGACCTTTTTATGAAAAAATATCATTTTAATAATTCACAAATTCTCCTTTTCCATTTGGGAACCTTCTTATTGAATATGCAGACTACTCCAAAACATACCTTCTGAAGAACACCACAACAATACTTGCTTTTCCACTAAAAGGAGTCTCTTAAGAAGCATTAAAAAGAGACATCCTCTGTACCAAAATGATATAAAATAAAGTGAATCCAAGAGTATCCCACATCTCCTAACTAATCTTTGGAATCCTATTATAACTATAAGACTTCTTTCTATTGTTCTTCTTCTCAGTCTGAACTATGACAATTGGTTACTTTTCTAAATCACTCTCCTTCTCTTCTAAGATTGGATTGACAAAACATGGAGCCAAAATAGATTCTTGAAATACCTTTTCATCTAAATAATCCAATTTTTAGTTAGGAACCTCATCACTAGGCACTAACAATTGATGTTATTTATATGATACATGCTTAGCAATAATAGTTCACTTGGATCCATACACATCTTAGAACTAGCCTCAACCAGTACCTTAGTCTTCTCCTTGAGCTTGGTCTCTTCATTCACAACATGAGAAAATAATGAGAAACCTTATAAATCTTCACCTCTATAACATTCTCCACCATATAAAATATATTACTTGGTCTTATAGTCTCATCATGACTCATACTTACCACCTTTAGATTCCATGAATTAACTTGACTTCTTCCTTGGAATCTAGGAGTCTGATTAAACCTATTTTGACTTGTAGACCTTTACTTGAAAAATATATAAATGAGACCTATCTATTCATAGTTGTATAGAACCACACTGCTTGAAGGAAACATAGTTTGTCTTACCTTATTTGGATATAAACTTGAAATGTATCCTATGTCATGAAAAATGAAACAACCTCCTCTTTTTGAAGAGGACTCACCTTGTCTAACCTTATGTGGAAAATCATTTGCAAAGTGTCCTACATCAAGATAGTTGAAGCACTCAACTTTGTTAACACCTTTTGACTAATGACCCCCATTATAGTTTTAGGCAAACTCATTTCTAATAGGTTTCTTGCATTCTCTAGCTTTATGCCCAAATTGATTACATGTGAAATAATAACCATTGAAACTTGTATACCTCATGGCATTTGGCTGTTTGATTTGATTTGTATTCATTCTACTAGCACCTTCATTCCTTGTCTAAAGATTTATCTTCAAAGTGTGATTTTCTTTGTTCACATTATCCTTCATTTTGTCTTGAGTTACATTCTCTGGTTATTCTTTGTATCTAATACTAGTTTTATCACTTGCATGCTTTTGATCATTCATAATATTTTCTAGGTCACTTGAGCTCTTTTCAAATCTCACAAATAACTTCACCTTACTAGATGTCTTCTATAACTCAATTTTCAGTGAATCATTTTCAATTACATACCTTGAACATTCATCTTATTTGGATTTTACGCTTGTAGAGAATTTCCAATTGACAACTGAGATGTTTGATAATATCTTCATGCTCCATGGTATATTCATTCATTCTTGCTTCATACACACTAAATTTTTCCTCATAGTATTTGAGTTGAGACTTCATCTTATTGTTAATATTCTTCTTAATATTCATTTATTCAAGAGTATTTGTCAATGTAGTATCATAGTCCACCTCATATTCATCATCATCTATATCGCTCCAAGTAGACTCCTTTTGATGTGAGCAACTTCCTTCCTTAATCATGAAGAGGGATTCATCTTCAATAGGACCATCATCTGTTAGAGGTACAATCCATTGGGGGGGTGAATCAATGGTAGCAAACAATCTAATTCAAATTTTTAAAATCTTGTAAAACTTAATCATTTAATATAATCGTTCATGAAGCATACAAATCATTCATAGTAGTGAACAATGAACAAAATACAATATCACATACACAACACAAGATCTATGTGGGAAACCATCTTTGGGAATAAAATCCATTCTCAAGCTAAAAACACATGGAATAATGTCCTATAAGATGATCACAAACAAGAGACTGATCAAGTCCTTTTAATTAGGAACCTTCAGTCAAGTCCTTTTGACCTACAACCTTGATCAAGTGCTTCTGACCAAAGGTTTTTTAGTGAAACCCTATTTCACAAGGAGCAACTACCCCTAAATAAGATCAAATCCTTTAGAAACTTATTACAAAGAACACTTCTACCTTAGAACTAATGTCTTCAACACTTGATGATGGAACTATGATTATTTTACCCCTGCATAAACTCTTTCTCTTTCTCAAACAAACCTCTCACATAGGCATACCATAATTTCTCTCCTTCTTCACTCAAATAATCCTCATATGCACACTCAGATCTCTTCACACAACTTCAAACTATAAGAACACTATATTATCATCATACATATAGTCCTTAATCTCCTTTTCTCATCAACCTAACATCTAGGCACTCTCACTCTCCTCTACTTTCCTTCACTCTCCAATTCTCTCAAATCTTCCACACCAAATTTTCTCTCTTTTTTTTCAATTCTAAAACCCAACACACTTGGTTTCACTATATATAGGGAAATCATGAATGATCAAGTCCATAATATTCCTTTTTAGACATAATACATGACTTCACCCTTAAGGCATCTCATATGGGTCACACTTAAGCACAATCTCCTTTCAAATAAGCCTAAGTCACTTTTAGTTCCTATGGAGACCCATTCAACTTATTTGACACTTCTTTGAGCATAATAAGAACATGAAACCATTTAAAAAATCTTAATGGAATATAAAACACTACCCAATAGCCAATTCACCATAAAACATCGAAACAACATCTACATGAGCTCAAATTCTCTTCTTGGGTCACTTTAAGTTCATGCAAGAACACAAATTCAACTTTGAACCTTAAAAACTATGCCTGTACATACTTTTATATCTTCTAATCTATATTTCCAAATGTGCCTTGGAGTCTTATACCACTTTTATTTTTAATGCAAAGACAAATTTGACTTCTATATAAAGTTATGGTCCAAAAAATAGACACTAGTCTTTCTTTCATAAATTCAAATATTCAAATGCAAACAATTATAGTTAAACTTTGAACACATTTCTTGCATCTCATGTCCTCTCAACTCTAATTGAATATGCATAATCAATCTCTTTCAATATTTAATACATAGGCACTAATGATCATACATTTAAAACTTAGTCACATTGACCTCATCTCATGCAATCTTATAATGTTGACTCCATATACTCCATCGATCTCTGTAGATCAACCAAGTATTTCATGATCAATGCTTATCATTCAATCAAAGCTATAAAAATTTGCACTCACTATTGGATTCTTATCTTGTACCTTTGATTAGTCATTAAACATCTTACACCTATCCTCATCTCAATACTTCCTAAATTCTTGGAGTAATGTGCACCATTGATCTTGCTCAAGCTTTAAATCTTTCAAAATTGACTATGGGGACCCTTTCAATATGTATGAGTAGCCATTTTTGAACCTTAATAACCTCTTCTATACTTTGATGCATGATCTTAAATTTAGACCGGATAATATTCGTACATAGGAGAATTTAACCATGTGACATACTATTCCTGAAGCTTTCATGTATACTCGATATATCATCATTAAGATGCATTCTAAAAAACTTTTGTCACAGAGCCAACCATGCTTAGAATTTTTTTTGGAGACTAATTTTGCTCCTGCATAACTTTTATTGTGCTTCAACATATGATCTATAATTTAGCATAAATAAACTAGGATAAAAAATAAATAAACCCATATGATCACCTTTTTCTAAAAGGTCAACACATTAAATATATTCCATCATCAAAATGCTCACTCAACTCTTCTTGCCACATTGTAAAATTGGCTAAGTATGGGAAAACACAATCAAATTGCCTAAGATCCCAATTTTTCACATGCATATCTCTTGATGTGATTCATTGCATGATCTAAAAATTAGAAGAAAAAAACTAAATAAACTAAATAAACAAACCCATATGATAATTTTATCTTGACACCTCAATGCGTGTGAATTTTGACCTCATCCACATGGTTACTTAGCTCTACTTAAACCCTTTTGCAAATTTGGCTATGTGAACATAGTGAATTCTGTTTGAGTAACCAACTTTATACCCACATATATTTGACTGTGCTTTAATATATGACATGAGATATGGCTCATAAAAACCTAATGTGATCACAACCATATGACCAACTCCCCTTGACTCATTCCCATATGGTAATGATGATGTCAACAAACTACCTACTCAAATTTTTTATCACTAGACCCAAACTATCTAGATGAAAACTATAGACTACCAGATGAATTTAATTTATGCAAATAAGTTATCAAAGCATAGATAAAATATTAGGGACTATTTCACATTCTCCAATGACTATACTCATCCCTGATCCTCTCTATCCATGCCAAAATAGAAGATCAACCAATCATACTTTAAGCATACAAGAACAAACACATTTCACACTTTGTCATTATCACATAGACTATCAAGGCACTTCATCCATTCATTAGAACACCTCCATGAAATCACCATGACATCATTGAAAACTCTCCAATAATCTCCCCTTTTGTCATCAATGTCCACACAAATCATATATGGCAATATACAACTCACCTTCTCTCTCTTCAAGTACTCTCACAATAAGAAATTTCTCCCCCTTTGAAACAATGACAAAGTGGGCACTAATTGATCCTAAGGACTTGAAAATAATATTAAATAGGAAATTACCATATTATAAATATGATATAAACTCCCCCTTATCTTGAGCCTACTTCAGCTTGCCTTGATAACATCCTCTTGTTCCATGCCAACACGCTCTTCAATAAAGCATTGCAACCAATGAAGAAAGAACATGCAAAACACTGATAATTGATGGAACTAACCAAGAAAAATTTTAGAGAGACTCGCCCTAAGATTTATGATCCATTGCACCTTTTGAGCATCTTCAAATCTCCACACACCATGAAGAACCACCATACAGGCTTACCGGCCTTCTCTCTCAAGACACTTCCATGACCACCAACAAAGCATCATACCATTCATCAATCAGGAAACATGTTCTAAACCAATTTGATAACTCACCTTGAGACATTCATGGCTTTTTATTTTGGAGAGACTAAACAAATTCACTCTTCTTCTCACTAGGCCTATCTAGCTTTCTTGTAGCCATACTTAGAACTTGTAGAGCCCATAATTTTTAGTATACACATATTTATAATTTAAAAATTCATTTCTAGATCACTCTCATATGCCCACTCAAGCACACCAATTTTCATCACCAATATCATACTCTACAACATACTTCCTTCACAAATCTAATAGCCAATTAATCCTCCATATTAACAAAAACATGAATAACTTGAGAAACACAAACCTTAAAATGTATATTAAGATTGATTTTACCACCCATTTGGTCCATTAATCATATTAATAAGCCTTGGACCTCAATTAAAAAGGTAAAACACTTTTCTAGTAGAGCCCAAAACCCTAGAATCTCAAAACAAACAAAGTCAACATAGCACCTTCTAGTCAACGTCCACCTCTAAAAATTATTGTACACCTAGAGACAACCATTACACACTTCTAGACCAAGCTTTGAGTTTTTGGGGAACCTTGACTTCTTATAACCCATTTTAAGACTTACAAGCTCTTAAGCATAAATTAGGAAACCCAAGAGCTAACAAAAATCTCCAAATTGACTTCAACATACATTCAAATCATAAAACCACCTTAAAAAATCATAAGTCCTCCTTTCCCATCTGGGAACCTTTAATCTAACCTTGTAGACCATTCTAACTAAAAATACCCTAGCAACATTTGCTTCTCCACTTGAAAGGAGTCTCTTAAGAAGCATAGATAGATATACCCTCTATACCTTAATGCTCTAAAATAAAAACAACTCCTCATATTCCTCCTCATCCTTGATTAATTAATACTTATAGTTCTTCTTTTTCTTATTTGGATTTAGAGAAATAACTTCCTCACCTACTACAACATTCTCCTTTTCTTCTATGAGTGGGTTATCAATACATGGAGACAACATAGATTCATGACATACCTTTTCATCTAAAGAATCTTACTTACAACATTGATCCTCATCACTAAGCACTTGTTCAACAATAGTATGATGTTCAATTGGATCCATACATACCTTAGAACTATCTTCAACCAGCACTTTAGTCTTTTCTTTGAGTTTAGTCTCTTTATTCTCAACATGAGCAGACAATGAGACCTCTTGGGAACCCTCAACTTCTAAAACATTCTCCACCATAGAAAATAAATTACTTGGACTTCTAGACTCATCATAATTCCTACTTACCTCTTTTGGTCTCCATGATTTCACTTGCCTTCTATCTTGTACTCTAAGATTCTAATAAAACCTATTCTATCTTATAAACCTTTACTTTTAAAATCTAGCAATGTGACCTCTCTAATCACAATTGAATCACATCATACTTTTTGCAAAAAATTATTTTTGCCTTTCCAAATTTGGATAAAATCTTGTAATGTGTCTTAGTTCATAACAACTATAGCATTCAATATCTCTTGAAGGAAACTCAACTTGTCTTACCTTAAAAAGATAATATTTTACAAAGTATACCACATCATGAAAGTTGAGACACTCAACCTTGCTTACACATTTTTACTAATGACCCCCATCATAGTTCCAAGAAAATTCATTCTTAATAGGTCTTATACATTCTTTAGATCTATTCCAAAAATGATTACAAGTATAGTAGTAACCATTTAAATTTTTATACCTCATGGCATTTGGTTGTCTAATTTGATTTCTCTTCATTTTTTGAACACCTTCATTCCTTGTCTGATGATTTGTCTTCAAAAGTTGATCTACCTTATTCACATTAGTCTTTATCTTGTTTTGAGTTTCAGTCTCTAGTTCTTCTTTATATCCAAGACCAATATTATCACTTTCATGCTTTTGAACACTCAAAATATTATCTAGATCACATAAGCTATTTTAAAATCTCACAAATGTCTTCACCTTACTAGATGTCTTTTATAACTTTTCAAATACTCATTTTTAGAAACATACCTTGAACATTCATCTTCTTTAGCTTTTAGGCTTGTAGAGAAAATTTCCAATTAACAACTGAGATGCTTGACCATATCTTTATGCTCCTTGGCATCTTCATCCATTCTTGCCTCAAACACACTAAATTAATCCTCAAAGTCCTTGAGTTTAGATTTCATCTTCTTATTGATCTTCTTCTCAATATTTAGTTCTTCATGAGCATTTATCAATGCAGTCTCATAGTCCGCCTCATCTAAATCAATCTAAGTAGACCCCTTTTATTGTAAGTAACTTTCTTTCTTAGCCATGAACATATCTTCATCTTTAGTAAAACCATTATCTTTATGATCATATTCTGAGTCATTGTCTTCACTCTCATCTAATGAGCTATAATCTTCTTTGGTGTAGATACCCTTCTTGTCCTTGAAGTACTTATTCTTGTTATTGAACCTTATAAATCCCTTTTTGATTTTATTATACTTGAAAGATATATTTCCATCATCATGACCTTGATCATGATCTTCATCATCATCCTTCTTATACTTATGAGGGCACTTATTATCAAAATTTCCTATCTCACCATAATTGAAGAATTTGAGTGGTATCTTACCTTTATACTTGCCTAAACCGGTTCTCAATTTTCTTGAAATCAAATCAATTAGTTTATCCTCATCTATATCAAGAATGTCATCCTCCTTGAAATTCTTACCTTGGAACTTCTTCTTTTTCTTTATTTTAGTCTTGAAAGTTGTTTCTTTTTTTGGTGGTATATCATCATTCTTACTCATCTCATAGGTAGTAAGGGTACCATGCAATTGATCCATCTTCAATTTAGTAAGGTAATAACTCTCTTCTATATCAAATAATTTTGGATTAAACTTGAAGGATGGAGACCTTGATACATTTTGAAAAATACTAGTCTCTTTAATATTATCTCCAATATCTCTAATGACATTAACAATCTCATCAACTCTCTATAGAAAGGATTCATAGTATCTTATCCATTCATCTTGAAACTTTAAACTTACCTTCTGTGAGTCTACAACTTAGCAATATTAACCTTTGAATCTCATTCAAAGATATTCTTTAATTTATCCCATATTTCCTTGGTAGATGTGTAATGAATTAATTTGAACTCAATTTTTGTAAGACCACAAGTGATGACATTCATTTCCTAAGAGTTGTTCTCAAACAACTTCTTGTCTAGAACACTAGATGAAGGAATAACAGGAGCAACATAACCATCCAAAATATATTTTCATACATCAAACCCTAGGGGCATAATGTATGAATTCATCTTAGCAATCCAAAATGTATAATTGGATCCATTGAACATTTATTCTTACTTAGTATAAAAACCACCTTGCATATTCTAACTATCCATTGTACCTTGGATCACCTTCAATCTGTTAAGATTTTACCAAAGGACCTCACTTTGATACCAATTTTTAGAGGTATAATCCACTGAGGGGGGCTTTTAATTATTGGTGTCAAATAATCCAACTCAATTTACAAACTCTTAACAATACTTAAGAATTCAATACAATCATTCATGAAGCACACATATCATTCATAGTAGTGAATAATGAAAAAAATTCAAGATCACATACACAACATAAGATCTATGTGGGAAACCCTCTTGGGGATTAAAAACCACTCTCAAGACTAAAAACACATGGACTATTATCCTATAATATGATTACAAAGAAGAGATTGATCAAGTCCTTTTGATTAGGAACCTTCGATCAAGTCCTTCTGACCTACAACTTTGTTTAAGTCCTTCTGACCAAAGGTATTTTAGTGAAACCCTATTTCACAAGGAGAGACTACCCCTAAGGAAGATCAAATCCTTTATACCTTCCCTATAAAGAACACTTCTAGCTTAGAAATGATGTCTTCAACACATGATGATGGACCTCTGATTATTTGACCCTTACATAAACTCTTTTTCTTTCTCAAACAAGCCTCTCACATAGGTAGGCCATAATCTCTCTCCTTCACTCAAATAGTCCACATATGCACACTCAGATCTCTTTGCATAACTTAAAAATATAAAAAAACTATACTATCATCATACACATAGTCCTTAAACTCCTATGCTCATCAACCCAACAACTAGACACTCTCACTCTCCTCTAATTTCCTTCTCTCTCTAACTCTCTCAAATATTCCACACCAAAGTCTCTTATTTTTAAAAAAAAATCTATAACCCAACACATTTGGTTTCAATGTATGTAGAGAAATCATGAATTATCAAGTCCATAATAATCCTTATCGGCCACAATGCTTGACTTCACCCTTAAGGCATATCATATGGGTCACACTTAAGCACAATCCCCTTTCAAATAGGCCTAAGTCACTTTTAGGGCCTATGGAGATCCATTCAAATTATTTGACACTTTTTAGAGCATAATAAGAAAATAATACCATTTATAAATAAATAGGTCCACTCTTTATATCCCCTAGGACATCCTCAAATGATCATAGTCACCTTTGCTCACCTCTGCGTATGCTCAATTAACTCAAATAGAGACCTTATACATAGGAACACCATTAATGAACATAAAATTAACTTATTAAGCATTGTAAATACTTAAGATATATTGACCACACATCTAAAATACTAATAGAGCATCCTCATGGAATCTACAACACTCCCTAATAGCTAATTCACCATGAAAAATTGAAACAACATCTACATGAGCTCAAATACTCTTCTCGGGTCACTTACAGTTCATGCACAAAAACACGGTCAAATTTGAACATTCAAAATTATGTATATACATACTTTTAGATCATTTAATCCATATTTCCAAATTCACCTTGGAGTATTCTACCACTTTTATTTTTATTTCAAAAGTAAATTTGATTTATATCAAAAGTTATGTTCTAAAAACTAGACACCGGTCTTTCTTTCTCAAATTAAAATATTCAAATGCAAATAGTCATAATTAAAATTTGAACACAATGATCACATCTTGTGTCCTCTTAGATATGATTGAATATATAACATCAATCTCTTTTGATATTTAACACATAAACACCAATTTTCAAACAATTAAACCTTAGTCATATTGACCTCACCTCATGCAATCTTATAATGTTGACTCCACGTGTTCCCTCGACCTTTATAGTTCAACTAGGTATTTAAAAATCAATGCTCACTATTCGATCAAAATTGTATGAATGCCTACTCACCATTAGATCCTTATCCTGTACCTTTTCTTAGTCATTAAACATCATGCACCTATCCTTATCTCACTACTTCTTGACTTCTTAGAGAAATGCACACCATTTATCTTACTTAAACTTTAAGTATTTCAAAATTGACTATGGGGACCCTTTCAATATGCTTGAGTAGCCATTTTTGAACCTTAATAACTTCTTTTATGCTTTGACACATGATCTCAAATTTGGACTAGATGATCTCCTTACGTAAGAAAATCCAACCATGTGACATACTGCTCTTGAAGCCTTTTCATATTTGAGATATATTTCCATTAAGATGCCTTATCTATAACTTCTATCATAAAACCAACCATGCTTAAATTTTTTTTTGGGAGACCAATTTTTCTCCTACAATTTTTTTTCCATGCTTTAGTGCATGATCTAGAGTTTAGCACAAATAAACTAGGATCAAAATTGAACAAACCCATATTATCACCTTCTCTTAAAACATCCATACGAGTGAGATATTCCATCATCAAAAGGCTCACTCGACTCTTCTTGCCACATTGAAAAATTGGCTAGGTATGGGAAAACACAGTCAAATTACCTGGGATCCCAACTTTGCACATACATATCTCTTAATGTGATTCATTGCATGATCTAAAGATTAGTGAAAATAAACTAGGAACAAAATTGAATAAACCCATATGATCATTTTGTCTTGACACCTCCACATGTGCAAATTATGACCTCATCAACATGATTACTTAGATTTTCTTGAACCCTTTTGCAAATTTGCATAAGTATGTGAGCATAGTGAATTCTGTCTGAGTAGCCAAATTTGCACCCACATATCTTTTAACGTGATTTGACACATGACTTGAGATCTAGATCATAACAACTAGGGAATAATGTGATCAAAACCATATGACCAACTCCCCTTAACTCATTCCCATGTGGCAATGGAGACATCAACAAATTGCCTATTCAAAATTTTTACCACTAGACCTAAACTATCTAGATGAAAACTATGGACTACTAGATGAATTTCACTTATGAACACAAGCTCTCAAAGCATAGATAACATATTAGGGACATATTTCACATGCTACAATCACCATACTCATACCTGATCCTCTATAGCCATGCCAAAATATAAGATCAACCAATCATACTTTAAGCATATAAGAACAAACACATTTCACACTTTGTCATTGTCACATAGACTATCAAAGCACTTCATCTACTCACTAGGACATATACATGACATCACCATGAAATCACTAACAAATTTACAACATCATCTTCATGATCACACTCTGAGTCATTGTCTTCACTCTCATTTGATGAGCTATAGTTTTTATTGGTGTAGAGGCTCTTCTTATTCTTGTAGAACTTCTTGTTGTCATACTTTTTGAAACCTTTCTTCCTCTTATCAGACCTATATGTATTCTTGTATTCATATTGGTATTTATCATTTTCTTCATCATCATTCTTATGAGTTCACTTTCTAACAAAATGTCCTATCTCTCCACAATTGAAGCATTTGAAGGGTAATTTACCCTTATACTTTCCTAAACCTGTTTTCAATTTTCTTGTAAACAAAGCAATAAGTTCATCCTCTTAAATATCAAAAATGTCATTCTCCTTGGGTTTGTTACCTTGGAACTTCTTCTTAGGCTTCATATATTTCTTGAATATTGCTTCCTTCTTCAGTGGTATATCATCATTCGTCCTCATATCATACACAGTAAGGATGTCATGTAATTCATCCAACTTCAGCTGAGTAAGATCATGACTTTCTTCTAAAATATATAATTTAGGATAAAACTTGAGAGAGAGGAACCTTAATAAAATTTGAACTACAATAGACTCTTCAAGGTTCTCTCTAAGACCTCTGATGATGTTCACAAGCTCATCAACTCTTTGTAGAAAGGATGCCACAAAATCTTCTTCCTTCATCTTGAAACTTTCAAATTACATTTTGTGATCTAAAATTTAGCAACCTTGAACTTTGAATCTCCTTCATAAATGATCTACAATTTATCCCATATCTATTTAGTATATTTACAATGGATTACCTTGGTGAACTCAATCTCTATAAGGCCACAAGTGATGGCATTCATTGCCTTAGAATTATTCTCAAACAACTTATTGTCTATTATGCTAGATGGAGGAGTAGTAGGAATAACATAACCATCCACAATATATTTACATACATCAAACCCTAAGGACATAATGTATGTCCTCATCCTTTCACTCCAAAAATCATAATTGGATCCATTGAACATCGGTGCTTGCTTAGTAGAGAAACCTCTTTGATGACTACCCATATTTTACCTTAGATCACTTTCAAGCTGTCAATCCTTTACCAATGGACCTGATTCGATACTAATTATTAGAGGTAAAATCATTGAAAGGAGGGGGGTGAATTAGGGAGCCTAGATAATCCAACTTAAATTTCAATCCTTTCAAACTCTTAAGTTATTAACACAAGCATTCATGAAGCATACACATCATTTATAGTAATAAATAAGAGAGATAATGTAAGTTCAAGAACATAACACATGATATATGTGAAAAACCCTCTTGGAGAAGAAAAACTACTAGAGAATGTAATTGGAATACTATCCTATATTAACAAGAACCATTTTAGACCAACTGCAACTGATCAAAGAACTTCCATCCTTTATTTAGTGAGACTACAATTCCACAAGGTGATACCACACCTGTCTAGTTGAGCTACCATAATAACTATACCTTTAGCAAGTTTCACCTTGAAAAGAGGATACAAACCCCTAGATGTTTATCTATCACAACAAAACCTATGAACACCTCCACCTTTGAATTGATGTCTTCAACACGTAATTATGTATCTCTGATTATCACTTTTCATCTTCATTCACACTTAATCTATAAAAGCACTATTCTATCAACATAATTATGATCAAAAAGTCATACATACAGTCCTTAATTGATTTTTATCTTCAAATCATCCACTAGGCACCCACCCTTTCCTTTTCTTCAAAACACTATGCCCTCAAATACAAATTCCAAAAATAAGTCTCTCTCCAAGTCTAGAAATCACCATCTTTGATTTCACTATTTATAGAGCATTCATGATCATCACCATCTTGGTTAGATAATAGGCATGAATTAACTCTTAAGGAATTTATATCATTGAGACAAATATCAATACCATCTACATAGGTCATCCATATCACTTATGGGTCACCCTTAAGAATCTACACCTTTCAATTAGGCCCTTATAGCTCTTATAGGTCTCATGGAGACCTATTCACTCATTTAGCACATCATCAAGAAAAAAAGAACATAGGACCAATTACAAATACATAATTCCACTCCACATGACCCCTTTTTTATTCTCAAATTCTTACAATCATCATTTCACTCTTCTGTGTCAGCTCAATCAACTCAAACATTAGCCTTGCTCATAAGGACACCATGAATGAACACATAATCAACTTATTAAGCATTGTTCATACTCAAGATAGATTGATCACACCTAAAAAATCCTTACATATGATCTTCACAAAGTATATAACACTATCCAATAGTTAAGTCATCATGAAACATCTAACAACATCCATACAAGCTCAATTATCCTTCTCGGGTTACTTGCAGAATAAACATGAACACAAAGTCAACTTTAAACCTTCATAACTTTGACTATACATAGTTTCAAATATTTAAATTTATATTTACAAATGAACCTTGGATTTTTATATAAATTATCTTTTTACACCATGAGAAAACTATGCATAGATCAAAATATATGACCTGAAAACTAGACACTAGTCTTTCCTTCGTTAAATTCAAATATTTAAATTCAAACAGTCACAGTTAAATCTCAAACACCATGTCCTCATATCATGTCCTTGATGATTTATATTAAATACACACCATTGATATTAATCAAACTTTAACTCATATATCACCACTACCCAATTTCTAAAATTTGAACACTTGGCCTCATCTCTTATATTCTTGCAATCTTGATCACACACGCTTCATCGATCTCTTTGAGATTGTCCTTGCTTTAAGAATTCTAGATAACTGTCACTTTGACCTCTTAAATTTAATACACATAATTTATCTTGATTATTATTAACACCCACTCACTAGTGATCCTTATAATAAGCTCTTTTTTTTTCTCTACTCAATGTTAAACATTGAACAATTGGCACCACCTCATTGCATCCTAACATCTTGGAATGAACATGCTCTTTCAATCCTTTTTTAAGGAGCTCGATCTTTAACTTCATTAACCATTGGACACATTAAAATCATCTCACTAAAAATGCACCATTATACAATCTTGTGTGATCACCTAAGAACTATTGGATCTTTATTTGGTCCTAATCTTTAACATTATGCAAGGTAGACTAAGTATGGGGATCATTTCTATCTGCCTAGAAGGCCAACTTTGGACCTTAATAAATTTTGCTGCACTTAGATGCATGATCTAAAATTTGGACCATATGATCTCCTCACATAGGATAATCCAAAAATGTATCAAAATAATCCTAAAACCTTTGCACATGTGAGATATAACTCCATTAATCTACTCACTCAAATTTCTTTTGCCACTAAGCCAACTATGTCAAGAACTATCTAGAAGGCCAACTTTTCACATGCATATATTTTGACACAGTTCATTGAATTAACTAAAATTTATAAAATATCAACTAGGAACAAAATTTAACAAACCCATATGATCAAAATTTCTTGAAATATCCACATGTGTGAGATATGCCATCACCAAACTGCTTACTCATCTCTTTCTTGCATCATGCAAATTTGGATAAGTATGGGAAAACATTGTCAAACTACTTGGGTTCCCAACTTTGCAATTGCATATATTTTATTATGCTTAGTTTCATTACTTAAAATTTAGTGCATAGTAAGTAGGGACTAATGTGATCATAACCATATGACCAAATCTCCTTGACTCTTCCACACCTAGCAATGGTGACATCAATAAATTCCCTACTCAAATTTTCTACCACTAGACCTAAAATGTCTAGATGAAAACAATGATCAACTAGATGAAATAAAATCATACACACAATCAATCAAAGCATATAAAACCTCTTTTATGACCCATTTCACATGATTAAATAACCATACTCATCCATGAACAACTCTAACCATGCCAAAACTGAAGATCAACCAAGCCTCCTTCAAGCATACTAGAACAAGCACACTGCACACTTTGTCATTGTCACTTAGATTATCAAGGAACTTCATCCACTCACCAGGACACCTCCATGACATCATCATGACATCATTGATAACTCTCTAACAAAATTATAGTTAAAGTGTTCTATGGATCCATATATTTAAAAATCTACCCTAAGACATTATATATCTTATAGTATCGAATAAATATATTCTAAACATTTTTCTAGTGCACACTCATCAATTATTATAAATACTTATACACATTTGGCCAAGGAATATACATAGTAATCCAACATTGCATCACCCCATCCCAAGTCTCATTCTATTAAATCTTGTGCCAAAATAAGTTCATAGTGAATCATATAGTTACATTTGATTATTTAGGAAGTGGAAGTGAAATTTTATCTCTCATTGGGTATGGATTCACACAAAAGAACTATAACCATATTGTATTTTATTCCAAGTGTAAACAATATGTAGAAAAAACTTCTCAAGAGGTATCATGATCCAACTAAATCTCACACATAATATTTTATGCATACATTTATTAAGTATTATGTCAAATCAAAGGACAATAAAATTAGATAATTATTTCTATCAAATTAGTGAATTAAAACTATATTCTAGAATAATCTCATTATGTGTAGCTTAAAAATCAAAATTTAAAGTTAAATAGACTATAAAATAGTAGAATACACAATCAAAAAACATAATCAACCCTTCATTTATTCTAATCTAGATATAACTATCCCTTTGCCAATTGTAAAATAGTTTCATAAAACAATAAAATTCCTAGGCTTGTAATATATTAACTTTCATAAGCTTATCTTAGTTCCAAAATTAAGAAATAATTACCCATATGTATTCATTTCAATCTCATTTCTATATCTTTCTCTTCCATTGCTTGCTTAATCATTTAATTGTATTGTTGGTCAAAATTTTGGGCATGAATTAGATATGATTATTGTTTATCATTTCATTAAATTATAGCTCAATTTCCCGTAGTTTTACCTATTATGCTTAGTGACATTTTCACACTTCATTCATAATTTAGTTAAAATATATTGGTTAACCATATCTTTCCATAATCTAACCTAGGGTTTCACAACCCTCATCCCCTTAGGGTCTGATGTTATATTTTTTTTAATTTTCCTAATTTTTTAATGTTGTTATTGTTCCATACTAGCCATACATGATTTTGTTCATTCATGTCTAAGATATAATTATTATATTTTGGTTAATATATTATTTATTTGAATATAGACAACCTTGGGAGTTCCTAATTATTCATCACTCTAGGGTTTAATATATTATTTATTGCCTATTAGATCTGATTTTCATATTTAGGTGTGTCTCTTATTTATTTATCAATAGCCCTAGATTCATTTAATTTTACCATGTTTACATTGTATGCCCATTAGGAATGTTAGATAGTCGACCATATTAAGTGAAGTGCTAAATTAAGGGGTGTTGATTGTGATTTGTATCAACTTCCTTCACTCTGTATTTGTGCTATCTAAAATCAAAATTCCCCCTTATTTTTTAAATTCCTTATTTCACTATTGATAATGCAAATGATCATAAATGGCAAATATAACTATGTTCTAGATTACATGACTTTCCATGATTGTGGTTATTCTAATGATGATGTGAATGAAAATAATTTTGATAAAAATTTCAATTCTTATAATACTAGTCTTTATATTGTAATTGATGTCCTAAAGTTTGATCATATATCTAATGTTTATATTAAAATTTATCTTAAGATTGTCCACAATGAAATCAATATAATGATTTATTTTGTTACTAAATAAAGAAATATAAGAATAATGGTTAAAGAATATAAACTTAATATTGTACATAAATATCCTTTGAATTATCTTTATCCACTTATTGAAGGTTATAATTATACATTTGGTGGTGATTCTAATGCTCATACTCATAATCATATGCCTCCACCTAGTGTCACACCCCCTCAGGTTGACATTCATATTCCTACATGACCTACTAAATATTTTATACATAATATGGATAATTTAACATCTCAACATGATCCCGTTACTTTATCATTTGGTATTAACTTTAATACAAAATCTTCTATTCCAAACAATGTTAATCCTATGTTGACTCATATACATGCACCTGCATCTAATGATGTTTTATTTCAACAATCGATTTGAGACATGCAAGCTCAAATTAAATAGATTACCCATAAACCTAACCATGTGGTCACTTCTTAAGATATATTACATAGCCATTGGGTCATGAGGTCTTCAATCCCTTTCCTATCAGTTTTTGGCTACCTAAATTTTATTTTTAAAATGGTAAAGGTGATCTTTAGCATCACATTTGATCTTTCTTTGATTCACACTTTGATTTTAATCTAGAATCATAAATGAATATGAATTATATTGGTTATACTCCTTATCTATAAGCTTTATTCATAGATTTAATGATTTATCTAATATATTCTTAGCTCACTTTTCCATAAACATTAGCCAAAAGGTCATATTTTCTCAATGTGCTCATATAAATCAAGGACCTAATGAGATTTTAAGTGAGTATGTAATTTAATTCATGATAAAAAATACAAAATATGTCACTAAATATTTTGTATTGATTTACTAACAATTTTATCTAATATCTTACTTCAACCACTCCTAGACAAATGGTGTTCAACTCTTATGAATGTTTTGTCAATATTTTCCATATGGGTTTGTAATTATGAGATTAAGTTTTTAGAGGCTAACATACTCAAATATGGGTCTAATGTCCTTTTTGTTAAGAATATCTAGTTATTACTCACATTTTATGTAATTGGGTTTGTAATAGTTTATGAATTATTGTGACAATTCATAATATTAGAATAATATATAGTGTATGTTGAGTTATAATAACTTAACATTATGATAGGTTTGATTGAGAGATTCTAGGGGGAGTGTAGGAATGTTGAGTTATCATAACAGAGTTTTGTGAGGATATAGATTAGTGTTGACTCCTTCTATTAAGGAGATCATACACCTATACAATGTATATTCTCATGATGAATATGACATTCTAAATTATTGAGTATTTAGAGTGTATTTGAATGAAAAACTATTATTTATATGTGAATTATAGTAGTTATTGTTGTACCCAACACCCCCATTTTTTGTAGGAAATGGGGACCCACCTTTTTTAGATTATTATCTTGATTTTGAGATCTCTTCTATGTGTTTATGAAACTTCTGAGAAAAAATCATGATTTGGCTTTTCATATTTTGGCAAGGTAGCATGGATATTATGTTTTCATAGACTAAATCCTTCTTGATCTATCAAGTTTTTTATCTTGGGCTTTATGTTTTGGGATTTATGTTTTTTGGGACTATCTTTGCTTTCCTCTTGGGACTTATTATTTTGAGACTGATCCTGTTTTGTCTTTGTCAGGATTTTTTTGCCACGTATGAATTCTTATGGACTTATCTTTATTGGATAAATTATTGCAACCATTTGTCCAAAACAAATCCTCAAATGGAATTGGTCTATATATTTTGTGCCTCAGACATTTTTCCCAATGTATTTGGCATTCCCTTTTTCCCCCTTTGAACCTACCCTTCACCCATTTTGAGATTGAATTTTTGCCCTTATGAAGTAGATCCTTCAAGAATTTTTTCATGGATATATTACCTATAAAGTGGACCTTTTAGATTATTTCTAGACTACCCTTCGACATTTTGGAATTATCCTTCATGACTTTTTGAAGTGCCCTTTTTACCCTGAACTGACCCTTTGGGTTTTGTGAAAGTATCCTTCTACCTTTATTTTTGTGGCCATTTTCCCCAAAAAATTCCTTTGGGACTTTTACAATTCCCTTTTTGGCCCCTTTACATAATTTTTGGACATTTTGTTTCAAACATTTATCTAATACAAAAGCCTCAAATTTTTTTTTGTAAAGGACACATGCCCTTCAGACTCCCTAAACCTACCCTTCAGGCATTTTGAAAGTGACCTATTATAAATTTTTGAAGTGGCCACTTACCTTTCAATACTTTCATCTCAGACCATTTACCTTATGGGACTTATCTTTTAGAACTTTGTCCTGTCCCCTTTTCCATATCAAGCCTACCCTCTGAGATATTTATCCCAACCTCTTTTCCTTACAAAAGATTCCCTTTGATATTTTTGTAATGGAACCTTTGTTATGGACATACCCTTCATAATTTTTTTTTCCCAAGACTTTATCCCTTTTCAAACTGACTAATTACCTTTTGGAATAATTGTCACAACCCTTTCCCAATTGAAAAATACCTACGGAGTAGACCCTTCAAGCATTTTTCCATGAAGTAGACCCTTCGGACCTAAGGCACATACCCTTTAGGCTTTATGTAACATGCCCTTTAAAAACCTTGGAATGACCCTTAGTCATATAAAAGTACCCTTTGGGGAAATTATAAGTGCTCTTCAAGATTTTTGTAATATCTTTTGCCTTAGACCATGTCCTTCATAGTTTTCTATTTCAAATATTTTATCTAACACAAAAGTCCCAAAATAATTTCCCTGAAAGAATTAGTTAGCAAGAATTTTACCAAGAGAACTACTATCCTTGCCATACTTAGTTGAAATAAAGGTGAAAACACTTTCTATCAATCTATTAAATATCCCCACCAACTTGAGCAAACAAAGTTTGAATTATACAAGAAATAAAAGCAAAGTGAGTGTTGCACATTTATGTTGCACAAATTGATATTCAATGCATAGATATATAAAGGTGATTTATATATATTGAAGCCATCATTGCTTTCAAACTAACTTACACTTAAAGTCTCTTGCTTTCCTATAATGACAAATATCCCTAGATACTATCTCAAGGATACTATAAGTAAAATAATAACTAAGTTACAACCTAATTATTTACAAAACATAAATAACACAAATAAGAAGACTATGAACAACATAGATCGTACACATGCATCAATGACATCTTCATCTAGGGCATTTTAAGGGGAAAATCCACCATCCCCATATTCAATCAAAGACTCCACGAAGTACATAAATA
The DNA here is from genome assembly GCA_037957365.1 of Torreya grandis. Lineage (NCBI taxonomy): Eukaryota > Viridiplantae > Streptophyta > Pinopsida > Cupressales > Taxaceae > Torreya > Torreya grandis. The sequence continues at coordinate 46,931 of JARHVA010002130.1, read as the reverse complement.
TAGTATTTGATGCTACCATATTTGGAGATAGGTACCATAACTATTCATAATTAAGGGATGTCATTGATTATGTGGATATATTTTCACTAGAAGATGAGATGACACTTGTGGATAGACTTTTCATCATGGAACTATTGGATTTCAAATGTTAAAGATTACATTTTTTTGCTACCAAGACATAAGTAATGTCGAGTATTGACCTTAAAAAATATTTTTTTTCCTCAAGAAAGATATCCTAAGATGTTTTCCTACATCATTCAAGAAATAACATAGTGATTGCATGCATATCAAGGGCTGACTTTTAAAGGTATTTATATTTGAACATACCCAATGCTTATTTGGACAAACACGTAATGGTGTAGTTTAGTGAAGAGAGTTCAATTGAGAAGGTGATACTTTCATGGCTACTCCTAGACCAGACCATTACATGGAAGGGGAAAAAGCTGAAGGAATTAATTTTGATTGATAAATTTAGAATGGGGATTCACATCAGTATAGCTCTCCTTAATCGACTGTATGGTATGCTAAGTATTCATTTTGTCAATTTAGACTAGGTTCCATTATTGTATATGATGCTCACTCATGATGTTGCATATTCCCTAGATGAAATAATTAGATTTTAATTGATAGAGTAAATAATCCATAAGGACATGCATCCCATGCCTTTGGGTAATTTCTACATGATGTCTTTTTTGTTGGATGCAGTCATGGCTAATTTTTATAGAGATATTGGAGAATTGTGGACTCTGGCCATAGATTGTGAAAAGAATAGGATTTATGATCATTATCAATTTATGCATGTATATGCATATACCAAAAACATGGTCAGGGTTTCAGAGAATGTTTATCCATAGGTTTGGCATGCCATTCATGGCTTGCCTATGCCTAGACTCAAGCCTAATATTATAAATAATTTTGATGGTAGAAGATATTATTTACTTTACCTAAACTTCATAGTAACCATGATTTGGGAGAACAATGTTAATTCTTTATGTCTTCCCAAGTACATTCTAGATAAGTTGGTGGAGCAAGAAATTACTTTTTGACTATGATGGAGTATCGAGGAAGATTTATCCAAATAGAAGAAAAAAATATTTTTTGGCCACCATGTAATGATTATAAGAATGGTTTATACAATGAGGAAGCATTTTATAGAGGTAGGTATCAAATTCAAGAGTTATCCATTTCCCATGCTTACTCATAGAGATTGGGATCCTCATGGTCAAGTTCAAAATCACATACAAGGATTTAACATCCCTTACAACCATGTCCCATAACTATATAATTTTTTATTTATTAATAAAATGTCTAAAGAGGATGTTTTAGAGAGAGAGACAAGATAATTGGATGAAAGGAATATCTTTTTCAAATGATCCAAGATGACCCCTCAATCATTGATATAGAATTGGATAGTAGGAAATCTCTATACAAGGGATAAGAGCATTCTAATTTTTAGAAAGGATAGTCTGAGTATCAATACAAGGACCAAGTTGGTCCCTCACCTCAAGACCTCCCATTAAAGCTATGGAATATCAATAAAGATACCAAGATTACTTAGCCTAGTTCTAGTATATGAGCATAAGCAGGGGATCCCATCAACCTAGAATCTGATGAGGAAGGAAGAGCACTAGAACAGTTGACTATGAGCACCATTCAAGTATCCATTTCTATACCCTAGGTACAAGTTGCTACATATATTGGTATAATTACATTAGAATTAGTGACATCAACATCCCAAGGCTCCCCCACACAACTGAAGACTCCTCTGGTTTATAAGAGGAAGCCTAAGACTCCTATAATTAGTCTTATAGTGGAGCTAGTATGAGGCTTGCTTGTTGTATCTTAGGAAAAGGAGGTGGTGATAATCAAATAAATTAAGGATTAGTGTAATGAAGAAGTAGATATGGAGGTATCTAAATCCATGAGCCTTTAATAAAGACATATATCACCAAATCTCTAGGTACCCAACCTCTTATGAGTTTTCCTTTATCTTCTATACCAATATTTGGACAAGTTTCAATTTATTCTATTCTAGGATCACCTTAGGTGAAAGTACCTACTTCTACCTCCATTGACCCCTCCATTACCACCACTACTATTGATCCCTCTATTTCCACTTAAATCACACTCTCACTACCTACCTCCTTTGCCCTGATTGGTACTTCTACTATTAGATCCCTTAAAAATAAGAAGGTGATCAGGAAGGTACAAATTGCTTTAGCCACCCCACAACTTCATGTTCATTCCACCCAAATTTCCCTTCCATTTCTATCCACAACTTACATAAAATAAACCATAGTGGCAAGTACTGGTAGGGCAAGGAAGCCCAATCCCTAAGTGATCATAGTCTACCCACTCCTTCAATTTATAGGAGTGGATTGGTCCAAAATCATATGGCCTTCCTTACCTAACATCCTTATCAGGCCCCAAAATAAATAATAGGTTTAATTAGAGGCCGAGGAAGAGGTTGTTGTCACAACCTTTGATGCATCTTAATTGGACTTCCCTCCATGGGTAGTTGAATTGAGAAGGAAGTCTTCCCAAATGCCAAGCTTCAAAATCATCGAGCTTCCCTTAGTTTCCACTCTATTTGTTCCCCCATTTGGTAGCATTTAGAGATAAATAAAGAGGAAGATAGAAGATTACAAAGGTACTAAAATCATTATTGAGGAAATACGAGAAGTGTTCTACCTCATTAAGAGGTAGAATAGGTAGCTAGGGTAGTTTTTATATGTTAAAAATCTTGTAGACCTAGCATAGGCACACAAGGATGTAATAGTTGCTATACATGAATGATAGAATTGGCTCGAAAAGAGCTTGAGGTTGAAGTGTAAACACTAGAGGCTAAGATGGATCAACTAAAAGAGTAGGCAAAGATGGTACACATTCTTATAGGTATAAAATCTTAGGTATAAGAAGCCACTTATAGATGTTATAACTCTTTAGAGATATGGAATTCATGAAGGCCAAAATGGTCCCTCCTATTGGTAATGACAATAAATTGTTTAATTATTTAAGAGATGATAACACTAAATTGAAGATGTTAGTTGTATACACTGGCAACTCTCTATACAATCATCTCGACCTCATGACAATGCTAGAGGTATCCAATGCCTTGAATTTGGTTATAATTAGGTAGGAAGAGGAAAAATAATGGCTAAAATTAGTTGGAGATTTAGTCCTTAAGTATCAAGTGCATGAGGCCTATCTCCTCCAAATTTTGCATGAGTTGAAATTATCTAAAGTGAATGTTGCCACTGGTAAATTAATCAATAGGATCAATTTTGATAAACTTAATCAAAAAGTAGTAGATGAATTCAAATAGATATTACAAGGCCTAACACTTGAATAGATAGAGTCAAAATTGAGTAAGGCATGGAAGAAGGTAAATGAGGTAAAATTTTTCAAGAATAAGTTTTAGATAACTAAGAAGGAACATGAAAAGTTCTTTAGATAGGTTAAAAGGATTCATTGACCACCATTTCTAAATTTGAATATCATAAAGTAGCAACATGATGTGGCACATAAAGTTTATGAGGAGAATGAAGTGAGAAAAAATCAAACTTTTGGTGGTGTATCAAATTTTGTAGTTACCACCTCAATAACCACACTGACCAAGGTGCATGCAACACTTCATATGACTAAGCCTTAATAGGATAAAATTTCATGCATGTATAATTTTATAATAGTGGACATATTTATAAATTCATTATAATTTGAGCCTTTTATTTTAAAAGTTGACTCTTTATATTTTGTACACATGCACACATTGCATAGTTTTGTAAAGGTCAACTTATTTAATTAATAACTATAGGTTTTATTTTATATGATTTTAGACTACAATTAGAACTACATGTTCTAACTGCCACATATAATGACCTTGCATTGAATTGGAGGATGAGGTGACCCCATCCCCAAGTTTATATACATAGTTATAACCCAACTTAGTTTTTGTTAGAGAAATTTGAATATAGAGAAGCAAAGAACTTTTGATCATCAATGAAGTATTTGAGTATTTTATTTCCTAATTTTATGTAATTGGTTTTTATCTCCATGGTTTTATTTTTTAATAAATCTTTAGTGTGTTAAATTTTCAAATAGATTACTGATTTTTATGATTAATACACTAATTTGTAGGTGTGCAATAGTTGCTCAAGGATTGGTAAACATATTGATTAGAATAGTTAAGTTTACATCAAATCATATTTCTGAATATGTACTAGTGCTTTCTTTGTTGTAGTTTTCTATGTGTGCAATTTCTACCTCAAATACTTCATTATCTTGAGTCATAATCTTTTGATTAAGGATGTACAATAGTTACTCCAAAATAAGAAACCTTTATCTAAGGCTTTTGAATTTATTGCATCTTTGTTTCCTTAGACTTTTTAGTCACGTATGATTATATGTGTGCAATTAATGTTAACATCAGACATAGATTTTAAAATCACATGTCTATTTATAATCCAACCATGGAAGTTATTTTTGAGAATAACAGAGTCCTCTTTTATGCCTTACGCTACCCTCCTTATTGATTTTTGTTTTAAATATCTCCCACTTTAAATTAACAACCAACCATCCATCCAACTCACTTAGAAATCCACTACCATTAGGAATCATACCTCCATCCAAAAACTTTGTCAATAACCTACATACCTTATCACTATTCCATTAATAGGTTGAAATAAACCACATAGCTGCAACTCATACCCTAGAGTGGATTTTATCTCTATTGAGATCCTAAAATGTTAGAGGCTACCTTGTTACAGATGTAGTGTGCATAAAACCCACACCAATAGTTAAATTAGTGTTAGAAGGAGGGCCAACACCTATGATAATAGAGGTTATTCTATGCATATAGTTGCACTAGAGTCACCCAAGAGAGTGACTAGATCTAATCCCTAAGATGGTTTACTAGTCTTAACCTTGATAAATCATAAGAGACCTAAAACTATGCCAACAACCCTAGTCTAGAATAATCCACCTCTAGTATGGAACCCCTTACTTGTGAGAAACCCTTTACCTATTAATCAATCAATGACTCAAAAATATCTCTAGATAGTTATATCTACCATCGATGTCCTAGGAGATGTGCATGATTTACCTCAGAATCTTGAAAAGTATCTACCATAATTTTCTCCTTTAGGAGCAAGGATGGTATAAGAACATATCAAATTACTTAAAACTACTTTAATCTTGATGAATATCATAAATGAGGATGTTGCATGTAGATTATTACCTTTTACTTTGATGGATGCTACTTATGATAGGTATTTGAATCTAACAAAAAATTACATAACTTCTTGGGATGAATGTCAAGCAAATTTTCTTGCATAGTTTGGAGAGGTCACCAATCCTAGTTTGGTATACCAGCACTTTACTAGTACGAAGAGAGAACCTAATGAGCCCATCCATGCTTTCAACACAAGATGGTAGAAGATGTATAATTGGTTGACCCCAAGATATAAACTAGAGGTAGAACTATCATTGGAGATGTACAAGAATGCCTTGGACCCTATCACCATTATGTTCTTGAGAAGAGCAATTACAGCTAACACTTTGGCACTAGCATTTGAAAAGGTTATCACTATAGATAAACTCAATACATAGATTCTTGGAGTGCCTAGTGTCATAAATTATTTTCCATCACTAAATTTAGTTTCACATGTAAGATAATACATCTCAACATTCAATAATAACCATTTATATATGTTGCCTCCATTAATGAAAATAATGTCACATAATTTTAGCTACCTGAAAAATCATGAAATGGGTAATGGATATAAATAGAACCAACAAGTAACTACACTTCTTACTACCTTTTTACAAGGTATAGATTCCATAAAAGTAAAATTGGACTCTATTCAGAAGATGGTTCAAAAGTTTAGCAATTATTTCCTGAATATGCAAAGGAAGATGGGCAATGCAAATAACCCAACTAGAAATCAGAATACTAGATTCTAGAGATAAAATAGATGATTCAATAGGCCTGAATAGCCTAACAAACTTCTAGAGATCAACATATCATAGATTACTCTTCCTAATTTGTGCAAAATTCACAACACCTTTGAGTATGGTGAGCTCAATTGTGTTGAATTTTGTGCATCATTTGAGATCTTTCATAGAGAGGTGCTTAGACAAGATCAGATGCATAATATACCTAAGAATCATCTAGATCATAGCTCTTCCATTACTACCATTTATTTAACTTATTTGGGAATAATGGCATTCTATTCCTATTTTATTTGAGGGTATAGATTAATAAATCAATACAAAATATTACAATAATTATAGTCCTAATTTGTGTGATTGTTTATCTTTTTCACCTTTCTAAAAATAGAAATAAATAGGAATAAATATAAATTATCTAGAAATAGACTAAGATGGCTAATACAAAAGCTAAAAATGGCTGTTTAGGACTGGGGTAGTGTCATCGACCTGAATCTAGCTTTCATTTGATGAAAGGATAAGAGCATAAAAAATAGGACACTTTGGTATCCATCACTATTTTTTTCTCCTGCCATTGTTATCCAAACTAGTCACAAAGACATGAAACTCTTTGGGTATTTTCACTATGTTTGTATGACACTGCCTATGAAAAATTGAGTGTTGATTGTTGACAAAACTTGTTATATAGCTGATTTTATCTTCAAACCCTAACCCTCCATTATGCTTGATGAAATAGTATTTGAATCACTTTAGAAAGAGGGGGGTCAGTGTGTAAGATTCACTAAATTTGTAATCCACACCCCTTATGTGCACATGTTACCTACATACCGATACTTTGAAGAGGTATCAAGACATATGTAGTTCTCCTACCTAGTGTGCTTTGTGAAAAGTGTGATGTGGATGCAAAATACCAATTTTGATAGTGTTTGAGGTGGTTAGGGATTGGTATGAGGGTTTGAGTATGTTTACAGTTATGTTGGGTGACTGTATGTAGATAATAAGGAAGTTTTCCTTAATGCTTTATTTGTATTCTTGATTAATTTTAAAGTTTGGTCACTTCCCTTTGTAAATGAACTTTGAGTGGGATTTTATAGGGAATAATTGGTCATGGGTTAGATGTCTTTGAGCTAAGATGAACCAATTAAGGATAAGGACTAGATGGAAATGACCATTGGGGCTCAAAGTGAAAATGGATAGGAGCATTGAAAACATGACACTTTAGGATTTGACACTATAGTTTGAGTTTGATTCTCCTATTTTATAGGCTCAAGACCTAGAGAAATAGGTTTGGCATAGGAAATATGGTCTGGATAAGCTATAATTAAGGTTTAGAAGGTTTTGAATGACTGGTAATGAGCAAGAAGGTGTCTATAAGGGTCAAAAGAGTATGCAAAAGGGACCTATGGATGGGGTCTCACAAGCCACACTCAAACCACCAATTTTGACATTTTATATGACTATATTCCCCTGCCCCCCCCGGCCCCCTCCCACCCCAATTTTATTTTAGTGATGCAACAAAGTAAAATACTAGGATAAAAGAATAATAGAAAACATACCTAAACTTACCTATAAGGGTGAAGCCCATGAAGATGTGTGATGCTGAGTGTGCATAGAGAAAGCATAGTGTGAAGCATAAATTTGCAAAAGAAAATAAGGAGAAGATAAGTTATTACTAGACATGCTATGTCTAAAATAAGAATGTAAAAAGGCTTTGAAAAAGAGAGAGGAAGAGAAATAAATGAATATACCTCACTAGGTACATGAACCAATACAAAATTTATTGTGATGTTGAGTGATGTCGAGTGATTTTAGGTATGTGCTATACCAATAGTAATATCATGAATAGAGCTGAGTGATCAATTCTCTAAGGGTGGCTTAAGAATACAAAGGCTATCCCTTTTGATCCATTGTTTCCCACTAAGTCAAGCTATGTGATCATGCATGTGTTAATCAATGTTTGGACTATGTGTCCAATCCCTTTGAGTAGGTGGCTCAAGAATACAAAGGCTAGCTAGTACTTTGGATCCATTATTTCCCATTATGTAATAAAATATGAACTAATACTAGTATGAATGTGTGTCATATGAGATGGATCATGAAGCCCATGAATTCTCTATAATCTAAGAATGTGGAATGGATAGCCAAATGTGTACTGAGAACTAGGCAAATCTTGACCACTCTAAAAGGTGGAGATTAAGCTTATATGAAAGCCACTATAAAAATGAGAACTATGATTATATGAAAGCCACTCTGAAATGATGCCAAACACCTATAGATGGAATAAGGCACACAACTATTGAGAAAACTTAGGTAATACAATGAAATGGAAAGAAAAGGAAAATGTGTCATGCACATTGCCCCCATTCTAAAACTAGAAGTGAGAGCCATCATGCTACACATGATGCCCCATATATCTAGATAATATAATTAAAATTTTACTAAAACACCCAATCTAATTGAATTATATCTAACAAAACTATAATTAACCTTACCTTTCTATCTATTTCTATTTTATTTTTTATTTTTGGTTGTTTGGATAGGAGCACTAAAAATGGGACACTTTGGTGTTTGGCGCTATTGTCCACTTCTGACACTTTGTCCTTTATTGTTTCTAATGATTATTTTTTATTCATCACTATTTTTTTGGTCTATTTTCTATTTTTTGAGCTATGATTATTATTTTTAGTGTTCTAAAAATTGATTTTTTTATCGATAGAAGGCTCTAATCTCTATGACAAAGACCCTATTTATTGCCCCCTCTTCTAAGGGTAGGAATGAAGACCTTGAAGTGACTAACCTCAAAATAAAGAGACCTATTAGTGTGTTATGGTATGAAATACATGATATAGTAATGATAATCCAAAAGATATCACAAGATATAACATAGTTTGTATTGGATATTGTTAGATCAATAGGAGTATGCCTAGATAGATGTAACAATGTAATAACATATGCAATATATTGAACTAAAAGTGTAAATATAGTTTTTAAGGAGAGATGGAGCATTATTTCCATCATGGCATCCAAGAAGGAAAGATAATGCATGATGTGGATCATGGCATTACAGACATCTGAGAATTAAACAAGCAAACAAGCACACAAGGTAAGAAGTAAGAAGCATACAAAAGAGGCCAAGGGGCCAAGAAAATAAGGGACATGGGCACATGTCACTCAAACTAGGAAAGCATGCATACAAGTCATGTTCAAATTTCCATATACACATACAATTATAAATAATGAATATTGACACAAAGGCCCATAAGCACATACTAGAGTATAAGCAAATGACATTAGCAAATGTCCTAAGATACACACAAGTAACAAAATAATAATTGAGAAATGCAAACCCATATAGCTACTCAATGAAAGAAAGGCATGCAAATGATGGAAATACTATCACATCTAACTAATTAAATCAAGAAGTGAGAGTATGCAAAGCATATAATATAAGACTAGGTAGATGTTAAGACATACATAAGTGTTATAAACTAGTGAGTGTTGATAGAATAATCTATGTGAGCTAGTAAATAATGTACATCATCATGATAACTAGAGTGTGTGATTTAGGAATGACATAACCTAGATGGTGTAGTCATGTAGAAGATACCCCCAATGGGTAGATATATTGATGTATGTCTCGAATGTAGAAGTATGATGCCCCCTTAATGGGTAGAGTGAAGTAATCAAGGATCTGGATCTCACTACACACACTCAAAGAAGATAAAGTGAAGCATGGTAATATAGATAAATTGACAAACAATAACATATAATATCAAAATGTAAGTCTATCATGGTAGTAGAAATGTAAGGCATGGATAATACATACAGTTGAATTTTTTTTTAGTGTTTTGAGTTATTTGAATGTTTTTTTATTTTTACGTGTTATATTGTTTTTGGTATTTTGAGTTATTTGAATGTTTTTATATTTTGTCAAAAGATATTTACAAGTAAAAAGACACTATGTATAGTTAAGTTGAGAAATTATGTACAAGTAAGCTGAGAAGAAATGATATTAACCAATGAGTCTCATAAGAGACTCCTTATCATGGTATCCTATATCAAGGAGAGGGATCATACATGATCATAAAGCATGATGGAAGGGCTGAGACTATGAATCTAAAAGATATCTATGCTATAAGTGATATGAAATCTCTATAGTGGAAATTTAATATGGGGTCCCCTTGTAACTCTAAGAAGTGGATGCAACTATGGGGCTCTTAGGGACCCATTTGGTAGTAGAATAATCTCTCTAAAAATGTGCTCTATGTGTATAGGTATGAGACCTCAATGATACTACCTTGGGTGTGAATATTGTAGTTAGAAATTGTCTAGAGTCTTGAATTTTTTTTGATGTAGTGGTCACTCTAAGAAAGGCCTCTATGGAAGTATATGAAATCTATGTGATAGTGAGGGAGGCCTTAATTGTGTCTAAATCTCAACTAGAGGAATAACTATAACTAGTAGAGAAGTTAAAACTAGTGACTGCAGAGTAGGAGATGGCTTTGAAGTGGGGAGTGGTAACTCATATGAAACTCCATCAACTATAACAACATGATTAACATGAATGTATTTCATGCATTTGTGAATTGTAGATGGTACTATATGAAATTTATGGATCCATGGTCAACTAAGCAACATGTCAAAGACTCCTACACTAGGAATAATAGTAAATGGTGTGGCCACATGTGTTGGACCATCTTGTAAAAGAAGTAAAATCTCACCCAATGAACTCTAAATGTGCTCATTTAATCCACTAATGAATGTGTTCATCAAGGTGATATCCTAATATGAATAGCCAAAATGCTAAATTAATGTCATAAGGCACATGTTCAAAATAGATCAATTATCTGTGAGAACACTATGAATGGGATAGTGATCAATGTAGGCTTTGATAAAAAGTGCATAGTACTTTGAATCATCCTCAACTATCTCTTGCTCTAAAAATGAGATTTAATGTCTAGCTAGAACTCTATAATTAAACACACCAATCATGTTTCTCAAAGGATGTGACTCAACTAAAGGTGCCTGGTATATAACTAGTGGAGGGTGTGCATGATATGTATGGTGAACACTTGATGTGCCCTTTATCTCCTATTTAGAATGCTATGGGAAAGGATATAAGAAAATTTTTAGAGCCTTGTCCTATGTTTGATTTGTCTAAGGAGGCTCAATTGGAGTGTCAAGATCAATAAGGTTTCCATCTATCAAGTCTTGTATCTTGTGCTGTAAACTGATCCATCTATTCATTGTGTGGCTTGGTGCCCTATGAAAATCATAAAATTCATTATTATCATATAACATGGAAGAGGCTTTGTTGTATCAACTTCCCAAATAGGATGGAGAGATATGATATTTCATTCCAATATCTATTGTAAGACTCTAGCTAGAGATACTAGTAGATTGGTAAAGGCTCACTGAGGAGGTACTGATAAAACCACTTGCTGAGGGGGATCTAAAGCCACATTAACTATAGGTTGATTTTGAATTTTGATATCATTAACCTTGACTTTATATGGGACTTTATTGTTACTCTTGTTTTTTGTTTTTGATATGCTTATGTACTTGATTTTGCACATTGAAAGTAATTTGACTTCCCTTTAGTGTATGACATAACTTAGTGAAGGAAGAATTTTTTTTGAACATTATTGACTCATGAAAAGCTTGTAGAAGACTCTATTTGAAGAGATCTTGTAATTCTTGATTGGCCATGGGGCTAGTCATTTTAGCCAAGATAGTCTAATATCTAAGAACATAATCTATGAGATGCTCATTTAACCTTTGTTTCTATTATGCAAATTAGTTATAAACAACCTTATCATATATGTTAATGCTAAAATGAGCTAGGAACATGTTAGCTAAAGGATTGAATGCTTTGATCGACTAATTTAGTAGACTATAGAACCATTGTGAAGCATAATCCTATTAACTCCATGGAAATAACTTGTTTAATATATAGTCATTTGGCATATATTCCAAGCATGCTACATGAAAATCTCTCAAGTGTGTCTTTGGATCACCCTTGCCATCATATAGAGTGAGCTTGGGTTGAATAAAACCTGTTGGCAAGGGTGTAGAAGTAGTATGGCATGTCAATGGTGTATGAAGTAGAGAAAAAGAGTCCAAAGCCTATGTAGGTCTAGAGGCACCTTGCTCAAGATGTAACACCTTGTATTGAAGAAATTTGATCTCTTGCATAAGGGTAGCCACATCAGGAGGTGAAGATGTACTAGCTATAATTGGTGGTACCACATAGGAAGGTTGGGATACTATAGGGGGTTGTTGAGACATAGTTTTCACCATAGTGTCATTTATAATTGGTTTTTATAAAGGAATAGAAGACTCAACTTACTTAGAATTTTTTATTTCCATGATATATTGTAAGATATTGGCATGATCTCAGGGTTGTTCCCTAAGTCTCTCTATAAAACTCTATAGAATCAAATCTTTGTTAATGATAACATTATTATCAACAATAGGTGGAAGTAGATCAGTACCTCATGTGGTGGAGCATGAGCACTGGTGTGTACACCATCATTTTTATTCACATACTACTCATTATCAGAGTTATCCTCATGGAAATTAGTGTAATCTAGATGTGTAAGATCTATAGTAGGAAACTAAGCTAGTTGTTTATCCATGGTATATGGATGGGTTGGAGGAATCTAGGTGAGTTTAGGAGGGTTGCCACTAATTCTTTCACTTTGTCTCAAAGGAAAATATGTAAGGAGCTTAGGTGGCATAAGGAAAATAACTTGAAAAATGAAAGAGAAGATTAAATAAATATAATCTAGGATTTTAAAAATAATAAACTAGAATATGCATAAAAAGGATATGAAGCTCACTGATATGTAAGGTGATAACTTAAAAGCACAGGGACCTAGTATATTCAACTAGGGTTTGAAAGAAATGATTTTTAAAATTAAAATGGTGAATTTTAAAAATTAAATGTGAAATTCTAATTTATATATGCATGGAAAAATTAGAACAATATTGCTAAAATTAGCAAAGAATTTTCCCTAGGGTTTCTAGGGTTTTTGTGCACAAATGAAGTAAGTTAGGTTCACCAAATGATTTGAATTATTTAGGAATAGTGAATTTTTATTCCTATTTTAGTTAAGGGTATGGATTAATAAATTAGTATAGAATATAGAAATAATTATAGTCCTGATTTATGTGATTATTTATCTTTTTCACTTTTCTAAAACTAGAAATAAATAGGAAGAAATATAACTTAGTTATAAATAGACTAAGATGGATGATACAGAGGCTAAAAATGGCTATGTAGGATTGGGATAGTGTTATCAACTTGAATCTGGCTTTTGTTTGGTGAAAGGATAGGAACACTAAAAATAGGACACTTTGGTGTCTAACACTATTGTTCACTCCTATTGTTGTTGTTTGCACTAGTCACAAAGCCTTGAAACTTTTGGGGTATTTGAATTGTACCTATATGAGCTTGCCTGTGAAAAATTAAGTGTTGATTGTCAATGGAACTCACTATAGAGCTGATTTTGTCTTCAAACCATAACCCTCCATTATGCTTGATAAAACAATATTTGAATCACTTGAGAAAGAGGCGGGGGGGGGGGGGGGGGTTAGTGTGTAAAATGAACTAAACATGTAATCCACACCCCTTATGTGGGCACGCTACCTACATACTAATAATTTGAAGAGGGATCAAGTCATATGTATTTTTCCCACCTAGTGTACTTTGTGCAATAGTGTGGTAAAAATGCAAACAATTTTGATAGTGTTTGAGGTGGCTAGGGACTAGTATGAGGGTTTGAGTATGTTTGCAACTATGTTGGGTGACTGTATGTAGAGAATAGGGAATTTTTCCCTAATGATTTTTTTGTATTCTTGCTTGCTTTTTAAGTTTGGTCACCTCGCTATGTAAATGAACTTTGAGTGGGATTTTATTAGGAATAATTGGTCATGGGTCAGATGTCTTCAAACTAAGCTGATCTAATTAAGGATAATGATCAGATGGAAATGATCATTGGGGATCAAAGTGAAAATGGACAAGAGATCCAAAAATGAGACACTTTAGGGTTTGGTGTTATAGTCCAAGTTCAACACTCCTATCGTATAATTTGAGACCTAGGGGAACAAGATTGGTATAGGAAATATGGTTCAGTTGAGTTGGAATCAAGGTTCAAAAGGTTCTAGATGACTGGTAATGAGAAAGGTGTCTAGAAGGGTCACAAGATTATGCAAAAGGGACCTACGGATGGGGTCTCACAAGCCACACTCAAAATACCAATTTTGACATTTTATATGACTACAATCATGTTCTTTAAGACTCATGAGTTTCTTTTTCTAGGTGAAGATGATAATAAATTAGAAGATAATATGGATAAAGTTCATGCTTTATAGTAGTTCAAGAGAGGTGCATACAAATTGAGTAACAAACATCCACTTACAAAATTGACTCCTCTAAATACCATAGTGATTCCTCCTAATCCAAAAGCAAACAACAATCCACCCCCTCTGAAGGGGAACAATTAGTAGCAGGATAATGAAGAACCAAGCAAAGGAGGATACAATATCATAGAGGATATGAAGAAGATCAAGGAAAATATAAATCTTCATGAGTTATCCCAAATTAATGAATAGAAAGAGTTGCTCTATAAGTCCATAACTAGAAAGGTTTTTTATGGAAAGGGAGAAAACACCTACAAACAAAGCACAGGCATCTAACACCAATGTCATCTAGAAGAGCAAGCCTGAAGTACCACCATTTTTACTAATTATCTAAGCTTTTAGTAAGAACATTCATAACTATTTAGTTGATTCAAGGGATTTTGCAAATGTCATGCCTACATCTATATGTTATAAAATTGGCCTTACTCCAAGTCCTTCAAAAAGAATAGTTTCACAATTGGATAAGATAGTGGTCCCAATACTTGGAAAATTGAATAACATGCACATTCAAGTAACATCTGAACCAAGAGTCTAGATGACCATCGATATTTTAGTATTGGACATACTAGAAGGCTACAGACTATTACTGAGTAAGGATTGGTCCAAAATTCTCAATGGGTATCTTTCCATATAACTTTCCCATATATGGCTACCATGGAGAGGCATTGTGAATTAGATCAAAATTAGAGATCCTAGAATGAAATATCCCATTATAGAATATAAATTCAAGAATAAAGAGGTAAAGTATGACTTACCAAGTCTTGGTATCTATACTTTTACTACTCAAAATCAAATACAAAATCCAAAACCTGAGGGTTCAAAGTAGCTATGGACTCTACACTTTGATGGCGCTATATCCAAATAAGGATCAAGTATGAGAATCAATCTAATTGATCTGCAAGGTAATAAATTCTTGGAAATATACAGACTGTAGTTTCCATGCACTAATAATAGAGCTGTGTATGAGGCTCTAATTCTAGGTTTACAATTTGCACTAAAAAATAATTAAGGCAAATAAAAGTATTTAGTGATTTAGAGTTGGTTGTCAAAAAAATCAAAAATAAATATCAATACAAGCTATCTTATTTGAAGAGATACAAACATAGAGCATGGGACTTGATTGAAAGCTTTAAAGTTATCAACATTGTATCACTCCCCATAGAGAAAAACCACACTATTGATTCACTAGCTGTTACTTCTACTAATCTGGAGCTGCTATAGGATTCTAAGGTAAAGAAGTTCTCTATTGAATTGGTTCCTTGTCCCTCTATTCTAGATAACATAGAAAATTTATAGGTATTTAGTGATGACCAATAGATTATTTAGTTCTTAACTAATTCACAAGATTTCAAGTCCCAAATTATCAATGACAAGGACATCAATAACCTCTATTAGGAAGAAATAGACAAAAAGGGCATTTTTCATCCCAAAGAGAATCGAATTTGAGCTGAATTAGTCTCTTTAGAAAGGCCATTCAACTTGAACCCTCAGGCACAACAACTCATACATCCTAAGGTCAATGAATTAGAATTTAAAAGAGAAAATCTAGGAGATGAACATAACTCATGTTACATGAATATTGGTCTTAGCTGCACTCTAAAACAAAGGCAACAAGTGAAAGATTTAATTTCTCAATATAGGGATGCCATTGCTTAGACATATGAAGATCTGAAGGTTTATGACCCATAGGTGATCATTCATATGGTTTCCTTCAAGATAGATCCTAAACCATTTAGATATAGACAATGGATTATCAATCCTATTCTGAAGCTTCTTATTTAGAAAGAAGTGGAGAACCTATTGAGTGTGAAAATTGTCTTCCCAATTCAACACTCTACCTGGGTGGCTAATCTATTTCTAGTGAGAAAGAAGAGAGGTGAAATTAGATTATGTGTGGATTTTAGAAATCTGAACAAAACTTCTAAAAAGGATAATTATCCTCTTCCTTCTTTGGATGAGGTCATAAAGATAGTGAGTGGTTCTAAAATTATGTCCTTCCTAGATGGATTTTTAGGCTAAAATCAGGTATTGGTGTAATCTAAAGATAAAATGAAGATGACATTTACCATGAAGTGTGGAACTTATGCATACAAGAGGATGTCATTTGGCCTAATAAATGTAGGATCTACCTTTCAATGTGCCATAGATCATGCTTTCAAGGGGTTAATAGGAAAATGAATAATCATCTATATGGATGGTCTTATAGTATTTTCAAAGAATTAGGAGGACCACATAAGTCACCTACACTCCATTTTTGAAAGATGTAGAAGGTTTGGTATTTCATTGAACTAAGATAAGTGCATATTTGGAGTAACTAAAGGCAATATTTTGAGGCACATTATCACTAAGGATGGGATCACTATTGATCTAGAAATAATTCAAGTGATTTCAAAGATTCAACCACCAAACAATAATAAGGAGTTCAAATCATTCTTAAGAAATATTAACTTCATGAGGAAGTTCACCTCAAGATTTGTAAAGATCATCAGACCTTTGAACTCCATGCTCAAGAAGGATGCCAAAATAGAATAGATAGTTGAAGAGCTAAAGTCCTTCTAGGATATTAAAGATGCAATATCATAGGCTCTAGTGCTGATCAGTCCTGATTTCAACAAAGATTTTTATCTATACTCATTTTCTTTAGAGCATTCGATTATTGTTATGATCATGCATAAAAAAAAAAAGACCAAGCATCTGATTACCTTCATGAGTATGAACTTGAAATAAATATAACTTAAGTACTCTATGATTAACAAATAAATATTTTCCCTTGTTAAAGTAGTGAAGAAGTTTTAGCACTACATTTTAAGGAATAAAGTCATTGCCATTGTGCCTGACCCTGTTGTCAAGCTCACTCTATAATAGAAAGAGCTAGGAGAATGACAAGACAAATAGATGGATAAGATATAATAATTAAACATAGAGATTAAGCATATAAAGATCATCAAATCTCAAGGCATTATTAAACTTATGAATAAACTATATCCATGCATCATAATTGAAGAGGTATGTGAAGCTCAAGTCTGTAAAGGAGAGTGGTATATTGATATAATATAATATTTACTTAAATTAACTTGTTCCCTAGAGCTCAATAGAGAAAGGAGAAATTTGAGGCTCAAATATGCTCATTACATGATCAAGAAGAGAGTCATCTATAGAAGGAACTATGAAGGTATTTATCTCAGATATGTATCTACAGAAGAAGCTAAGGAAATCCTAAAAAATTTGCATCAAAAGATAGATAGTGGTCATAATTTTGGGAATACTTTAACCCATAAAATATTGAGAATGGGTTACTATTGGCCAACCATATTTAATGATGCTCACACTCACATTAGAACATGCCATGAATTTCAAGCTTTATAAAAGAGAGAAGCACATGCAATAATGCCTTTATAACTGGTTGTGAAAAGTAGGCCATGTTCCTAGTAGGGTTTAGATTTTATTGGTGTCATCAAACCAAATTCCTCAATAGGCAATAAATTTGTACCTACTACCATATACTACTTTACTAGATGGATCAAAGCCATAGACACATAGAATTATAGAGCATATGATGTGATTCACTTTTTAGAGGAGCACATAACAACTAGATTTGGCATGCCTATTTATATAGTTTTTGATAATGGATCAACTTTCATATCATCAAAATTTAATGAGTGAGATCATGACAACCATATCATCATCAAGTTAGCTTCTAACCATTACCCTCAAGTAAATGGAATGGTAGAATCAATGAACAAAAATTTGATTGATGCAATCAAGAAATCAGTAGGAGATAAGCCTAGGGAGTGGCATAATTTTCTAAAATATGCTCTTTAGGCAAACTGGACAAGATACAAGGAAGCCATTGAAACCTCACCCTACCTACTAGTATATAGATGCAAAGTAGTTTTTCCCATCACATTAAAGCTAGCCACTTATCATTTTATGAAATACTACATGGAGCTGAATGATAAAGATGAATCAAGATTGTTAGATATAATAGAGATGGAGGGTTCAAAGGATAAAGCCTTTAAAACATTCATCAAACACCAATAAGTGGTCAAAATGTGGTTTGACAAAAGATAAAAAATTAAAGCATTTAGGATTTCAGATCTAGTGATTCTTTGGGATAAATCCTATGAAAATAAAGGACAACATGACAAGTTTTCCCCATTATGGATCAGACCCGATCAGATTTTAGAGATCATGGGTAGTAACATAATTCATCTGAAGGACCTCTAAGGCAATGAGCTTACATATCTAGCAACAAACAGTTCCTAAAGAATTACTTTAGGGCTATACCATCAACTGATGTTACTAAGTAATGGGGGACAAATGAATGTAGTTATAGGATTAGATTAGTTTTTAATGCTTTCTAGATTAGATTTCAATATTTGTTAAATTATAATTTCAATGCTTTATTAGTTAATTTCCCACTTTATAGATTAATCCTTTTTACTTTCAGTATTTTGTTTTCTTTGGTTAGATTCTTGCTTTCATTAGATTAGTTTTTTGTTTTTTAGATTAGTTGTTTATTGTTTTATTTGATGATCAAAATTGCATTTGCTCTAACTATAACCAAGCTAAAAATCCAAAAAATGATTGAACTTATGACTTGTGGAAAAGGGGGAAATTAAAATCTTGACACTTTGGGGACTATTTTATAGATTGGATGTACTTCTAAGTTTTGGAGTCTTTAGGATGAAGGTAGGTAATCATGAATTATTTTGAATGGTTTCACAATTGAATACTTTCATAAAGCATGTGGAAGTTTCTCTCAGAGTACTTCATACAAATAAAGAAAGTTTCATTATTTTATTGGATAAAATGCACTTATCACATTTAATACCTATTGGAAATGGTAATTCTAGGAAAGATGTGGTTGGCAAGAAGGTTCTAGTAATGGTTTGTTTTATAATTATACCAACTCATTGGGGTTTTAACTCTTCTCTTTTCCAAAAGAAGAACAAAATAAGAAAAAACCAATGGATTCAAAAGAGTAAAAAAAATCTAAATAAAATCAAAAAGATTACATGATGAAATAAGGTCAATATACCACACATCAAAATCAAAGGAAAATGGATTGAGAAGAAAGGAGCCAAAGGCATCTCTATCGGGGCTATAGACACCTAGCTAGTAGTAGAGCAATGACTGAGATTTCCTTATTTTAAAGCTTAATAGATAATGGAATAAAACCTATAGTCCCATCAAAGCCTTTGAAAAAATCATTATAGTAGGGGTTAATAAACTACATGTTTTGACACACAGATCCAAGAAATTAGAAGGCAAGTATATTGCGTGAATTAACTTAGGAATCTCTTTCATGTTTCCAATTTAATTATTATTTTATGGCACACTTCATGATTTATTTATGATATCAAACCAAAGTTTTGGGTTCTTGAATACTTAGGAGTATTCCCCCAATAAGTCATTATTTGTTTTACCCAACACCCCCCTTTTTCATAGGAAGTGCGGACCCACCTTTTTTAGATTAGTATCTCAATTTTAAGCTCTCTTATATGTGTTTATGCAACTTTTGGGAAAAAATCATGATTTGGATTTTCATATTTTGGCAAGGTAGCATGGATATTATGTTTTCATAGACTAAATCCTTCTTGATCTATCAAGTTTGTTATCTTGGGCTTTATGTTTCAAGATTTATGTTTTTTGGGATTATCTTTGCTTTCATCTTCAAAATTATCCTAATTTGTCTTTGTAAATTTTTTTTTTGTCATGTATGAATTCTTGTAGACTTATCTTTATCAAATAAATTTATGTGGACATTTATCCAAAACAAATCCTTTGATAGAATTGGTCTATAGATTTTTTGCCTCAAACGTTTTGCCCAATATATTTGACATTCCCATTTATCCCCTCTAAACCTACCTTTCACCCCTTTTAAGATTGACTTTTTTCCCTTAAAAAGTAGATCCTTTGGGACTTTTGTCATGAATATATTCCCTATGAAGTGGACCCTTCAAACTTTTGCTAGACTACCCTTCGACATTTCAGAATTATCCTTCGGGACTTTTTAAAGTGCCCTTTTTGCCCAGAACCTACCATTTGGGTTTTATGAAAGTGTCCTTTGATCTTTATTGTTGTGACTATTTTTCCTAACAAATTCCTCTAGGACTTATACAATTCCCTTTTTGGCTCATTTGCATACCCTTCAGACCTTTTGTTTTAGACATTTTATCTGATACAAAAACCCCAAAATAATTTCCTCAAAGGATACATGCCCTTTAGACTCCCTAAACCTACCCTTTGAGCATTTTGAAAGTGACCTATTCAAATTTTTTGAAGTGGCCACTTACCTTTTGGGACTTTCATCTTGGACCCTTTACCCTATGGGACTTATCCTTCAAAAATTTGTCCTGACCCCTTTGTCTTACCAAGCCTACCCTCTAGGATATTTGTCCTAACCTATTTGCCTTACAAAATATGCCCTTAAATATTTTCATAATGGATCCTTTGTCATGGACATATGCTTAAATTTTTTGTTTTTGCAAGCCTCTGGCCCTTTTCAAAGTGATTACTTATCCTTTGAGATAATTGTCATAACCCTTTCCCCATCAAAAAATACCCTACAAAGTAGACCCTTCAAACCTAAGGCACATACCCTTTAGGCTTTGTGTAACATGCCATTTATAACCCTTGGAATGACCCTTGTCATATGAAAGTACCCTTCAGGGAAATTGGATGTTCCCTTTAGGACTTTTGTAATAGCCTTTACCCTAGACCATGTCCTTCAGATTTTTTTTATTTTGGACATTTTGTCTAACATAAAAGTCCCAAAACAATTTCCCTAAAATAATTAGTCAGTGGGAATTTTACCAATAGCACTATTAGCCTTACCATACTAAGCTAAAAGAAAAGTGAAAATACTTTCCATCAATCTATTAAAGATCACCACCAACTTGAGCTATCAAAGTTTGAATTATATAGGAAATAAAAGCAAAGTGAATGTTGCACATTTATGTTGTACGAAATGATATTCAATGCAAAGATCTATATAGGTTATTCATATCTATTGAAACTATCATTGATTTCAAACTAACTTAACTTTGAAGTCTCCTAATTTCTTATAGTGATAAACATACCTAGCTACTATCTCAAGGATACTGTGAGTAAAACAATAACAAAGTTAGAGCAAAATTGTTTGTACAACATACATAACACAAAAAATAAGATTGTGAACAACATAGAGCATACACATGCATCAATAAAATCTTCATCTAAGGAATTTTGAGGGGAAAATCCACCATCCCCATATTCAATCAAGGACTCCATGGAATTTATAGATATAGTATTTGATGCTACCATATTTGGAGATAGGTACCATAACTATTCTAAATTATGGGTCATCATTGATTTTGTAGATATATTTTCACTAGAAAATGAAATGACACTTGCAAATAGACTATTCATGAAGGAAATGATGGATTTTAAACATCAAAGATTACATTTTATTATCACCAAGATAGAATTAATGCCATATATTGACCTTCTATAGGATTTTTTTCTTGAGAAAGATATCCCAAGATGCTTTCCTGCATCATTCAAGAAATAATACAGTGGTTACATGCATATCAGGGGACAACTTCTAAAGGTATTTATCTTTGAGCATACCCAATGCTTATTTTGATAAATAAACAGTGGTGTAGTTTGATGAAGAGAGTTAAATTGAGAAGGCACTATCTTTATGGCTACTCCCAGACCAAACCATTACATTGAAGGGGAAGAAACTAAAAGGATCAATTTCAATCAACAAATTTAGAATGGGGATTAACATCAGCATGGCTCTCCTTAATCAACTATATGGTATGCCAAGTATTCATTTTGTCAATTTAGACTAGGTACCATTATTATATATGATGCTCACCTATGATGCTACATACACCCTAGGTGAAATAATCAACTTTCACTTGAGAGAGTAGATAATCCATAAGGATAAACATCCCATGCCTTTAGGCAATTTATACATGATGTCCTATTTTATAGATGCAGTCATGGCTACTTGTTATACAGATCTTGGAGAATTGTAGAATTTGGCCATAGATTATGAAAATAACATGATTTTTGACCATTATCAATTCATGCACATATATGCATATACCATAACATTGTTAGTATTTTAGAGGATTTCTATTTGCATGTTTTGTAAGCCATTCATGGCTCACCTATGCCTAGAATTGGGCCTAATATTATAAAGAATTTTTATGGTAGAGGAGATTATTTCCTCAACCTAAACTTCATAGTAATCATGATTTTTGGGAAAAAGGTTAATCCTTTGTGTCTTCCCAAGTACATACCAAACAAGTTAGCAGAGAAAAAATTTCTTTCCAACTATGGTGGAGTATCAAGGAGGATTTATCTAGATAAAAGAAAACCTTATTCTTTGGCCACCATGTAAGGATTAGAAAAATGGTTTATATAATGAGGAATCTTTTCATGGAGGTAGGTAGAAAATGAAAGAGTTATCCATTCCTCATACTTACTCATAGATATTGGGGTCCTCATGTGTAGGTTCAAAATCACATACATAGATTTAACATCCCTTACAACCATGTCTCATATCCATATGATTTTATATTTTTTAATGTAAATTTTGATGATGATGTTTTAAAGACAGCCAAGATCATTGGAATAAAGGAATATCATTTGTGTGTGACCCAAGATGACCCCTCAATCACTACTAGAGAATTGGATAGTAGGAAAACTCTATATAGGGGATGGGAGAATTCTAATTTTTGAAAAGGATATTTCGACAAGAAATCCA
The DNA here is from genome assembly GCA_037957365.1 of Torreya grandis. Lineage (NCBI taxonomy): Eukaryota > Viridiplantae > Streptophyta > Pinopsida > Cupressales > Taxaceae > Torreya > Torreya grandis. The sequence continues at coordinate 23,797 of JARHVA010002130.1, read as the reverse complement.
AGGACCAAGCAGGTGGCTCATCTCAATCCCTCCCATTAAAGATAAGGATTGTCAAGAAAGAGCCTAAGTTTCTTGAGCCCAATTTCAGTAGAGGAGCACAAGCAGGGCATCCCATTAGCCTAGATTCTAATGAGGAAGGAAGAGTACTAGAAAAACTAGATATGAGCACTATTTAAGTATCTATTTCTATGCCCTTGGTAAAAATTACTACATCTATTGGCATAGTAACATCAACATTAGCGACATCAACATCCCAAGGCTCCCCCACACAATTGAAGACTCTTTTAGTTTATAAGAGGAAGCCTAAGACTCCTACATGAAACCCTATAGTGGAGCCAACATAAGGCTTACCTACTACATCTCAGGAAAAGGAGGTGGTGATAATTAAAGACATTAAGGATGACTATGATGAAGTATATCTAGAGGTAACGAAGGCCATGAGCCTTCAAATAGGACACATAGCACCAAATTCTCTAGGTACCCAACATCTTATGAGTTTTTCTTTATCTTCTATACTAATATTTAGACAAGTTTCAATTTTTTCTATGCTAGGATCACCCTAGGTGAAAGTACCTACTTCTACCTCCATTACCACCACTACCATTTATTCATTTATTTTCACTTCCATCACACTCCCATTGCCTACCTCCTATATCCTAACTGTCACTTCTACTATCATAGCCCTAAAAAAGAAGAAGGTGACTAGGAAGGTGTAGACTATTTTAGCCACCCCATAACTTCATATTCATTCCTCCAAAATTTACCTTCCATTTCCATCCACCACTTCCATAGAAGAAATCATAGTGGCAAGTATTGTTAGGGGAAGGAAGGCCAATCCCCAAGTGATCATAGTGCACCCACTCCCTTAATTTGGAGGAATGGATTGGTCTAAAATCATATGGCCTTCCCTACCCAACATCCTTATCAGGCCCCAAAAGAAATAATAGGTTCAAGTAGAGGCTGAGGAATAGGTTTTTTTCATAATATCTGAGGCATCTCAATTAGACATCCCTCCATGGGAATTTGACTAAATAAGTAGGGCTTACCAAATGCCAAGCTTCAAAATCATTGAGCTTCCCTCAATTTCCACTCTATTCAATACCCCATTTGGTAGCATTCAGAGAGTGAGGAAGAGGAAGATGGAGGATGACAAAGGTACTAAAATCATCCTTAAGGAAAGACAAGAAATGATCTCCCTAACCAAGAGGTAGAACAATTAGCCAAGGTAGTCTCCATATGTTTAAAATCTTGTATACCTAGCACAAGTACACAAAGATGTAATAGTTTCTATCCATGAAGGCATATAATTAGATCAATAGGATCTTGAGGCTAAAGTGTAGACACTATAGGCTAAGGTAAATCAACTAATGGAGAATTCAAAGATGATACACATTCCTATAGGTATAGAAAATGAGGTATAGGAAGTTGCTTCTATATGTTACAACTCTTTAGAGGCTATGGAATTTATGAAGGATGAGATGGCCCCTCATGTGAGAAATGCTAATCAATTATTTAATTCCTTAAGATATGATATAATTAGACTGAAGATGTTAGTTATATACACTAGTAACTCTTTATACAACCATCTTGACCTCATGAAAATGTTAAAATCATCCAATGCCTTGAATTTGGTTGTCATTAGGTGTTAAGAGGAAAAAAATGGCTAAAATTAGTTGGGGATTTAGTCCCCAAGTATCAGGTGCATGAGGCCTAGCTCCTCTAAATTTTGCATGAGTTAAAATTATTTAAATTGAAGGATGCCATCGGTAAATTGATCAATAGGATAAATTTTGATAAAATTATTCAAAAAATTAGCATATGACTTAAAACAAAGCTTACAAGGCCTAACACTTAAAGAGATAGAGTTAGAATTGAGTAAGGCCCAAATAAGGTAACTGAGGTTGAAATTTTCAATACTAAGTTTTAGATAACCAAGGAAGAACATGCAAAACTCCTTGGGTAGGTTAAAAGGATTCATCGACTATCACATATAAATTTGAATATTATAAGATAGAAACATGATGCGGTACATAAATTTTATGAGGATAATGAAGTGATTAAAAAATAGACTTCTAGTAGTGTATCAATTTTTTTAGTTTCCACCTCAGTAGCCACACCAACCAAGGTGCTTGTAGTGCTTCATATGAATAAGCCTTGATAGGCTAAGATTTCATGTATGTATAATTTTGTAATGATAGATGTATTTATAACTTATTTATAGTTTGAGACTTTTATTATAAAATTTGACTCTTTATACTTTGTACACATGCATACATTACATAGTTTTAGAAAGGTCAACTTATTTAATTAATAATTACAATTTTTATTTTATACAATTTTAGACTACAATTAGAACTACATGTTCTAACTACCACATGTAATGAACTTGCATGGATTTGGAGGATGAGGTGACCCCTTCCCCAATTCTATATATACAGTTGTAACCCAACTTAGTTTTTGTTAGATAAATTTGAATATAGAGCAGTGAAGCAATTTTGATCATCAATGAAGTGTTTGAGTATTTTCTTTCCAAATTATGTGGAATTAATTGTTATTTCTATGGTTGTGTATTTCAATAAATATTTAGTGTGTTAAAGCTATGAATATATTATTGATTTTTCTAATTAATATACTAATATGTAGGTGTGGAATAACTACTCAACGATTGGAAAACATATTGATTAGAATTGTTAAGTTTACATCGAATCATATTTTTGAATATATACTAGTTCTTTGTTTGGTGTAGTTTTCTATGTGTGTGCAATTTTTGCCTCAGATACTTCATTATCTTATGTCATAATATTTTGATTAAGGGTGTGAAATAGCTACTCCAAAATAAGCAACCTTTATCTGATGTTTTTGAATTTCTTGTATCTTTGTTTCCTTAGACTTCTTCGCTATGTTTGATTGTATGTGTGAAATTACTACTAACATTAGGCATAGGTTTTTGAAAACCATAGAGTCCTCTTTTTTTCCTTATCCTACCCTCATTCTTGAGTTTCATTTTAAATATCTACCCACTTAATATTAGAAACCAGTTGACCATCTAAATCAATTAGAAATCCACTACCATTAGGAACCATACCTTTATCCAAATACCTTATCAAAAACTTGCATACCCCACCACTATTCCATCAATAGGTTGAAATAAATCGCATACCTACAACTCATGCCTTGGAGTGGAGTTTATCTCTGTTGAGATCCTAAAATGTTACATGCTACCTAATTATGGTTTTAGTGTGCATAAAACCCACACCAACAATTATTAAGGATAAATAACATTTATGTTGTGAAAATATGTACCCAAATAATTATCTAGTATCAAAGCAAGTGGTATCCAAATGAGATTCTTTCCTCTTTAAAAGACATAATCCAAATTTATTAGAATTATCTATTCTAGTCATTGGAGTTTTCAAGAGCTTTATATAGATTCATATAAAAAACAATATTTCCATCCAAACACTCATCATTTTTGGATCTATTTTATCCTTTATTGTAGACTCAGGTGAAGTTTTAGTCTCTATACTTCCTAGGGAGAGATGAGAAATTAGTTTGATCTTTGCATATGTGTCATCTTCCAATGAATTAAATATTTATGGAGTTTTTATCATTTTTATATAATTCATTTATAATTTGTTGACAATCCATCTGAATACATATTCATCATGCATTACCTGTGCAAGAAAATATTATTAGTGCATCAAATAGTTGAGTGTAGATCCACTAAAAATCAACATTATAAAGTTTTATTATTCTCATTCATACAATCTATGTATATTTTTAATTGATGGTTCTACCAAATTCATAGTGATATTATATACTGTCCAACTAAATGCATCATTTTAGTCACTTGGCACATCTCTAGACCACTTCAAGCTAGTAGTTATCATTTCTTAAAGGCTAATAACCATGCCACCCATCAGCCCACTTTCCAAACTACCATCCATTTAAATATTTTATGTCATTTCCTAAAGCATATCCTCTATTTTGTTATTCATTATCATTTTATACATCACCATGTTGCTTTGTGTGCCACATTTCATCTAATCTAGGTGATTTGGTAAATATATTTTATGAGTCCTTGGTCTTTTAATATTAAGCCCTTAGTTGAGTAATGTTATTACTATCTTTAGAATAGTGTCACTTTTGTTCTAAGTTCATTAATTGATCAAATTTTATATTATGTTAGTAAAAAAAGTATAATATTAATTTGTGAAAAGATGATTCATAGTCTATACAAAAAAAGGAGTTCATACAAGACCATGCTTCTCCATAGGTTGGTTAACATTGAGTCGTATAAGTTTTAGAATATAATTAATAAAAAGTCATGAGTTTTGAAGAGTTTAATTCGTATTTGATATTATTAATAAATTTTAATTATTTTAAGAATTATAGTTTTTAGGTTTATTTAAGTTTTTTTATGGTCCACTTCAATAAAGTTTATAGACATTAGTTTTTAGGTCAAATAAATTTTTGAGTCAATTAGTATAGATGATTTTTTTATTTTTATGAGATATTATTCTATCAAAATAATAGTGTTTTTTTATGTAAAATTAATTATTTACTGTCAAGTATATCTATGTATTCTAGAGTCATTTTTCTATCAAAAGAGTCATTATTGTCAAAAATTGTAAAAAAAATTGCCTTACGGATGCATTTTTGGTGGAAACTGACATATAAAGACAAATGTTTGACATTGTGGGGGGAGGGGGGTTTATCCTCAAAAAATTCATATAACTAAGCTTCAAGAAATATCAACTGAGTAATCAACCTCATATGTAGGAGGATGGAGTACATAATAGGTTAGAGGACAAATAACATCCTCTCACAAGCCACAAGAAATGGGGCTGCATAATGTAATTGTGGCTTATTTTTCAATTATGTTTTTAATTTATGTTGTATGCAAACAAGAATAGATGGATCATACCTGATCAAGTATTGTAATAAGTGATATTATTTCTTTTTATTTCAACTTGAGGTAAGATAGTGATCATAACTAATAGAGTATTGTAACATCTTGATGTATATGGTTATTAGTTAACCACATGTAAAACCATATTATTTGTTTGTAGGTTGGTGGTAATCCAAGTGAAAAACCATACTTTTATTTTAGGTTGTTGGTTATTTGAGTGTAAAACCATCCTTGAGGTGGTTGTTTTTCCTAATAAAACCATCTAGACCATGAGAAAATTTTATTTGGCATTAGTTGCAGTACATGATGATGTTTTCCCATTTTTTTCATTAAGGGGGGAATGTTAAGAATATATAGTTAGTCCTCACATTTTATATAATTGGGTTTGTAATAATTTATGAATTATTATGTTGATTCGTAATATTATAATAATATATTGTGTGTGTTGAGTTGTAATAACTCAACATTAGGATAGGTTTGCTTTAGAGATTCTAGGAGGGAGTGTACATATGTTGAGTTATCATAGGAGATATTTTTGGGGATATAGATTAGTGTTAAATAATTATATTAGGAGATCATACACCTATATAATGTATACTCTCATGATGAATATGGCATTCCAAATTATTGAATGAAAGACTATTATTTATGTGTGCATTATATTAGTTATAAAGGATAAATAGCATTTGTGTTGTGTAAATATGTACTAGAATCATTATTTTCATCTACAAACCACTCCAAATATAAATGGAAAACAACATTCAAATCTAATCCCAACAAGGCTTCAACATTTCAAGCTAAAAATTAGGCCAAAAATGTAAACATAATTTCACAACCTCGTGACAAACTAGTTCTTCCTCCTCATGAAGAGTGTAGCCAATTCACAATGTTATGTAAATATCCTCACCAACTACTCAAAAATATTTTAAAATGAGACATGATATATTTACCTTTACAATATAAGTTAGTTATTTCTTGACATTTTACTAGAGGATATAACATAAATGTATATTATTATTCTTTGAAGTATAATATATATTATTTAATTGATAGATATATCATATAAGTTGAAGGCCATAATAAAACATTGAGAAAATATTTTATAATACCTAATAAATGATTTAAAATATTCAATAGTCCACTAAGGGAATTATCTATCACACACATATACACTATTTCACAATAATAAAATCTTCCAAATAAACCAATGTTCACATGGCACTGCCTATACATCAACCAATAATTTATATTGATCATCCTTTATATGGTATTATTGGTATGGTCATAATTTCTATAATTATGGTCATAAAATATTATTATGATGATGTTCCACTCTATATACATGAATTTTTCCATTTTTATTATTTGATCACACATGACATAATGATAGATAATGATCCAATTTAAAATTTAATTACGATGTTGTTTCTTTCTCGTAGAGGGTATACTCAGTGGGGATTACTTATCACAATCATGATACTTAATAATTTTTAATGTATTACATGGACACCCATCAGTGGTATTATATTACTAGTCATCATCAGTCCTAAGATCCTATTAGTATGCTTCTACATATTTTTGAATAGTGAGACTTATGATCTATTATATGTTCACATGTGTCTAAATAAAATGCGATAAATCCCTTTACATTGATGCCTTAAGTTTTTTCATAATAAAAAAAGTATATAAAATTTGTGGCACACATTATTTGTTACCTATTCCACATGAGAAAAAACATGATATGTTAGCTAAATTTATTCCTAACAAGTGAATCATTGAACCTCATGTGATATCTACTATATTTTCACCACTTATATTTATGGTTCCTATGGTCCTTTAATATACACTCATAATATTGGAAGCTACATCTATTAGAGCTTTGGATCCTCTTGTCATAACTCTCTACGTTAATACTCCTATAGTTACACCAACGTGTGTTATAGTACCCATTCAATTATTTATGATAGATGTCGAACCACTTTTTGATTTAATTTATATTAAAACACCTAAAAATAGTTTTAATATACATAAAAATATTTGAACCAATACATGTATTTATTTTAAATATGTTAAATTTGTGCCTCAATCCCATTACCTTGATCCATCTCCTTGGGATGTTGATTTAGGCTATTATACAACTCATGACCATATTTATGGTACTTTTAGTACAATTTGACTACCCAAATACAAGACCTCATATTTTATGTGGGATCATTGATTAGCCATGTTAACTTATCCATTATGCCTCAAAAATACAACCTTATATATTATACTTTTTTTTTGTATATTTAATTTATATTACATGACTCTCATGTGCCTTATTCCTAATTATATCTCCTTCCTCCCATGATATTACTCTTTACCTCATCTTTATTATATATTGGATATCTTGGACATTTCCCTCATTTATATTGACATTATCCTAGCCCTTTGGTTTATGTTACTTGTTATATTGCACTAGACCTTTCCACTTGATTTTTGATCCCATTCTAAGGACATGTGTATACCTTATTAATGACAATATCATATATATCTAGACATTTTTTCCTTTCATGTATTGATTTCTAAGGGTAGTTAAAGGTTGTTTACACCCTTATCTTACTATTTATTAAAAATATTCCACTTATATTACCTCATTTACTTCTTATTTATATTTTATTATGCACCTTTACTTCTTATTTATGTGATCATCATCCTAGAAAATAAAAAAAATGAAAAGACATTAGAAAACATAAAAATAAAAAATCTATTTACCTTTATCTTTGTTGATGGATACATATCATTCTTAATACCTATGTTATAGATTTACATATGCATGTGATTATTATGGTATTATTTTAGTGGATGTGATACAAGATATATGAGTTACATAATGACTTTTAGATGTTATGTGGTTATATTTATGCCCATAGTAAGGGGCATTATCACATTAGTGGTATGTATTATACTAGGGGCATCTCTTATAGTGAGTCTCAAGTTATATGCATCTTGATTTCCATATATCATATAGATCTACTTATATTTATCACATATATCTTGATCTTATATATATCTCATGTTTACATGTATTTATTGTGTATTCCCATGTGTCCCTATGATTTATCGATATCCTACATGTGCATGTTTTAACTTGTGTGATTTTCCATGTTGCATGTTGTTTTATTTTCTGATGTGTCCATAGAGTATCCTCTTATTTTCATGTTGTGTCTTGATTAATTTTGGGTCATAAATCATGTTCTATGGTTTCTTGACTATGTCTAATTTCATTACCTATATTATATGATCCATATCATGTATTCTACCATTTTTCGTATACTATGATTTCCACATATGTTTCCATGGTCCTTGCTATGCATATTTAGGGGTATAGTACAACTATTTTGTATGGTTCATTTCCATATCTTTCATAACTAGGGTCATATTTTTATATTGGGGTATATCCTTTATCCCTAATTTATCATGTCATTAGTGGAATCTTACTCTTACCTATTTTATAGAGTTTATTATCCATATGATATTCATACATATTTTACTACACTCATTCAATTATTCATATTAACTACTTATATATCATGACCTAAATTTTACTAATTCCACCTAGTTACATGAGGGAACTGTGTGTGTGTGTGTGTGTGTGTGTGTGTGTGTGTGTGTGTGTGTGTGTGTGTGTGTGTGTGTGTGTGTGTGTGTGTGTGTGTGTGTGTGTGTGTGTGTGTGCGCGTGTGTGCGTGTGCGTGTGTGTGTGTGCGCGCACATGCACATGTATGTTATCCCCTCAATTACCTCATCCTTGCATGATATTTCATCTTAATATTGATATTTACATGATTATATCTTTCAATATACAAACACTTTTTCTTACAAATATTTTTACAAAATATTATAACTACTTTGACTACATTTTTATATCATAACACACAATGCACATAACTCTTTATTTTAATATGAGTGATGGAAGGAATAAGTACCAATCTTTGACCTCAAAATTTGGGCACACATCCAAATATTTTAAGACCATATGAAGATTCACCTAGATTATTATTTTAAAAAATAATTTTATAAAGATGGACTAAGACTTTCCCAAATGTTTTCTTCCCTAATCAATAATCAAACTAAACTTGCCACATTTTTCTCAAATTTCCTAAACATATTTGAGTGTCCTTTAAACTCTCCAATATCAAGTTATTATTTTTCAATTTCTAGTACCATAAATTATTATGAATGCAACATGTTTATGTACCACTATGTGTATTCATTCATATGCTCATTTTTTAGTTTTTATCTCAGGTTTACTATATCCATATCGATTTATCAAGACATTAACTACTAGCATTCATTCATGATTTTTTTGGTATAACAAATTTATAAAACCAAGGACATGAGTGGAACATATTCAAACATTAATATTATTTATCCTTCCATCCCTTGGGTAAATTTAATTACATGTGTTTTAATTTATTTTAGATTTGGTAATATAATTAAGCTAAAACCTTAGAATATTTATATTGCATAAGATATAACATTCCATGTAAAAATCTGATTGTGTCTATGATTTATTTTAATTTACTATTTATATAAATGACTAAGAGGATAGACTACTTATATTATTTCAATTTTATTTTAGTATGTGATAGTGTACAATCATCAAAAATGTTATGGAATGGATTTGTTATTACTAAAATTAGGAAGTTGAGTATCTAAACATATTGAGATGGATTTGGTAATGCCTACAAGACTATGGTATCTATATTCATTTTATTATTATATATATCCATGTGATAATTTTAAAACTATTCCATCATAGATCATTTCACCTCTTTGTAGATATGTATTATGTTTACTTTTAGAAGATTGGTCATATGCACAAGTTTAGATTTTCCATTCTTCACCTTGAAAGCCTAACACCAATTTTGACACTAGTTCACCTATAAAAATTGGTTGTAAATATGGGTTAAACTGACCCCAACCACCGTCATTGAGTGGATGAGAGCTTCCTACATTCCAATTTTATGAAGAGGTATCAAATCATAAATATTTTCCCTAGCTAACTATGTGTGTGCTCAATATGTGATATACTAGTATGTAGTGTAATCTTATATGACTTTCAATAATTTAAAAAATATGATTTTAACATTGAACTAATATTTAAAATTATTTGTATGGTTGTTTATTTTAGGATTTGCATATTTAGATAATTTAGTGTAGTGCCTCAGATGTGTGGATGTATTCCTCAGTTTATAGTTTTAAGAATAGATGATTTCTAGATAGAAATAGGCTTAGGATTGATTGATATAAAAATAAAAATATTTGGTTGAAAGATAATTCAAAAAAATAAGAACAACATAATTTAAATAATGTTATCTCTAAGAAGAGATGTTTTATTGATCAAATTTGCAGACCCAAACATATGTCTATCTCTAAGAAGAGATGTATGATTTTATTTTTAGGTTACATATTAATTTATACATGTTTTGAAGGTGTGAGGAGGATGTGAAAGGTCACCAATCTCAAGGGAGATTAAGTGGTTCAACTTCCATGATTTACAACAATACAGAATTCAAGGAATTACTATTTTTAGAAACTTACTATTTTTAGACTGCACTACTAAAATTGAAATTTGGGGCACTTCTATTAGGTTTTCAAGGGTAAATTTTCATTGAGAAAATATTCATGCCATCTCATGATGTTCCCCTCATTATTAGCTTTTCAATGGTTCAAACGATGAGTCAATTGGAGCTACGGTGCAAAAGTTATGGCTCCCAAAAGTTCCATTATCTATTGGAGTGGACCCATCACCTAAATTGTTGCCCAGATCATTCCTCCCTCATTGAGAAGAAATGTTCCCCATTGCATCAATATTTGTCATAAAGTGTGGTATTTTTACTTTGATTTGATTCTTGATGCATACTTGGAATGGACTCTGATTTATGGAACTATGCAGGGCTAGATTGTTCACCATTTCTATCTGGTCATCAGTCTATGGATGGAAGGCCATGAAATTATTCAGCTTGGTATCTATTTGATTCTATTGTTGTGTTATTTGTGTAGTTAGGGCTGAAACATCAGCCCTTTTGGATTCTTGTGGCTTGACCACCATGAGAACAAATTTCTTGGCACTAATCAAAGAGATAGATGTAGAAGGTGGTATCTCTAGTACCCTGTAGCACTATGTTCCAAGAGTGAGAGTAATCCTTTGAGTTATTGATTCATAGATGCCATGTCGATCATACATGAATGGCTGACCAAAGAGTACATCACAAACATCTATATTGACCACATCACATAAGACCTCATCTTGGAAGGGTTTTATTGCATATGAGAGAAGACATTGGTGGGTGACATGGAGGTTTCTCCCTAGACTCAACCATCCAATACTATATGGCTT